>PKMM01028511.1:96160-407875 GCA_002933915.1 Eutrema heterophyllum | reverse complement strand
CTTTTTCAGCGAAAAGCTTGGTGGCGCAACGCTTAACTACCCTACCTACGATAAAGAGCTCTACGCTTTGGTCCGTGCTTTACAAGTTTGGCAACACTACCTATGGCCGAAGGAATTTGTAATTCACACCGACCATCAGTCTTTGAAACATCTCAAAAGTCAACAAAAGCTCAACAAACGACATGCACGTTGGGTCGAGTTTATTGAAACTTTCCCGTACGTGATCAAGTACAAACAAGGTAAAGAGAACATAGTCGCCGACGCGCTATCCCGAAGGTACACATTACTTTCCACACTTGACGCAAAGATCCTTGGATTTGAGATGATTAAGGACGCTTATGCCTCGGACTCAGATTTTCAGGGAGTATTCTCGTCTTGTTCTAAATTTGCGTTTGGAAAATATTATCAAAGTGACGGTTTCTTGTTCTACGAGAACCGCCTATGTATACCTAACTCTTCTTTGAGAGATTTGCTTGTTAGGGAGGCGCATGGTGGTGGACTTATGGGACACTTTGGCGTGGCCAAAACTCTTAGCGTGATACAAGATCACTTCTTTTGGCCCCACATGAAAAGGGACGTGGAACGAATATGCTCCCGATGCACGACTTGTAAGTATGCCAAAACTAAACGGCAAAACCAAGGTTTGTATTCCCCTTTACCCATTCCAAGTGCACCATGGACTGATATATCAATGGATTTTGTTTTGGGTTTGCCTAGAACTAGGAGAGGTCATGATTCGGTTTTCGTAGTTGTTGATAGGTTTTCAAAAATGGCTCACTTTATACCTTGTCATAAAACCGATGACGCGTCCAATATTGCGACCTTGTTCTTTAGAGAAATCATTAGGTTGCATGGTATGCCAAGAACCATAGTTTCGGATAGAGATACTAAATTCCTTAGTTACTTTTGGAAAACCTTATGGGCGAAACTAGGTACTAAATTGTGTTTCTCCACAACTTGTCACCCTCAATCGGATGGGCAAACCGAGGTCGTCAATAGGACTCTTTCTTCCCTTTTACGTGCTCTCATTAAAAAGAATCTTAAGACATGGGAAGATTGCCTACCGCATGTAGAATTTGCTTATAACCATGCCATGCATTCTACTACTTTGTATTCACCATTTGAACTTGTGTATGGATTTAAACCACTTACTCCTCTCGATTTAACACCATTACCTTTGAGTGAGCGAGTAAGCATGGACGGCAAGAAAAGGGCCGAAATGGTGAAACAGATGCACTTAAGGGCAAAGCAAAATATCGAACACAAAACGGAGTTATACCGTAAAAAGGCCAACAAGGGTCGCCACAAGAAAATTTTCGAAGCTGGAGATCTCGTATGGATCTATCTTAGGAAAGAACGTTTCCCGGAGGAACGGAAGTCTAAACTCTTGCCGAGAGTCGACGGACCATTCACCATTCTTGAACGGATCAACGACAATGCATACAAGATCGACCTCCAAGGTAAGTATACCGTAAATTCAAGTTTCAATGTTGCTGACCTTATTCCGTATGTTGCAGATTTGGATTTGAGGTCAAATCCCTTTCAACTGGACGAGGATAATACGATCATGGTCAAGGAAGCAGCAAAAGATGAAGATCCGGTCGAGGCTTTGACCATACCGGACGGACCCATCACCCGATCCCAAACGAGGAAGTTAGCGGACGGCGTACGGACAGTACTATCGGGCGTACGGGTCGAGAACGGACAACTTCTTCAACCCGTCTTCAACACCATCTCTTTCACG
Organism: Eutrema heterophyllum; assembly: GCA_002933915.1. Classification (NCBI taxonomy): domain Eukaryota; kingdom Viridiplantae; phylum Streptophyta; class Magnoliopsida; order Brassicales; family Brassicaceae; genus Eutrema; species Eutrema heterophyllum. The sequence goes on along the minus strand of PKMM01028511.1, from coordinate 406,131 downwards.
GATACACCTTGACGGCCGACCGTTGTGTGAGTTGTGTTGTACTCTTTTTCCTGTTTACGGTTTTGTCCCAAATGGGTTTTCCGTAAAGAGGTTTTAACGAGGCAACCGGCTTACACCGCTAACGGTTCGACCCCGAGAGAATTCCGCGGGATCACTTGGCGAGAATTCAAATTCAAAAACCGAAGCCAAGGAGTTCCCTCCACATTTTTCCCTCTTTAATTTCGAATTTGAACTTTTTCTTTTATTTATTTATTTAAATTAAGTATTTTTGCATGTCTTTGCATGTCCTTTACATGCAAGACCTTTGTCTTTCCCTAGGAGAGTGATTAATGTCACTTCTTCTCCTATATAAACTCATCTCCTCTCATTGTAACACAATCAATCTTTTATCAAATAATTTCTTTTGAGTTTTCAAACTCTTTCTCTCTATTTCTTTGAAGGTTATTCTTAGAAATATTTTGGTTTATCAGAGAGCTTTTTTTCCGCATCTCTTTGACGCAGCCATCGACCCGTTCGTGAGTGAGCGATCTTCTTGAGAATTGGGGCATAAGGATCTTCGGGGTAATCCCCACGCCTTATCATCCTCTTCCTCGATTTCTCCTTTCAACGAAGCCACCACCTCGTTTCAAATCGTTCATCGGCGATTGGGCTTAAGGATTCTCAAGGGTTACTCGTGCCTTAACATCTTTCGGCGTGGATTCTTTGAAGTCAAGGATCTATCCAACCTTCATCGTACCTAGAGCAAGCGAGCCTTAGTCGAATCGTATCAATAACCGGTTTAAATTTTTCCAATGAGTAGTTGAAGATCGTGGATCACTACCTCGGGCTTCTTTTGGGATGAATCTCCAAAGATTACACTCACGGTAGATGGTGTGAGATTTTTTATACCAAGCTTCTCAGAAAATGTCTTTGACATGATGTTGAAGTTTGCTCCAGAATCACATAAACAATCTGCAAAATTTACTCTTGAAATCGAACAAGAGAAAGAAAAACGTCCCGGATCATTGGCTTTTCTAAGCTTTTGAAACGGGATTTGTTTTGGTACCTCAAATGGTGGTTCTCGGACCGCCTTGGATTTGGTATTGGTTCGTCCGTAGAGCGGGACAAATTTTGAAGCTTCTCTAGGCTCCGCCTTAGTATTAACTTCCTTCTCGGGTATGGTGGAAATCGTGTTGCAAAACCTCTTCAGGTTATCTTCTACTCTTCCAGATAAAGCTCCGTTCGGCCTCTTTGTAGAGTCTGCGGTTTAGAAGACTTGCATATCCAACTTCTTGACATGGGTCGAAAGAGATTCGAACTTCCCATTCAAGCCATTGTACATACAATTGACCTTGGTGTTAAAACCTTTTACCGTTCTCTCGTTTCTTTGAGCGAGTAGTTGAATCGATTGCTCGAGTTTCACTATTTGGGCAGCAAGTTGAGTGTTAGAGACACCTTGTTGCTGCGTATTTGTGTTGTTGTAAGACACGGCTTGAGCATTGAAAGGCGGTCTCGGTTGGAAGTTCCCATTTCCGCCATATTTCCCGTTTTGGAATCAGTTTTTGAACGGCTTGGATTGTTGAGGGTAGAGCTGGTTTTGGGAGTTCTCTACATTCGCATCTCGATAAGAGAGATTTTTGAAGTTAGCGTTGCGGAAGTTGTTGTTGAATCCATTGTGGAAGCGGTTTTGGTAAGATCCTTGTGCTCCGACATAGTTAACTTCTTCATCTTGAAAATACGAACCATTGTTGTCGGGTTCGTAGTAAGCATTATCCTCGCCTCCATTGGTAGCTTCACAAGCATGCACTTGGCGATTTTGGTTCTTGAGAAGTTGGTTCATCATGTTATTTAGCTCGGCTATCTCCTTAGATTCAGACACGTTAGATCTAGTCGATCTATCGTAGTCAGGACAATTGTTGCTATTAGCCATAGCAAGATTTTCGATGAGAGCTCTTCCTTTGTTGATGGTCTTTGTGGAGAAGTCTCCATTGCTGGCCGTGTCGAGAGAAAGTTGATATTTCGGTAATAATCCTCGGTAGAAAGTATTGAGCGAATTCGGACCAGAGAAACCGTGGTGAGGGCAATCTCTCGCGTACTCCTTGAAACATTCCCACGCTTCATAGAAAGACTCGACCGATTGTTGATTTTGGATTTTTGTTTCTCAACGAGTTCGAGCTCGACTTGGTGTAGAAATGACTTAGGAAGGCGGATTTGCACTCTTCCCAACTAGTGGTAGATCATGCGGGCAAAGATTTCAACCAACCATGAGCTTTATCGGCTAAAGAAAAAGGAAAAAGTTTACACTTTAAGGTAATCGGCAGGAACTTGGTTTGTTCTCGTCGTTCCGCATATCTCTTTGAAAAACTCGATGTGCTCCATCGGGTGCTCGGTAATAACTCTATAAATCTGGTTTGCTTCACCAAAGCAATAATTTGAGGCTTGATCTCGTAGTCGTTCCTATGAGGTAAAGAAACTTGTATCGTGGCTTAGTTTTTGGAAGTGTTGATACGGTGCATCAAAATCAGCTAGTGTTCATGCACCTAAGAACAAATGACAAAGATCAAGGAGAATGTCAAAAGAGCAACAGAAAAGCTTAAAAATCAAAGTTGTCTAGAACATAAAGTAGAACAAGAAATCAAACACGCAACAATCAAATCTTCGGTAACGGCGCCAAAAACTTGATGTGGTGTGGGATTGACTTAACAAGTTTTACCCTTAAGCAAAACTGCAAGTGTACAGCAAACGCAATAGTATTTAAGGGATCGAATCCACATATATTTAAGTGGCCGTAGATTTCTATCGATTTTTAAGTTGTGTCTAGACCTAATAAATGTAAAGGGGGTTTTGTGTGTCACGATTTTGTAGCTAGGAATTTAAACTAATCTAAGAAAGTAAATAAGAAAGCAAGTAAGCAAGCGAATAATTAAAACCGAGGTTGTAAACAAATAAACGAAGCGTTGGGCAATCGAGAACTTTCTAGGGATCACAGTCGATTATCATACGAAATTTGCTAGGATTTTTAATGTGACTTTTGTCGTCTTTTGGTTCTTAAACATGGAACACGATAGTGTGTGTAGCCTACTCTCGTACATCCTACACACTGATAACTTATATACTCGACCAATAGCTTTCGTCTCTGGCCGCACATAAAGTTATGATGAACAAATAAGTTCGTTAACGCTCACAACTCCTCTACAAGTATACTTTCGTATCTTGTAACGGTTTTGCTCGTCTACCCTAGGTCAAGCATATAGATCTAGTACTTTCGTAGCTCTAAAAATACCTAAGTTCGGTTGCAAGGTGATCAATCAAGCAAACATGCATTAATCAAAAGGATAGAACGAAGAACCCTAATCGATATCCTAATCTATAAACCTAATGATAAATCGAACGATGAGAGCCCCTTGAGAACACTATACCCAACAAGAGAACTACTCAGTCAAAGCTGAGCTAAACATCATAATAAATAAAAGAAAAACAGTAAGAGAAAGAGATGAAGAAAAGCTTCTCTATTGAAGACACAAGTCGAGAATCCTCGCTCCAAATCGATGAACAAGTAAAATAAAAGTGGCTGGAAATTTTTCTATGTCTAAAGCGTGAAAAGAGATATGTCTAAGAGACCTCAAAGCATGTATTTATAGTCTCCACTTCTTTGGGGACGTTTTAGGGTTTGCGTTGAAAAGACGGAATTGGCCTCGGGAATGAAACAGAGTCGATTTGCTTGCACAAGAGCTGACCGCGGGTGCGTGGTCTCTGACAGCGGCAAAATGCCTGCTGGCCGCAGGCGGCTCTCCTCTGACTGCAGCGAAACTCCTCTAACTGCGGCGAAACTCCTCCTGGCCGCGAGTGCAGCTTCTCTGCCCGTGGTGGCTCTGCTTCAAGACAGGTTCGTCTGCCTTCTATGGTTCGGGTATATGTGAAGATCCAACCACTGCAATGTCTCCAAACCAACTGCATTTGAAAGTTGGTTGTGTCTTCTTTGTTGTGTCCAAATTTGGGAATGACCGGACGGTGAGAAAGTCTCCTTTGATTGCAAGACTTCTGACGGTCCAAGTTTATCCAAAAACGTACTTTTGTTCTGAAATGAACTCTTTTATCCCAAGTTACCTAAAATGTCTTTCAAAACTCTAAAAAATGGAAATGACTTGAAAACCATTGAAAACGGAGTTAAAACACCTACAAAATATATTAAAGTGATCCATAAAAATGGTCAAAAACTAGTGTTATTAGCTACTGAAGAAGGCCGAGGAGCAAGACAAACTGAACAGATCTCTATCGGAGAGGCTCGAGATGCTAGCATCTGAGAGCCGAGCTCGAGATCAACGCACCGAAAACATGGGCTCCGTGATGAATCCGTCCAGAGGAGATTCGGTCTCAACCCAACGGCCCTCGATTTCTCAACGCCAACCGGCACATCTGGTGACGCACCAAGGATCCTAAGAGGACTACCGCCGCAGCACCCGTCCGACGAGCTAACAGCATCTTAAGGGAGCAGCTCTCGAATGGTTCTCAAGGCTCGACCGGAATTCCATTGACAACTTTCAACAATTGTCCGCTATGTTTTTGAAGCAGTATTCCATGTTCATGGATCAAGGAATTTAAGATGCCGATCTATGGACCCTCTCTCAAAGATCAACGGAGACGCTACGTAACTTCATGGGACGATTCAAAGTGGTGGTATCAAAAGTCGAAGGCGTGAGTGACAAAGCTGCCCTCACCGCATTGAAGAACTCGATGTGGTATGAGTCGGAGTTCAGAAAAGATATCGCGCTGAATACGCCTCTGACGATCCAAGACGCTTTGCACAGAGCCTCAGACTTCATAGTTAACGAAGAGGAGATGAGGGTCCTGTCTGAAAGATACGGAACGACGAAGTCAGAAAGACGAAACACCATCTCTGTCTCGAACCCGCCAAATCTTAGAAAGAATACCCAAAGCAGTGGATACATGCACCATGAAGGACCCAAATTCAGTGATGCCCATAACTACCAAGTAGGAACAAGCCACAGTTACGACGAGAAGGGCTACTGCGAACACCACCGCTGTTACGGCCTGACGGCAAATTTTCAAAGCCTAGGCACGAGACTCGCGACTAAAGTTATATGGCTGGAGAGCTGGGCGATTCCGTAAGCCTTAAGGATTTTGAACGTGGAGAAGAATGATCAGCCTGATCGACCGAATCGAGGTGATATCCCCAAACGAGGAAGGAGAACCGACGAGGAAGCTCAGCCGGGTCCTCGGAGAAGAATAAACATGATAATGAGTGGATCCTAGTACTGCTTAAGCTTGGTGTCATCGATCTAAGCTTTCTAGCGAAGAGCGGAGGCTAGCATCAACTAGTCGGAACCTTCCAACTTTCCTAAAAGAAAACGTACATACATTCGCTTGGGCGGCGGAGGTTATGCTAGTCATCAGCATCGACGTCACGTGTCATGAGCTAAACGTGGACCCAACGTTTAAACCAGTTAAGCAAAAAAGAAGGAACCTAGGACCTGAACAAGCCAAAGCCGTGAATGACGAAGTGGAGCGATTATTGAAGGTGGGATCGATCGATGAAGCGAAGTATCATGACCGGCTCGCCAATTTTGTTGTGGTAAAGAAAAAGAATGGCAAATTGCGAGTGTGCGTCGATTTTACCGATCTCAACAAAGCGTGTCAGAAGGATAGCTTTCCGTTACCGCATATCGATTATTTGGTGGAAGCAACATCGGGCAATAAACTCTTCTCATTCATGGACGCTTTCTCCGGATACAACCATATCATGATGAATCGAGGAATATACTGTTACAAGGTGATGCCTTTCGGGCTCAAGAACGCTGGAGCAACTTATCCATGTTTGGTAAACGGGTAGGTAGTCGGAGGGGATGTACGACTCTTCTTTCTCTCAACCCTATCACCCGTAACGGCTTTTCCCTTATCAACTTCCGAGGCGGAACGCCTTCGATTTGACACCTCTGTGTGCTTCGTCAATGCAGAAGCAGAAGGCCTAGTGGCCTGAGGCAAAGCTCGTACAAGTTCCCTCTCCTCGCTACCCAGGACCGGCGGCTCGGAGGAAGTGACAGAATCAGTACCCGTCACCTCGGCGATAGTTGACTCAATAGCAACCACCTCAATACCCTTCGCATCGGCCACCACCTGTCTAGCAGAGACAAGTCTTGTAGAGGCCTCAGCAGCTCGCTTCGCAGCCTCTTTTGCTTCCCTCTCTTTCTGCTCCTTCCGCTCGCGAATTGATAATCTCTTCCCCATGATCGCGCTAATATCCTCTGAAGACGAACTTGAAGATTCCGAGCTGACAGGGACTCCAACAAAAAGGGCTCGGGCTTTCTCGACTCTTTTTAGCAAAAAGTGTTTCTTCCATTGAACCTTCTTAGCAGCTAAAGCCGTTATGACCTCGAATAGATCTTCTGGGCACGGAGGAAGGATGTCGCGAACTGCAAAATAAGAAGAAGAAATTAGAAATCAAGATAAAATACCGAGCTAAAGATCCAAAGAAAATTGCGGGTCGGCTACCAAGTGGTCTTGACTAGGCGGAGGCAATCGCTCTCAAGGAATCACTGATAGTAACTAAGAAAAAATAGATCTCCCAATCACTATCTTTGATTGGAAAACCCCTGATGATCTTCCGGTTCTTCTTGTTTGAAAGATAGTACATTCCCACCTTAAAATCCCTTCGAATTTCCAAATGATTCTAGAGATGGCAAACCCCGAATTCAACACCACACTTGTAACTCCGAACCAGAATCCCCACAAGGTGACGCAACCCCCGGGGCATGATCTGAGCCAATGCAAGCACGTGCCTCCATAGAAATCGAAGGATAGCCCATGAATCGCAAACCATAGAAAACAATCGTAAATAAAGCTTTTATAAATGGTAAGGTGGTTCAGAGGAGGTTTGTCGGCTCGGTCAGACGAGGTGGGAAGAACAAAGTCATCCCCCTCAGATATCCCGAAGCGTTGCCTCATCTCCTACAAAGACTCCTCGGAGGATAGGGAAGAAACGGGAGGATCAGCTCATCTTTTCTTCTTTTTTCCCAGATCTCTTCGACACACGGCTCGTCGTGTCGAAGGCCCAGCCAACTGACTCTCCACTATAGGCTCCAACTGCTTCCTCGCCTCGTCAGGGTCAAAAAAGAAATCTTCCTCTTCTTTTACCCCGACTTATTCAACCACATCATCAGGAGCCTCAACAATTGGGAAAGGAGTCGGATCCTCTAAGGGGCTTGCTTCAGCGGATCCTCTAAGGGGCTTGCTTTAGCGGATCCAGTCAGGGACAACCTCAACCATTTTACGGCCAAGCTGCATAAAAGAATTGGCCAAGCCAACCGAGTCATTCGGCTCGTTAGAGTTCGACATTGTGGCTTAGCAGAAAGTTGATGACTTTACAAGAGAGTGTTTGAAGATGGATCGGCGAGTTCAATATTCTGTCAGAGTCAGTTGAAGATGAATCGGCGAATTTAAAGGCTCGCCATGTTAGGAGGTCGTTGATGCGAACAAATTCGTCTCTGAACTTCAGGTTTTAAATTTGTAAACCTAAAAGCCTGCAAGTGCACAGATGTGCGTTGTAGTACTCAAGGTATCAATCCACAGGGAGGGAAAGCTGTTCCGCGAGACCTTAGAAAGAAAGTTAGTAACAAAGTCTAAAACGATAATAAGGTTTATGGTTTGTCACGAAACGAGTGCTAGGAATTTAAACTAAACTAAGCGAGAAAATAAGAAAGCAAGCTAGTAAATAAGAAAGCAAGTAAACTATTTAAGCGAATAATTGAAAGCGATATATAAGAAAGCAAGTAAGCTGGTGAATAATTAAAGGCGAGGCTGTAAATAAATAAACTAAGCGTTGGGTAATCGGGAACTCTCTAGGGATCATGGCCAAAAATCATAAGAATTTTGCTAGGGTTTTTAAAGCGACTTTTTGTCGTCTTTGGATTCTTAAACTTGGAACATGGACACTATGTGTAGTCTAGTTTCGTACACTCTACACACCTACAACTTTAGTACTCGACCGGTAGCTTTCGTCTCCCTCCGCGCAAAAAGTTAGTGATTATACTCAAAAGTCGTTAACGCTCACAATCCCTCTAGTATACTTTTGAAATCTTGTGACAGTTTTGCTCGTCTACCCTAGGTCAAACATATGGATCCAATACTTTTGTAGCTCTACAAATATCTAAGATCAGTTGCAATGTAGCTAATCAAGCAAACATGCATTAAAAATAAAGATAGAACGAAGAATCCTAATCGATGCCCTAATCTAAAACCTAATGATAAATCGATCCATGAGAGCCCTTGAGATCCCTTTGCCCAACAAGAGAACTACTTGTACACGATTAAATAAAGCAAAGACATGAATAAATAAAGAACAGGAGGTTGGTGAAGGAGCCTCACGATTTTAAGAACTAAGTCCGGTGAGAACCTCTTAACCAGTATAGAACGAAAGGTAAAGTGCAAAAGTAAGAACGAAAATTAAACTAAAACTAGTACAGAAAGTAAAGCATAAAGTAGATTAAAATAAAGAGCAAGAGATTGGTGAAGAAGCCTCTCGAATTTAAGAACGATGACCGGAGAGAACTTCTCCACCAATCCCAAAAGTAAGAACAAAAGAAAAGACTTGCAAAAGTAAACTAAAAGATGTTCTATGGTAGCTAAATAGGGGTTTTGAATTTGTGCCTATAAAACAGGTATTTATAGGTCTTCACCTCTTGGTTTAGTCGTCCTTAGGGTTTCTTTGAAGAGAAAACGAAGTGGCCTTGAAGATTGGCTTCGAAGAGGCTGTTTTTGGGCCGAAACTGGTTCACTGCGTGTGTGTGGCTTGGACCAGCGGCCAAAGGGTGTTTCGCCGCAGCTGGAGAGCCTAGACCCGCAGCCAGGAGTGTATTCGCCGCGGCCAGGAGTATTAGACCCGCGGTGGCTGGCCTATGATTTTGAAACTTCAATTCTTCTCTTGCTTCTTTCGCGAGACTGCATAACATGCCTTCAGTCAATTGGATATATCTGGAGATCTAACCGTTGGATTGTCTTGAAACCAACTGGGTATGAAAGGTGGTTCTCCGTTCTTTCTTGTATCAAATTTGGGAGTGATCGGACAGTGAAAAGGTCTCCATTGGATGTCAAACTTCTGACGTTACGAAATTGTCCAAAATCTGGTTTTTCTCCAATTTGCGTCGTTTTGCCTAAAGAACCTGAAAAGTGCCTTGAAACTACAAATATGCGAAAACTACGATATAACATGTAAAAGCAAATGAAACACTTATTAAAGTGTTCTAAAATAAACGGTAAAACAGGTAAAAATACGGTGTTATCACACCCTAGACTTAAACCTTGTTTGTCCTCAAACAAGACAAAGCCTAAGCTTGGAAACGATCAAACAAAAATCATAGGGAACTAGAAATCTTGGAGACCGCCCTTCTAAACCATAACCACAAACTACATCAAACGCAACCTAGCCTAGAAAATTCTCACCATAAGTTCCCGTAACACTAGTCCACGGTATCCTTCATACAAAATATAAACTTTCAAAATCCAAAAGTCAGGTCAACTAGCTCTCTAAATTGATTAAGTGCAAACATGAACTTCTCATCAAAAGGATCAAGCCAAGATAATCGAGGCTACGTATTAAAGGCATTTAGAGGTGAGGTTAAAAGTGTTTTGGGATACCGTATTTTCACCGGAGGATGCTAGATATTATGCAAAACAGCAAGAGAGGAAGGACCTATTGATAACCACAGTTTCTAGTCACTTCTTCTTGCGTAAAAATGTTGCACTTCCTCCTTTCTCCAAAAACAGAAGTTTTTTGTCATTCCCCCAGACTTAGAATTTTTGGTGGGCTCGGAATGACAGACTTCTCACAAACGAACCATGAATGCCTCATAAGTATTTCGACCAACCTAGACTCTTTTTAGGTTTTTGTTTCCTTTCCCTTTCTATTATTTTCGATTTCTTTTTTTTCTTTTCTCTTTTTTTTTTTTTGAAAGGTGGGAAACGCCTTTTATTGAGATAGTCTTAGGGGCACGAAAAGTTACCATGATTTTGAGTTTTTTCCAAGACATAACCAAACTCTCGTATTTGTTGAATTCACCTCCACCAATCGCGTATTGTCTTCGTCTTTAGTGACTGAAAACTGTGTCGTTCTTCTCTCTCCGGCTTTTTTGTACATATCTGCACATAAAACACAAAGAGAGTTGCATGAGGTTTGAACAATGGTTAAGTTTCGGGTGGGGTACCAACTAAAGATGAGCTGGCCATTCATGTACGACAAAGAGTGGTAAAAGGTAAAAGAACGCCATGAATGTATGCTTCGTTATCTTTGCCTAAACCTTTGATGAGAAAATAAGTCAAGATTAAAGTCCAAGTATAATAGAGCTAGTATATTCCATCCTAAAGAATCTCTACGATCTAAATTCCTCTAGGGATTTCGCATTAACAAAAACTCTAGCTACCGCCTAGTCTAGAACCAAATTACGAAAGAGCATGTTACTAGGAAATAGCGTAGAAGCACATCGTCATGGATTTCTTTCATCATTCCCTCAAAACCTATTCCTAATTTTAAAGAAAGCTTTGAAAAATGCAAAATGCAAAGACTCATGAAAGAAGAGGTGATTAGTAAGGGATGGAATCCTCCCCAGACTTAAATCACACTGTACCCAGTGTGAAATAAATCGAGTAAGGACGAATAAATAGATGAGTGTAATAATTGAAAAAGTTTAAGGAAAAAGAAAACTTACCTGGATGCGGTTGGGGAATGGATTTGGGAATGGAATGGTGGTGATTGGAAAATGGTAGATGGTGATATGGTGATGGGAATGGATGTGGGGATGGTTGGATATGTTAAGGATCGATCGGGATTGTCAGAGGGCTGGCCGAGGGTCGAAGGCGTGCAGCCGCGGCCAATGGGGGATCCGCCGTGGGTCGGTGGGACGCACCCGCGGTCGATGGCTGGGTCGTCGTGGGTCAGTGGGATGCACCCGCGGTCGATCCTCTTTTGCGGTCAAGTCCTTCCTCACGGTTCGTGCTGGACCGGGCAACTTCGAACCGTGCTTTCTTCTTTTTTTCTTTTCGGTTTTTTGATTTTTTTGGGTGTTTTGGTTTTTTAGATAGCTGAAACTAAGAAAAAAAAAACATTAATAGAAAAAGAAAGAAAAATGAAAACTAAAAGCATACCTACAAATGGGTTGCCTCCCAATGAGCGCTTTTGTTTAAAGTCGTTTAGCTCGACGTCGGTGGCTAGCTGAGCTCAGTCGAAGAAAGGTCTTGTCCGAAAACAAGTTTCCTTTTATTTAACCTTGTAATCCTTCGTGTAAAACATATCACGCCATTCCTACTACGGATTTCTGTCTCCTCCAGGATCACAATGGAAAATCAGATTTGGAGCTTCCTTGGAGTATGATTCTTCTGCTTTGTCCGTGCTTGACGAACGTGTTGGATGTTTGTATGTTGAAGTGTATGAGGCTTGCATCACGTCATAAGATTGAATCATGTTGGAAGATGCATGGGGGAATGGTCATTTATGATCTGAAGTGGTGAAGCGTCCAAGGTGAAGACGGTTTGCTTGAAGGGGTGTGACAAGATCACGAGCAACCAGAAAAATTGCAAAACATGGGCTGGCCGCGTGTGGAGGAGGCTTGGCCGCGGCAAAAGGAGGCTTGGCCGCGGAAAAAGGAGGCTTGGCCACGGGTCGGTGAAGCGCGCCCATGGTGGAAGAAGGGTTGGCCGCGGGTGGAGGGAGTGCGACCGCGGCGGAGAGATCTCTAGCTAATTTGCTCGGTTCGTCATGTCTCTCGTCTCCACTTCGTCTTTCCTGTGAAGAGTCTTAAGGGAGGAGTCTTGAGGTCCATTTTAGCTTCACCTTAGCTTCACCTTAGCTTCAATTCAGTCTTGAGGTCCATTAGGTCCATTTCAACGTTCTTTGTAGCTCCTCCAGGGTGTAAGAGTGGTTCATCTCCGCTGCATGTGTTCATAAAATGGGAATCACAAAATTTTATTACCTTGATCGAGCATTGATAAAGGATTTTTGTTAAGTTCATATCAATTCCTCTATGCTTGTCATTGTAGCATAAGAGGTGTCAATCCATAGGGCTTAAGATTAATGCATTAGGAATGCATGAAACTCTTTAAGCTAGAGAAAATGTTTTTGGGTTTTTTATGTTTTTATATTAAGAAAGTAAAATACAAGAAAGAAAACAAATGATAGAAGTGTTAGATCATGAATTAGACTATCAAAGAAATGATTAACAATTAAATAATGATGACAAAGATTGAATTAAACATTATCCTAGAACATGAAATTCATAAATATGACTAATCCATTCTCATGGCGCTAATCACTTCACTAATCACCCAATTGACATAAACTCTTGTTTGCAATTAGATAATCAATGAGAATTAATCTCCAATTCCATTTAGTTCACTAATCACCCTAGACATCAACTCTCATTGGCAATGATGAGAAAAGCTCACAATAGATTTGGTTCAAGCATTTCATCGAACACCTCTCGGGCGTGAAATGCTTAAGCTCTAATTTTGATCTCTCAATTCTAAACTAGCATTAAGATCAACCTATGTGAAAGATCTAACAAGATGCAATCCAAATCATCATCATTTATAACACTATTGCACACAATCTATGTTATTCCTTAGGTGTAGAACACTTGAATAAGGTTAATTCACGTGTTTGTGAGTGCATTCTGGCGTGATCTTTGGCGATTATCAGGAACGCAACTTCGAATGTCCTCGACTTATCATCCACAAACTGACGGTCAGACCGAAGTCGTCAATCGATGAATTGAACAATTTCTGCGCAGCTTCGTTCATGACAAACCAAAGCAATGGAGCTCTCTTCTTCTGTGGGAAGAGTATTGGTATAACCCGACATTCCATTCATCCACAAGAATGTCCCCATTCAAGGCAATGTATGGTCGTGAGCCACCGCCGTTGGTTGGGTATGAACTTGGTTCTACAAACATTCTTGAATTGGATTTGCAACTGGCCGAAAGAGATGAACTGCTGCAGGTGCTCAAAGCTCACTTACAAACAGCCAACAACATAATGAAACAAGTGGCGGATGCTAAGCGAAGGGACATTTCTTTTGTGGTTGGAGATTGGGTTTTCTTAAAGTTACATCCTTACCATACAATCTTTCGACGGACATCCCATAAGCTCTCCACTCGTTACTTTGGCCCATTTCAAATCGAAGCTCGAATCGGACCGGTCGCGTATCGTTTGAAACTACCAGAGGGAACACGAGTTCATCCCGTCTTTCACGTCTCTCTTCTCAAGTAGCGAGTTGGTTATGACACTCCGACTTCGGGTACGTGACCACTGATAAATGATTTTTATTAAGTTCATATCAATTCCTCTATGCTTGTCATTGTAGCATAAGAGGTGTCAATCCATAAGGGTTAAGATTAATGCACTAGGAATGCATTTCTTAAGCTGAAGCAAATGGTTTTGGTTTTTATGTTTTTAGATTAAGAAAGTAAAATGCAAGAAAGAAAAAAAAACATAGAAGTGTTGGATCATGGATTAGACTATCAAAGAAATGATTAACAATCAAATAATGATAACAAAGATTGAATTAAACACTATCCTAGAACATGGAATTCATAAATATGAGTAATCCATTCTCATGGCACTAATCACTTCACTAATCACCTAATTGACATAAACTCTCGTTTGCAATTATATAATCAATGAGCATTAATAAACAATTCCAATTAGTTCACTAATCACCCTAAACATCAACTCTCATTGGCTAGGATGTGAAAAGCTCACAATAGGTTTGGTTCAAGCATTTCATCGAACACCTTTCGGGCATGAAATGCTTAAGCTCTAATTTTGATCTCTCAATTCAAAACTAGCATTAAGATCAACCTATGTGAAGGATCTAATAAGATGCAATCCAAATCATCATCATTTATTGTACTAATGCACACAATCTATGCTATTCCTTAGGTCTAGAACACTTGAATAAGGTTAATTCACTCTCATGACACTAACCTCTCTATTAATCACTTAATCAAGATCAAATTCTCATTTGTGATTAAATGACTAACAAGCATTAATATCAAGCTCCAATAACCAAAATACACCTTAGACAACCATTCTCATGAGCTAAGATATGTAAATCTCTTATTTGGTTCTTTGGGGAATTTCATCAAACACTTGGTGTGCATGAAATTCCCTTAGTTCTATATTAACTTTCTCAAGCCTAATCTAGCATTAAGAACACTAAATAAGAAAGGAAAGCAAGGATTCATAACATAAGCATCATAAATCAATCATCAAATGATCATAATCAAGCAAACCATGATCCAACAAAAAGTCTAAAATCTAAAGAACATGAAGAACAAAAGAGAAAAAGACATAAAGATAAAGAAATTGCATAAATAAAAGATAGAGTTGAAGAAATCTTCTCTAGTGTGGCATTTGTTATGAAGAGCAATCAAAATCCCTCCAAAAGAGAGTTTGGGTCGTGCCCAACCCTTGGGAGAAGAAGACTTCACAAGAAAATTAGGTTTAAGATTATTTTTAAAAATGGTGAAGAAATCTTCTCTACAGTGGCATATGTATGAAGAACTATCAAAATCCCTCAAAAAAGAGACTTTGGGTCGATCCCAACTCTTGGGAGAAGAAGACTTACTACAAAAATTAGGTCTAGAAAGTTTAAATAGTCAAAGGGGTCAAACTGGGTCAACTCTGTTCAATGGCACTTACACCGACATCACGGATCGATGCAACAGATCGGTGTTAAGGAATTTTTCTTCTATTGTCACACCGAGCAGCTACACCGACCAGTGGACTCGGTGTAGTCCTCTGAAGAAACCGTCTCGGCCAGGCGGACATGTCTCTGGTAAATCAGCCATATCTCTCCAACCACACGTCTGAATGACTTGATTCCAACTCCTGTGGATAGCTAACTTCTTCCTCTACAAATTCAATGAAGACCATTGGAGGTGATTCAGATCGGAAGGCCTTCGTCCGGCCACATCTTTTAGACACCTCGGGTGAACCCTTCCTTCTCTTATGCTCCATCACTCCAAACTTCCTCAAATGTCTCCAAAACACCTAGAAACACTCCAAATGCATGCAAGAATCACTAGGACCTAATGCAAACACCTAATACTCTAATTTAGACCAAAATTCTATAAAAACTATGAAAGACACATGTATGAGACCCGAAACACTAAATAATATGCATGCTAAAACGGGTAAAATATGAGAATATCAAGCATGGAACAACAAATTTTTCGGGATCCTTCATCTTAGAAAGCGTATTCAATGGTTGATCGGATGTCACCGTTAACGTCTCATCCTTCACAAGATTTGTCTCACACTCGAGGTGGTGAGGAGTAGGAGAAGAAACATGTCCTTATTCTCCTTGATGTTCATCTTTGATGACATGAGCTTGAGAATCCAAGGGACTTTTATTTGGTCGCTTCTTTCTAATCAATTTGGCTGCGGGTACTCCATCAACTACGGTAGCTACGTAGTACCCTTCATCTTCGTGCATAGACTCGTTTAGTTCTTGACTAATATTGTCCACATTAGCTTTGGAAAATTTTTGTCCCTCAAAGTTTCCCTCTGAATGTCTCTTTAGCGTGGCCCTAAGCTCTTTTCGTTTTGATGCATTCTTGGAGCATCCTTGTAGCAAGTCCTCCTTGTCGCGGTCAAAGTACTCTTCATCAAAATAAGGGCATGATGATTTGAGAACCGATTTTAACATATCAATGAAATCGCGTGTGTAGAAGCTGTCTTCGGTCGGTGCTTGTTTCAGATCCATGTAGTACGAATCACGGTAGTGGTGTGAATCATGAGAGTAGTGAGCAGAAGATGGGTCATAAAAACCCTGCTCGTAGTAGTCATCTCACACCATAAGGGAGTTCATGTTTCAAAGCCTGAAACGAAGAAAAACAAAAACAAAAATTAAAAAGAAAAAGTTTGTTCTAGAGTCGATTTACTAACCTCTAAAGTGTGGCAGAACAAGTAGTGATTGCCTCCCCAGCAACATCGCCAAAAACTTGATGCGATCGGATTCGTCTCCGAACTTCAGGTTTTAAATTTGTAAACCTAAAAGCCTGTAAGTGCACATATGTACTTAAGGTATCGATCCACAGGGAGGGAGAGCTGTTCTGCTAGACCTTAGAAAGAAAGTTAGTAAGGAAGTCTAAAACAATAATAAGGTTTATGGTTTGTCACGAAACGAGTGCTAGGAATTTAAACTAAACTAAGCGAGAATATAAGAAAGCAAGCAAGTAAATAAGAAAGCAAGTAAACTATTTAAGCGAATAATTGAAAGCGATAAATAAGAAAGCAAGTAAGCTAGTGAATAATTAAAGGCGAGGCTGTAAATAAATAAACTAAGCGTTGGGTAATCGGGAACTCTCTAGGGATCATGTCCAAAAATCATAAGAATTTTGCTAGGGTTTTTAAAGCAACTTTTTGTCGTCTTTGGATTCTTGAACTTGGAACATGGACACTATGTGTAGTCTAATTTCGTACACCCTACACACCTACAACTTTAGTACTTGACCGGTAGCTTTCGTCTCCCTCCGCGCAAAAAGTTAGTGATTATACTCAAAAGTCGTTAACGCTCACAATCCCTCCACAAGTATACTTTTGAAATCTTGTGACGGTTTTGCTCGTCTACACTAGGTCAAACATATGGATCCATTACTTTTGTAGCTCTAAAAATATCTAAGATCAGTTGCAAGGTAGCTAATCAAGCAAACATGCATTAAGAATAAGGATAGAACGAAGAATCCTAATCGATGCCCTAATCTAAAACCTAATGATAAATCGATCCATGAGAGCCCCTTGAGATCCCTTTGCCCAACAAGAGAACTACTCGGAAACGATTAAAGAAAGCAAAGACATGAATAAATAAAGAACATGAGGTTGGTGAAGGAGCCTCACGATTTTAAGAACTAAATCCGGTGAGAACCTCTTCACCAATCTCGAACAGTAAAGAACGAAAGGTAAAGTGCAAAGGTAAGAACGAAAATTAAACTAAAACTACAGCATAAAGTAGATTAAAATAAAGAGTAGGAGATTGGTGAAGAAGCCTCTCGAATTTAAGAACGATGTCTGAAGAGAACTTCTCCACCAATCCCAAAAGTAAGAACAAAAGAAAAGAGTTGCAAAAGTATACTAAAAGATGTTCTATGGTGGCTCAATAGGGTTTTTGAAATTGTGGCTGTAAAACATGTATTTATAGGTCTTCAAATCTTGCTTTAGTCGTCCTTAGGGTTTATTTGAAGAGAAAACGAAGTGGGCTTGAAGATGGGCTTCGAAGAGGCTGTTTTTGGGCCGAAACTGGTTCACCGCGTGTGCGTGGCTTGGACCTGTGGCCAAAGGGTGTTTCGCCGCGGCTGGAGAGCCTAGACCCGCAGCTAGGAGTGTATTTGCCACGGCTAGGAGGCTTGGACCCACGGTGGTTGGCCTATGANGGCCATCTCTTCTTGCACCCAACTCCGATTTGGTTTGGTTCGGTGACTTCCAATCCTCCTAAAGTGTCTCCAAGCACCTGGAAAAAGACCCCAAAACATGCAAGACTCACTAGGACGTAGTGCAACCTAGCTAGACTCTAATTTAGACCAAACACTAAGGAAAACGATGATTACGCGCACATGCGACTAGAAACTATATGTAAAATGTGATGCTAAAACAAGTAAATTATGGGAATATCATGGACCCACGGTGGTTGGCCTATGAGGTTGAAACTTCAATTCTTGTCTTGCTTCTTTCGCGAGACTGCAGAACATGCCTTCAATCAAGCGGATGTATCTTGAGATTGTCTTGACACCAACTGGGTATGAAAGGTGGTTTTCCCTTCTATCTTGTATCCAAATTTGGGCGTGATCGGACGGTGAGGAGATCTCCATTGGATGTCAAACTTCTGACGGTACGAAATTGTCCAAAATCTGGTTTTTCTCCAATTTGCGTCGTTTTGCCTAAGGAATCTGAAATGAGTCTTGAAACTACAAATATGCAAAAACTACGATAAAAACATGTAAAAGAAAATGAAACACTTATTAAAGTGTTCTAAAATAAACGGTAAAATGGGTCAAAATATGGTGTTATCAGTCGGATAACTTAAAGGTGGGGCGGCGGAAGAATAGAAAACGAAGGAAGCCTAACCAAAACTTAAACATGAAAGGGAAAAAAGAGGAGAGAGGAGAGAGCTACCTGTTTTTCTGAAATTTTGGAGAAGTGAATTGTGAAGAGAGGCAAAGGGAAACCTCGATATTTATAATCCACATGCGCGTGGCAACGCGTGACCTTGGGAACTGGCGAAAACGTTTGCGGTTCCCGAAGCCAGTTCTCTTGTCCGCTTTCTTATGTCCTAACCCATAGAAGGCCGCTCTAAGAGTCGCAAAAAACTTGCAAGTGAGGATTTTGTGAGCTTCATCTTTCATCCTCATGAACTTCCCAAGCCCCATGTTTCCAAAGGTAAGAGCGACATCCTCATATATCCCCATCTTTGTTAAAACCACCGGGTCCACGAACTGCCCTTGCTCGAATTTCATTCCCATGAATTTCTCAAAGTATTCCTTCTCGGTTGGGTCCCTCTCTCGCTCTTCCTCACTCAAACTTTCTCCTTCATGGACAATGCCCTTGCCCTTGGTTTTTGAGCTTGTTACTAGAGCAAGCTCACTTCCCTTAGCTTTCGAGCTCGTTGCCTTCCCTTTTCCCACGGTTTGGGATCCTTTAGCTACGGCCTTGCCCTTTGCTTGCAACGGCCCCCTCGTTGTTCTTTGTTTTGTGCGCGGCTTTAGTTTGCTTTGGTGCAGCTTTTTCCTTAGCCATGGTTCCTACAATTTCTCAAACCCACATGATTTTCAAGAAGCAAGGATGTAGCTCTTTTCAAATTTTGAGCAAAGGCGACCAAGAGGTAAATGCAACATTCATGACCAAGAGATTAAATTTTTGAAATCACAATCCCAAATCCTCAAAATAAAATTTGCAAAATTCTAATTAAAGAGGCAAGCTTCTCTAGGTGTGGTGGGTGGTTTCGAAAATTTAATCAAATTCTCAAAGGTTCAACCTTTAGTCTCAAGCTAGTGCAAAAATCTCAAGATCTCAAAATTCCTCAAATGGAGTACAAATTAGCACAAGATCCACCAAAACCAACTAGTTTCTAGCCTAATCCCAAGGTCTAAGCATAAGTGAATGCAATTCCCAAACAAAATCACAAAATTTCTACTCAAGAACAAGCTTATCAAGTTAAAGAAAGTATGAGCTAAATACCTTGGGAATGAGTGCTCAATCAACAAAAACGTTGGTGGATCCACAAAGAGGAGAGAAAATTGAGAATTTAGCAACTTGAATCAAGAAATTTGAGCAAGTAGGGAGAAAGTTGTGGAGAAAATGAGTCTTTGGTAAGAAGAAACATGGGGGCTGCGAAAATGGAGAGAAAGAGAGTGGGGAAGATGGGTTTTTTCTCTTACCTGGTGGGGACCACTTACATTTGAATATCAGATCTGGTCAAACCTGTTTGAATTTTTGGTCAACACCGATCAGCACCTCTTGCAACAGATCGGTGCAACGAACCGGTGCTGGAAACTTGGGCCGCCTTGTCTACATTCAACACCGCACTGCACAGCTCGGTGTAACGAACCGGTGCTTAAGGCAAAAATGTTCTGGTCGCACACCGATTTGTTGCACCGCTTGGTGGGGATCGGTGTAGACCTCTCGAAGCTGCACACCGTTTTGTATCAATTTGGCGCCGCACACCGATTTGTTGCACCATTCCCAATGTAGAACCGTCTTCACACTTCAACCCTTGAAGACCCAAATCAATGAACGAAACCGCCTCGACCATTGGCTTGTGCGAGTCCAAAATCAACTTGAAGCCTTCACTTTCATCACTCCAGTACCCAAGTTCACCTTGGCCCTTAGTCAAAGCAACTTGCAAGCCATCTTCAAGATTCAACTCTTCAAGTAGTTCATCCGCCAATTCGTCCATGACTTCGATGTAGAAGCATTGACCGTCTATAGTGGGCTTCTTCATGAAGTCATTGATGTTGAACTCAAGCACCTCATCTTTACCCAAGTGCAAGTCAATCTTGCCTTTCCTCACATCGATGATCGCTCCCGCGGTCGCCAAGAAGGGTCTTCCAAAGATCATCGGGTCTTTTGGTTCCTCGTCCATCTCCAAAACTACAAAATCCGTTGGAACAATGAAATCTCCAACCGCGATTGGAAAGTCTTCAAGTAGCCCAATTGGCACTCTCACGCTTCTATCCGCAAGGACCAAGGAGATCCTACAAGTTTTGTATTTCGTGAACCCCAATCTCTTAGCAACGGAAAGCGGCATTAGACTCACACTAGCACCCAAATCACAAAGACAATTGTCGAATGCTAGAGAACCTAGAGCACACGGTAGAGTGAAGGAACCGGGATCTCCTAGCTTCTTGGGTACCACCTTCTTTAGGATGATGGCGCTACACTCATGAGTCAAAACCACCATGGATTCCATCTCCTTGGCTCTTTCTTTCACGGCATCCTTGAGGAACTCGGTGTATTGAGGCACAAGCAAGAATGCGTCCACTAACGGCATGGTAAGCTCAACCTTGGCCATTTGTCTATCAAACACCGCCTTGTACTTCTCTAACAATTGATTCTTGAAGCGTCCGGGAAACGGTAGCTTAGGCACATAAGGTGGTGGTGGGACTAACAAAGTCTCTCTCTTCTTTGGCTTCTCTTGAGCAACAACCTTGGTCTTGACCTCTTCAACCCGTTTACCCTTGTCTTTGCTTTCCATAACCGTGTCTTCAACTACCACTTCATCTTGAGTCTCAAGTTCCACCCCCCCCCCACTTTGGTTCTCAATGTCCTCGTTGAGATTAGGAGGAGCTACTCTAGTTGGCAAAACCGTACCACTCCGTAGGGCGATGGCGTTGACATACTCCTTGGGGTTGATCTCGGGCTTTCCCAGTAGTTGACCTTGTGACCGTGAAGGAGAAGCGGTTCCCTTGCTTTCGAGTTGCTTAACCTTGGAGTTCAATGTCTCAAGCTTGGAATTAAGATCGTTGTAAGAACAATCTACCCTTGTATTGATCTCCGTTTGTCCCTTTAGAAGTTGTTGAAACATGGTGTTCATGTCAAGCTCTTGCGGTTTAGACGTAGTTGCTTGACCTTGGGGAACAAAGCCTTGTTGAAAACCGGGTGGAGCAATGAAATGTGCTTTGGCTTGAAACCCGCCTTGGTTCTTGGGGACATAGCCTTGGTTGTTAGAACCTTGACCGTGTTGTTGAGAAGTGAAGTTTCTTTGTTGACCACCTTGGTTGCCTTGGTTTTGTTGAGGGTACACTTGATCTTGTGGATTCTCCACATTTGGGTTCCGGTAAGAGAAGTTAGGGTGGTTTCGGTAGTTGTTGTTGAATCCACCCCGTTGGTAGTTCCCTTGGTTCCCAACATAGTTAACCTCCTCAAGATTATTGGATACCGCATCCTCCTCAATATAGCCTTGGTTCTCTTCATAAGCATCCACAAGGCTAACCGACTTTTGAGAAGCCACTAGGAGTTTATCGATCAAATTGGCTTGCTTGTCCATCATGGAAGCTTGTTTATCCAACTTCTCATTGAGCGCCTTCATATCCTTAGCCCGTTTGTTCTCATCGAAATCACTAGTGGTTCGTGTGGCACGGTCGTAGTCGTCACCATAAGTACCATCGCTTTGAGCTAGGTTCTCAACAAGCTCCATGGCTTCATTCACGTCCTTTGCCAAGAAAATTCCATTGGACGCCGTGTCAAGAAGCATTCTAATCTTTGGCAAAGCACCACGGTATAGTGTACTCAAAAGTGAGGCGTCCGAGAACTCGTGGTGTGGGCACTGGATAGTGTAGCTTCTAAATCGCTCCCAAGCTTCACTAAAAGACTCATGGTTCCGTTGAGTGAAACTAGAGATCTCGTTTCGTAACTTCGCGGTTCTTGAAGGGGAGAAGAATTTGGCGAGAAATGCTCTTTTGCAATCATCCCAAGTAGTGATCGAGCCTTGAGGAAGGCTTTTCTCCCATTGATGAGCTTTATCACCGAGAGAGAAGGGGAAAAGTCTCAACTTGAAGCTATCCTCCGAGACGCCGTTCATCTTCGTTAGACCACATATCCGATCGAATTGATCGATGTGGTCAAGAGGATCTTCCATGGCTAACCCGTGAAACTTGTTGTTTTGCACCATGTTAATCAAAGCGGCTTTGACCTCGAAGTTATTATTCTCAACCGGAGGAGCTTGAATTCCTTGGCGATTCCGGTGAGCATTCGCGGCATCACCCGCGCCAACTACGTTTTGAGCTCTAGGAGGGTGGTTTGGAGCTCTCACGTTTTGGGCGGGTGGGTTGGGGTTTCGGTCGTTCCCGCCATGGCCGTGGTGGTTTCCATTACCACCTTGCCTTTGGTGGGGAAGGTGGTCCACGCTGTCATGAACGTTCCCAAGTGGAACCTCTTCGAAGTTCTCCATGTTGTCTTCGACTTGATATTGTCTCACACGTGCTCTTCTTGCTCTAACCCTGCGGTCCAATAAGTGAATGTCGTCCCGTGCTTGAACTAGGTTGTTCTTGCCTCTAGAACGGGTATGCATACACCTACAAGATCGAGAGAGAGTAATAGAAAATGAACGAGATTAGTAACCAAAAGGAAAATAATACTTAACCTCAAAAAGAACCTAAATCTTAATGTCGAAATCTAAACCCAATCGGCAACGGCGCCAAATTGATACAAGACTTTTTGGGTCTCTAGAGGATCAATTATTCTTTACACAAGTAGTATAAGAGGTATCGAACCAATTGGGGGATTTCAAGTCACTAAGAATACAAGGAACTAATCAAGTTAAGCTAGATAGGTGAATTGTTGATTTAGCTAACACCCTAACAAGTTTAAATAAACGAACAAGATGGAACTAACTAAGCAAAACGTGAATTCAAATAATAAAAGCGAATTCAAGGATGGGGTAATTGGATAAAGGCTATTCCAAGTCTAATTTATGATGCTCATACACAATCAAAGTTAATTTCCGAGGTTAAGACCCTAATTATGACTAATCCTCTCTCGAGGTACTAATCACCTATGCTAATCACTAATCCAAGATCAAATTCTCATTTGTGGACTCTTTATTAGCAAGCATTAAATCCATTAATCAAGATCACCTAAATAATCCCTTAGACAACTAATCCCTTAGGCTAAAAAGGTTATTTCTCTTAGAAAGCTCTCTTAGGCATTTCATCGAACACCTTGTGGGTGGGAAATGCCTTGAGATCAAGTCTGACTTTCTCAAGCACAATCAAGCATTAAACACACTCCCTAAGAGTGGGAAACTGATTATCTATCCCTAAGCATCACAAATCATCCATGGAAATGACCTAATCCTAACCCATCCCTAGATCCTAGGAGACTACTCACTAATCATGATGACAATAATTATATTAAAATGACAATACTTTGGGAGTTGGAGGCGGAAGAGACGGTGTTGGAGTTCGTGTTATCGGGTCGGAGTTCGTGAACCGGAGCCGGATCTTGGTTTTGATGTGTGGGTTAACCCTTGGATCTCACATCACCGTCGTGGCGACGCCGTAATGGGCACACGCCGAGAATGATGGGAGGAGTACGGTTCAATAGCTTCTCGTACAAAGTGTGAACCTCGTCCGATTTCAAAATCGACTCACACCACATCTTCTCTTTATCCATCTCTTACCTCCTCTTCTCATCCTTGGTGGCCGCATCGGTTAGCGGGATGTCCTCGAACGATTCAGATAAGAACCCTTGGATTTCCGAGAGCTTGGCACGGGCATTGTCAACGGTCTCGTGATCGGGTTTTGGACCTAGGGTTTGGAGGATAGCTCTGGTCTCGGCGACGTCAGAGATGGCTTTGGTCATGGAGGCGAGAACACCTGGTTGAGTCAAGTGAGGCATCTGGGTGACGATCTCGATCGATGATGGTGGTTCATCGACTTCGAAGGCAGGAACGGAGGAGGAGGATGAAGGGGAAGAGGATTTGTCGGTGAAAGAAGGGAGACGAAGCTTGTGGAAGAAAGAGAAAATAAAACAAAAAATAAAAACTCAAAACAAAATTCAATTGCCAATAATAAATTAAAAAAATGAGAATTGATAATAATCACATGTAGGAAAAGAAAAGGTGAGCAACTGACAGACCTGACCGTGAACAGTACACGCAAAAGGAAGACGTAGGGATAAATGGGTCTTTTGACATGGGAAAGTGTTAATTCCTTGGTGGAGATTTCGAAAGTGCTTGAAAACTAAGAGAGTTTTCAAAAAGTGACCCTCGGCGCAAATTGTTCTTTATTGAGTCAGAACTTGTTGGAGATTATGATCACTTTCTTGGATTTACTGTTCTGACTTACTTCTAAGTGACCAATGTTGCAGAACTAGCTTCAGATCAGACTAATGAAAAATCTAAAGGCTGACCAGTTAATCAGAGGCATCCATGTTACCAGAAAAATTCAAAAAGCTTGAGCTAGTTTATGAGCTTCCTTTTACCCCATCGTTGTGATTGGTGTCTTCAGAGCTTGACTCCTCATTCGTATCTGACAAAGACAACATGTGTGAAAGTAACGATTGGTGTCTTCAGAGCTTGACTCCTCATTCGTATCTGACAAAGATAACATGTGTGAAAGTATGGTACTCCTCTCCCTTATTTTAAGTAAAGCATTATGAAATGATTTTCTTTTGAGTAAAGGGCTAGGAAAATTCATCGATCCCATTATTTTACTTCAAAAGAAATGATCACACTAAAGTAGGAAGCAAGGATTAGGAAAATTTCCAAAGACACCATTATTCGTTTACACCATTGAATGATAAAAACAAAAGAGAGAATGAGAAAATAATAAGTCTGGGGGAGAGAAAGAGTACCAAAGGTTGTGTTGTTGTCTTGTCATGATATCGAAAGGGAAAGAGTCTAGAAAGCAAAAGACTAAGTCTGGGGGAGTTGATGTGTTGCGTTTTTAACGCATTCTAACCCAAGTTTACAAGTGTTTTTCGAGTCTTTTTAGTGTTTATCGAGTCTTTTCAGGTTGAAACACATTTGGATGGAGTTTTAGGCGTCAAGAGCAAGGATCGGAAGCAAAAAACGAGTATAAGGCATCAAACAGAGGAATGATCGATCGATCCTTTCCTAAACCGGTCGGTTAAGCAACATTGAAGAAAAAGGAAATTTCGGTTTTCCTTATTTTGGACTGGTTTCGCCTTAGATCTGAGAAAAACGTGATTTAGACCTATATATTCTATTTTGTAGCCATTTTTTAGGCTACGCTTTATTTTATTCATCAGAGAACTTTCAGAGAACATTTCATCCTCATGAGCATCCCACCATTAAGGAAAATTCCAAGATATATGCTATATTTTTAGTAAAGTTTCTTGATGTGAGTTCTGCTCTTTGCCATGGATAGTCGTGTGCCATGTTGCACATTTTGTTTCTTGCCCTACAGGAGAAGGACCAAAGGTGCATTGGCTCAACCTTTTGATTCTCATGGTTAACATCTAAGACCG
The DNA here is from genome assembly GCA_002933915.1 of Eutrema heterophyllum. Lineage (NCBI taxonomy): Eukaryota > Viridiplantae > Streptophyta > Magnoliopsida > Brassicales > Brassicaceae > Eutrema > Eutrema heterophyllum. Next base: position 380,661 of record PKMM01028511.1, on the reverse strand, counting down.
AAGTCAAGCTAGTGACGTTAAACAAGCGCTCTTGGGAGGCATTCCCATGACTATATTTGTATATATTTTAAATTTTCTAGTTCCTTTTTATGCTTTTTGTTTCTTGTTTTCAGGTTTCTCGAGTTTGGGAGTGAAGAGGAGGAAACAACCGTCAAGCTAGAGACGTTAAACGCGCCATTGGGGACTCCCCCAATTCTATCCTTTGTCAAGCTAAAGAAACAAAACAAGCATCAATAAGGCAGATCAACCCTCTCATCTCCATATCTACAAGGTACCTCACTTGACCTCTTGTACATATCTTTTTCATTTGCATTTTTACTCTCTCTTTGGATTCATTTCACACCGAAACGGTGTGATTTAAGTTCGGGGGATAGGTCTTTGTCATTTAACATTGTTTTCTTTATCTTATTTTATATTTTTGAGTCTTGCATTGTACATATTCAATTGCATAAAAAAACGAAAAAAACAAAAAATCATCATGTAGTTTGCATTAGTCCATGTGCATTCTATACTTGACTTGATCACTCATTTCTAGATCATATAGGATTGCATTGCATATGCATAGGGAAAAATGATAGAAACTACTAAAGCTTAGTTTAGAACTCGATGTGATACCCTTAGTAATATTATCATGTTGTTTGAACAACCTTTTTGAAACTTGTATACTCATTCCTAGATCTCTCTACTCTTAACTCGTTGTCTCGCAATCACTTGTTTAATTTTAAATCAACCCCTTTGATATTGGACTTAAATGAATCTAATCTTCTCGCTTATGGGCTTGTGATACATAACCATGGTTCAAAGAAAACACTTGGGTTATCTTATCTACTTTTACCACTCTCTAATAACCCGAGTGGCCATTCTCATCTTTAGAATGGTTTCCCTACCTTTCACCTTAACCGTTTTCTTTCCACCCCTCGTTGTTTGATTGAGTGAGGCCTTTTCTTGAAAATGTTATTGTGTGTAAGATCTTGTAAGTATTGGGAACGACAAATGATACCTTTCATTTTTAGCTGGTCTAAGTTGTTCAAAGAAAAAGGGCTAACATTAGGATGGGGATCAATGGAATGAATGGTATTGGGTTTGGGGAACATGACCTCATGAAAAGTGAGATGAGAAATAGTAGACAAAGAATCATTGGTTGAAAAAGAAAACTCTAGAGAAGAACTTAAAATAAGTACCTTAGGAAAAGAAAAGAAAAACACTCTCCATGTTTGAAAAAGAGAAAGAATAAAAGGTTTATGGAGAGTAAGAAGAAAAGAAAATGGTTGAGTGAAAATAAAAATGTCTCTAGGAGTTTGGTGTTTGGAAAAGAAAAAGGGGCTTAAAAAGAGGTTTTCGTTCTAGCCAAATGGCTTTGGGGGTTTAATGAACTTCAATGAAGTAAGATAAGAGGAGGAAATGGAATCACCATTCAGGTAGAATGCTTTGCTAGGAGGGTAGAACAATGTGAGCTTAACTTTGTATGCATAAATTGTTTCTACTCTTCCTTGATTTTGCATAACATATAACATTCCTTTTTCTTGAGACTTTTTCTTGAGAGTAAGTCACCCAAAAAGAGAATGAACCTCCTTGCACTCACATTTACTAGTGCCAAAAGTCTTTTTCTTCCAAACCGATTGGACTTAATCACTTGCCCATTTGTGAGACTGCACCTTAAGAAAAATCAAATGAATTTGAGGGTTGGTTGCGAAGAGAACTTGTAGGCATGAGACATTGTTGTTAACATAAAAGATTAGGAGTTGCGATAAGCCTTGAATGAGTTAGAGAGGATAAAGTGTTTGTTTTTGCAACATGCTAGTATTATTCAAGGTGATCATATCGAATGCTTACTAAGATCATTGGTTTTGAGTTCCCACTTTCAAACCTCTCTTTCGGTTTGTCTTCTCTTGTTTGCTTGCGGACAAGCAAAAGGCAAGTCCGGGGGAGTTGATAACACCATATTTTACATGTTTTTAGGGCTTTATTTCCATATGTTTCAATCTCACTTTGTATAGTTTTTGAGATGTTTTTATTGCATTTTAGATGTCCTAGGTTGTCTTTGCATTCTTCTTGGCTTGTTTGAGCCATTTTCAGGTGTTCTTGGAGTCAGAGGAGTTGGAGGAGCGAGGATAGCCATCATAAAAGGTCATTGCGGTATACAGAGATGCAGGATCATGCAGAGGCGTTAGAAGTTTGGCATTTGATGAAGGACTTCCCACCGATGGATTGAGCTCATATTTTAACACCAGATATATCAATGGATTAGCTTTCATTTAGAAGTGGTTTGAGGCCATTACAACGGTGCGATCAAACGTTATGCCAATTTTCGTGATGACAATCCAGTCTGGCGAGCAGAAGAAGCATGTGGAGGAAGGACAACCAGATCGATCGATCCCCTCTTGGATAGGTCGATCCCCCAGAACGTAAATTTACAGAACGACCAACAATTCCCAGATCGATCGATCTTAAATTTCTAGATCGTTCGATCCCATCCTGGATCGATCGATCCCCACCGCGACTATTTTCTGGGCCGAAACCACCCAAAGGGCTTTAAGGATCGACTCATATGAAGTGTTTTTATTTGGATTTAGCTTCGGAAATATTCATGAACGTTGTAGATAATTGAGTTAGATTTCGTTTGAAGGTGGTTTCCAATCATTCCGAGATGTGGTTCAAGAGTTATGACCGATTTAGTGAAGACGTATCAAACCGAAAACCAGCCTCCGAAAACAGTGTAAAAACGTGTTTTTAACTATTTCACCAAATTTTTAGTGACTTTGGTTGACCAAAAATCTTTATTAACTGGTTTTAGACCAGATGTAAGTATCTTTTATCATTTCTAATGAAGTTTTCTTGAATCCTCTTTTACTTTTCTTCTTATTTTGCTTATGGCTTTCATTTGTATGGTTTACTTTTACGATTTAGTTATGTGTGAGTAGTTCTATTAGGATTCTTGGGTAAAGTATATTAGGGTGATTCTAGGTTTGTTCTTGATGTTTAAGAGCTAGATTACTTGAAATCCTTTCTCATTAAGTGTTTTTAATGCTAGATTAGCCTTGACAAAGTTGATCTAGAACCAAGAGAATTTTTTCACCCGAAAGGTGTTCTTGGAAATTCTTGAACGAATTTAATAAGTGTTTTTCATATCTTAGCTAACAAAAGTTGATGTCTAAGGTGAATTGTGGCTAATTAGACTTGTGTTTAATGCTTGTTAGTCATAGAATCGCGAACGGAAGTTTATGACGGTTGATGACTAAGAAAGGGGTTAATACCACGGAAGTGGATTAATCTTTAGTAGTGATCTAAATCCTAAGGAGGCAAAATGATTGAATGATTGAGTATCTAGAATAGATTAGAATCACTCGAGTCGATAGCTTTACCCTAGAATTCATTTGTCTAAATTTGATTAAAAGTTTAAAGTTTTCTTGTCAATCACTTTGATTTGCATAACTTCTTGTTTATTAGAATTCGATTTATATTTTGTTTATTTCTCTGTTTTTGCATGTTTCAATTTGTTCAAACAAAACCAAAAACCCGATTACCGCTTAGATTAAATAGCGTCTTGTATTCTTAGTTGAGTCGTTTATTTCTCTGTGGATTCGATCCCTAAATGCTGCAATGACATGCCATTAGATTGTGGCATTGTGCACAGTGGATAATTGTGTGAACCGTAAAAAGTTCACTATCATCAGGTACCTCTCTTTCTTCTTGAAACTCTCTTTGTAACCTCAAATATAAGCCCTTCTGGTGGTTTGAACAAGATGGCTTTCAAGTTCTTCCACTATTCGACACAATTACCTCGGCAGTAACTACAATATTGAAGCAAAACATCTCCTTGACCTCATTTGTCAAACTTTCATCCCTTATCCTTCCAAGAAGGACAAAACCATAGATCACATAAGTCTGTCTATTCCATGTTGGCCTAGACAGAAATCACGAACGGGGACGTGGGATTCCGATTCAGATCTTTTCCTACGATTGATTACCTCGGCCAGGAGACTTCGTAACAAGGGAATAGTACTTAAGCCGAGGGTAGAAGCAGACACATGGTTGGATATAAACTCAAGAAAAATGTTCTTGAGATACTACCATTAGTCTTGGACGACTTCATCGGCCAAATGTTTCTCAACTTTGTTGCTTTTGAGCAGTGCTACGGTTATTGTCCAAACCACATAACCAGCTACGTAGCTTTTATGGGTTGCCTCATGAACGACGAAGTCGACGCAAGGCTCCTAAGGGAAAAGGGGATCATGGAGAACTATTTTGAGACCGATCAACAAGTCTCTCGGTTCTTCAAGAACATAGGCAAAGGCGCTGCTTTCGACATATCTAAGAGTTATCTAGCGGAAGTGTTTCAAGGAGTTAACAAGCAAACTTCAAAAGGCGTTGCAAGGAATTGGCTCACACCTTCTTCGGTTCTCCATGGACCTCGGTAGCAACTTGTGCTGCTCTATTGCTTCTAGGTCTCACTATAATCCATACCTTCTTCACAGTCTATATTAGTTACTTCCGTATCCACAGTAAAATGAAACGAAACTAATGGCAAGATGCATTAGAATTTTATATACTTTTACTACGTTTATGTCGGGACATGGTTGTTGTTGTCATAATAACAAATTGTTATATTTTTTTTGTATTTATAAATAATGTATCACTATAATCCAGACTTTTTCTGAACTTAAAATGCATAAAATTAAATTTCCCTTACAAGACGTGGCCCTCTTGGGGACTAGTACAATTTTGAATTTTGAAGTTAATGATGAGACTTGTAGCTTGTAAGAGACCAAAAATTAGGTAGGAAGTAAATAAAAATGTGGCCGTTGGATGTTGCTATTAACGACGTGGTTGTTGCTATGGAGAAAGTGACGAAACCAAGTCAGAAGAATGGTCGAATCAAGGTGGGAAAATGTCTCATTCATGTTCAAAATATGGTTTTCCTTATGCTACGTAGTACGTACATCTACTAACAATATATGCGTCTTCATGAATATTATAATCCATGAATATTAACTTGTATTTCAGAAACCTTTAGATTAAGTATTTATACCATTCTAATCTATTAGAACTAATGCAATAATGAAGAAGATCCAAGCGAGCTCACAGCCGATGCTGCAGATAAGGAATCTAAATCTGAGGAAGAAAACTCCCCGAGAATCTCGGTTTCATTGGTTGTTGTTCCTGCAGTGACTATGTTAAATATGTGTTTATCATGGGGTTTCAACTCAAAACTAATTGGCAATGAGTCGATTTGCAAGTGTCTTTTATATATTTTTATATGTCCCATATTAGGAGATATATGTAAATATTCTCTTTAGATATTGTGCTAACAAGAATAGGCAATATTGTCTTATATAAGTACTCAATTATGTGAATGAATAAACTCAACCTTTTACGATATATTTCATATCTCATCTAAAACTCCCGATGTGGAATATTCTCTCAAGCTAAAACATGATCAAAGTCCAAAGTTAAGTATATTATTTTTCTTTTGGTTTCAAGTTTTTTGGATTAATACAATATAATTAATATGCAGGCTTTAATGCATTGGGGATCACAGAATAAGAAGCATTGGGCTTGGGCATCACAGAATTCGCAAAGATTTAGCCATGCAGAATTAGATATATCTTCTCGAACTGAAATCACTTATAATTAACCCATTGTAATGATCTATCTTGTGTCCAAAGTTTAGCTTGATCCATCGCTGGGAAGTCATCAACAAGTGCCAAACTTCTGACGCCTCTGCACGATCATGCCTTTTCTTTCAAAGCGATCTAAAACCAGAAAATACTCGATAGAATACTAAAAACTGTTAAAAGGTAAAAAGACTCAATAAAGAGTAAAAAAAGGTTAAAACCATGTTTATCGATAATTATAATTTTTAAACAAAATATCTTTGCTAGAAACCCTTAATCTACCTCCACCCTCTCTTTCTTATATAAAACTATTTCATTTCACTATTCATTTTTTTTCTTCCAGCTTATGTATTCTTTGTTGTAATCTCATCATTTGATTAATGATATATAAGAGGAAATTAAGTCTGGTGAAAAGAAGAATGATGAGAAGAGGAAGAAGGGAGATGGTTCGTGTAACAAGAAGAAGAAGAGAAAAAGGCACCTGATAGTTAGTGTAATAACTTAAGTCAAAAGGTTAGTGGGCCATTAAGGATAAAGTAAGCCCATCTATGGTGGGTTATGTTTTTGTGTGATAAGTAGTAAATTATGTTTAAGAAGTTAAGATAAGTAGTACAAATATGTAACTGTGTTGTGTATAAATGTATGAGAGTTTAAGAAAAACGCTTGTGGCAAAAACCCTTGAAACCAACATAGTATGAGAGCTTATAGGTTATGGTGACTTGGAAGTTTGAAGAAAGAACAAGATCGGCACAAGAGGGAAGAAAAGAGAAGCTGGCAGGAAGAGCTGTCTAGCAAACAAGGAAAATCAGAGATATGAGGTGGTTCATCAGAGCACAACAGAAAAAAAAGAAAGACGAGGTATAAAGCTAAGTCCCATACCTGTTTTTGAGTAAAGATGTAGAATCTACAAGTGGTTCCAGTGTTTAATAGGAAGAACTATAGTCTTTGGGTCATAAAAATGAGGGTTATAATTAAGTCTAGGGGTTTGTAGAAAACAGTAACTGAAGGAATTCCCAAAGCACCTAAGTATTGCCAGAAAACGCACAACATAACAAACAATATACAGACACTTTTGTCCATCCTAACCTGAACATAAAAGAGAAGAAAAAGGGGATGAGTAATTTGGATTACCCAGGGAGGATGAGCCTGGGAGACTCACAATTCACCTTCAAACATTACACGAGTTACTATTCACAATAGTCTAGTCCTAAAACAAGCACAAGCAAAGTATCTATTACACTACACACAATAACCTAGTTCACCACCACACCACACCTGGTCCACGACCACCACGAGCCCGAAGCTCAATCACACCTGAAGGTAATATGTGTCCCAAAGACACTTCACACAAGGTTCGCCATAACCTTCCGACGATTAGAACTGACTTGTACTTCAAGCCCAGCCCTAAACACACAAATCCGTACCGCAAGCTAACGTAGCCTCATGATAGACACCTCACAAATCTAATACAACATTTAACTCACTTAGCAGGATGAAGGCAACCAATATCGGATAAGATCCTACCAATTAGACACACTAGGTTCAAGACTAACGAACAAGACTGATACCAACTTGTAAAAAATTTAGTATATTCGATCAAGTAGTTTACCAGGTTATTAGGGTTTAATAGTTATTAGGTCCAGTAACATACAATAAACCCTAATAACATATCTAACGATATAAAGTGGTATATATATATATGATATAGTATGTTGGCACTCAACATTGAACAGTAGCAAATCAATTAGCTCGCTTCGTGGAAGCTACGGTTTAAGAAAAGACTAATCAAAAACCATAAAACGCGCTTTGAAAGAAAGAGATTTTGCACAAAATCATTTGCAGGAAATGGAGTTTTATGGCTCAGTTGAAATCAAGCAGAAACATCGAGAAATCGAGCCGGGAATCAAACTAGAGAAAATTGGGGATTCAATGGAAATGGGAAGAACAAAGAAGAATGAGATGATGTGGGAGATATCAAAATTACCAATAGGTTTTGATGATGTCGTAAAAAGGATTCCCCCAGGAGATCAAAGAATTAATGGAGAAAACCAGAGAGCAATAGAGGATCAAACCCTAGATCGAAAGTTGGGGATTAATCTAAATATTCGAGAGGGAGTGTTGGAATCTCATCATTTGATTAATGGTATACAAGAGGAAATTAAGTGTGGTGAAAAGAAGAATGATGAGAAGAGGAAGAAGGGAGATGGTTCGTGATAGTTGCATTATTTAGACTTTCCTTGCATTCATTTAAGTTAGGTTTAGGTGTCTTTTGCATGCACTTTCATGGTTTTCTTTGGTTTTTCATTCATTTTTAGAGATAGGGAGTTTTAGATTAGTTATTGCATGGTTTGGTTCATATCATAGTGTTTTAGGTACATTTGGAGGCTTGTTGGAGTTTGGTGGAAAGCCATGGACTAAAGATAGCTTGTTGGAGGCAATGGATGTAGCCAAGAGGAACACAAAGGTTCAAGAAAGGAGGATGGAGCAGAATCAGAAGTTCCCATCGGCCAGGCTGCATCGACCAGATGCAGTTTCATCCGGAACTAAACCAGTGCTCCCATCGGCCGGCCACATCAGGACATGACACCCGGATACATGCTTGCTCGATGCTCCGGATAAGATGTATCTGGTGGGTGCATCTGCTTGGTGCATCCCGATGCAAATCCCACGGATGTTCCACCAGGGTCTTCATCGGTGAGGTGCATTGGCCTAGTGCATCCCGATGTAAGTCCCCCGGATGTTCCACCAGGGTCTTCATCGGTGAGGTGCATCGGCATTTAGGTCTTTATTAGAGTTAAGGATGTTGCATCAAGTCCTAAAGAGTTTTGCATACATTTTGAGCGTTTCTAGGTGTTTTGGAGATATTTGGAGCAATGAAGCAAAGTAGGAAGCAAGGGTCATCCGAGGCGTCTCCAAGATGCGGCTGGACGGCGATCCTCCAATCTTATTCAGCCTCAACGGTCTTTATAAAAGTTGTAGCGGAATGCGTTATCTGTCCAGGGGAGTTGGAATCAAGTCATTCGGACGTGTGGTCTGGGAGATATGCCCTTTTTACTGAAGCCATGCCTGACTGGCCGCGAACCAGTCAACCAATACCGACCAGCATTGGATCGGTATTGCAATAGGGGCAAGTACCGATGAAGAACTCATTTCCATACCGACCCAGAGCTGGTCGGTACAAAGCCAAATCCTCTCCGCACCGATCCACCTTTGAGCGGTGCAACCTGCTCGGCATCGATCTTCACACGACCATACCGACCCCTTCTCATGCGGTACTACAGCTCGGTACTGAGGCAGGGACTTGTGCCGACCCACTTGTACCGACCCAGGATTGGTCGGTACAAATCTCCCCAACCCAGATCGATCGCACCATCCAAGCATCGATCCGGCACACACCCGCGCATGCCCCAACACCGAGCAACTTCTCTCACACCGACCAAGCTTCTTCCAGCACAACCGACCTGTACAAGGAAGATCTGTACCGACCCAGGACCGGTCGGTACAGACCTCCAGAATCAGCCAAAAACCAGTTTCAGCCGGGTCAATATCCGGTTTGTCCCGGGTTGACCCGGTTCGGCCCCCTTTCACTATTTAAGCCCAAAAACCTAATTTTCTTTTGAGGATCTCTTTTTCTCTTGCTAAAAACCTCTCCTTTTTAGGGTTCTTGGATTTTGTAAGAGAGATCTTGATTTTTATTTATGCAATCTAAGTTTTAGTTTCTTAATCTCTTCTAATCTTTCATCTTTCTATTCTATAATCATGATTAACAAGACCTCTTTCATGAGATTTGGTGTGTTCTTCATGATTAGTCAGTAGTTCTTTTTAGAGCTCATGAATGAGGTAGATTAGGGGAATTTAGTGATTGATCTATGATGTCTAGGGCTTAGTTTACATCTCTCCTCTCTTATTTAGTGTTCATAATGCTAGATTAGGCTTGAGAGAGTTAATCTAGATCATAGGGAATTTCATGCACACAATGTGTTCGATGAAATTCCTCAAAGAGCTAAATAAGAGATTTTACTTGCTTAACCTATGAGAGTAGTTGTTTAAGGAGTATTAGGGCTATTGGAACTTATGATTAATGCTTGTTAATTGATTTTTCACAAATGAGAGTTTGTTCTTGATTAGTTAATTAGCAAATTGATTAAGGCCATGAGAGTGGATTAATCTTGTTTAAGTGTTCTAGGCTAAGGGAAATTGTTTGATTGTATGAAATGACATTATATGTTGATCATTGAAGTCCCCAAAGTCGATAACCTCATCCAAGAGCTTGCCTTTATTAATTTCTTAATCTCGTCTAGCATTGCTTATTACTTGCTTGTTTAAATTTGAATCATTAGGTTGCTAGATAAAACCAAATCCCCTTTGTTTGCTTAACTTAGAAAGTTTATTGCATTCTTGTTGCATTGAACTAAACCCCGATTGGATTGACACCTAAAATATTGCAATGACATGAGCATATTTAGGATTGATTCCTAGGAAAAAAATCTTACTTATCAATCGGCCAGAAGCATCCCGATGCGAACTGACACGACTCCGGTAACATCACATCGGTGTGCTGCATCGGCTAGAAGCATCCCGATGTGGCCCACTCGACCCAAACCCACCGTGTCAATACCCGATTTGTTCTGGGTTGACCCGGTTTCGACTCAAAAATCTATAAATAGTCCAAAACCTAATTTATTTTTGCAAGCTTTTTTCCATGTTTTTTCTCTCGTTGTAAACTTGTTCTTTCTTTGATTTTGGGATCTTTTGTAAGAGATATCTTGAGGTTTTAATGCAATTTCTTAGTTTATCTTCTTAATCTTTCTTGCATCTTTTAGTAATTATGTTTATTACCATTTCTCTTATGGGTTTTGTTGGTTTCACCATGATTAGTGAGTAGTTCCTTTAGGATCCCTGGGATGAGGTTGATTAGGGTGATGATTAGAGTAGATCCATGATGTTAGGGCTTAGTTTATAACATATCCTTTCTTATTAAGTGTGATTAATGCTAGATCCATCATGATTTGATTGATTTAGAACTTAGGGAATTTCTCGCCCATAAGGTGTTCGATGAAATTCCCCGAAGAACTTTTTAAGAGATTTACTTGCTTAGTCTATGGGAATAGATGTCAAGGAGTTTATTGGTTGATTAGATCTTGAGATTAGTGCTTGTTGGTTGTTTAATCACAAATGGAAATTTATTCTTGATTAGATAATTAACAAAGTGATTAGTGCCATGGAAGTCGATTAGTCTTAATTAGTGATCTAAACCAAAGGATTAGCAATTGTTTGAGTAATTGGCATCATGGATTAGCTCTAGAATCACCTGAAATCAATAACCTCATCCTTGGATTTGTTTTAGCATTGATTCAATCTCGTTTAGCATTTCTTGTTTGATTTCTTGTCTTATCTTTGATTTGTTTAGGATCATTAGAAAACCTTAATTCGATTAGCTTAGATGAGGCAAACTCTTGCATTCTTAGTGTGTTGTTCTTATACCTTCTCGGTTTGATCCCTAAGTGCTACAACGATAGCATTTGGTTAATTGATTAGTGATATCAAATTATCCTAGTATCAATTTGGCGCTGTTGCCCAGGAGGCAATAGCAATAACCATTATGATTTAGATTTCGCTTGATACTAAGCTTATTTTACCTTGTTACCTAATCTCTTTCACTTTGTTTGCCCCTCTTCTCGTATAGGTGCATGAACACAAGGTCTAGAGGCGAAGCAAACTTGGTTGAGCCAATTGACGACATCCACCTATTGGAAAGAGGAATTGGTAGAGCAAGGTGTGAAAGAGAAAGACTTGTGCATTTGGAACGGTTATAAACAACGTTCAAGAAACGCTGGTTGGGAACCAAGGGAATATTGGGAATGAGAATGCTCAAGGCGTGGAAGCTAACCAATCGAATCAAGAAGCAAGAGCACCGAGGTTGATTGGAGCGGGTTATGCTCCCAATGCCCATGGAAATTGCGCCGGTATACATCCACCACCGGTGGAGAATAATAATTTTGAGATCAAGGCGAGTCTCATTTCCATGATGCAAGGAAACAAGTTCCACGGTTTAGCGGTGGAGGATCTCTTGGACCACTTGGATCAATTCGATAGGATTTGTGGAATTGTCAAGATCAACGGAGTTTCCGAAGATGGATTCAAGCTTCGATTGTTTCCATTCTCCCTTGGAGACAAGGCCCACCAATGGGAGAATAATCTTCTACAAAGATCCATCACCTCTTGGGATAAATGCAAGAAAGCCTTTCTTGCCAAGTTCTTGTCTACTACGAGAACGTCGAGGTTGAGGAATGAGATCTCGAGCTTCACTCAAAAAGGGAATGAGGGCTTTTGTGAAGCATGGGAATGGTTCAAGAGCTACACATCTCAATGCCCACGCCATGGATTCTCCGAAGAATCGCTTTTGAGTACTCTATATCGAGGAGTTTTGCCCAAGTTTAGAATGCTTCTTGACACGGCGAGCAACGTGAACTTTCTTGTAAAGGAGGTTGATGAAGGGTTGGAACTTGTTGGGAATCTTTCCCAAAGCAATGGGGATTATGGTGAGGATTATGATAGAGCTTCGAGAGGAAGTGGAGAGTATGAGGACCGAACAAGGAAAGAGATGAAGGCCCTTAATGAGAAATTAGACAAGGTCTTGGAAGCCACACAAAGGCAAGTGAACTATGTAGGAGATTGCGTGGAATACCAAGAAGAATTTCACTTTGTGGGAGGACAAGGCGATTCGATACAACAAGATGTCAAAATGAAGGGTATGCTTCAACAAATTTTGACAGGGCAAGCTAATGGAGCAAATGAGTTAAATAAGAGGATAGCCGAGATTCACACTAAGGTGGATCGCTCAAACAACGATCTCAACACAAAGTTTGAAAATCTATCTTCTAGAATCAACCATTTGGATCATCAACGCACTCAAGGAAGCTCCCTTTCTAGTAAACCCATGGAGTATTGCAATGTTATCTTCTCAAATGATGAAAATGAAGAGGCTATAAGAGAGATTGAGAGAATTCTCTATGGCCACCAATAGAAGTTTCGGTGGTTGCTAGCAAGATGAATGTTGAGAATGGTTTAAAGGAAGAGGTTGAGGAAAGGTATGTCATGGCAAAGACGGTTGAAAAGGAAGAAGCTTCTTGTGTTGAACCTCCTCCATGTGAGCCCAAATCTATTCTCAAACTTGGAAATCCGGGTAAATTCGCCATCTCTTACTCTCATGGTGATTTGAAGATTGATGATGCCTTGTGCAATTCGGGATCAAGCGTGAATGTGATATCACTTGAGATGGTGAAAAGCCTTGGAATCACGAGCATGAAGCATCACCCATCACCCATCACGTTTGGTGATTCTTCTTCAAAGCAACCACTTGGCCTTATTGAAGATTATCCTCTCAAGATTAGAGATTGTCTCCTTCCACCGACTTCATAGTTATGAAGATGAAGCAAACCTCCAAACTCCCTCTACTTCTTGGAACCCCATTTCTCAATACTACCGGTGCAAGCATGGGCTTCCAAAACAAGAGGGTAGTGCTCAAGGACGTGAACGCCAAAGTTTTCTATTCCATCAAGCCTTCTTCCACCAAGCTTTGTGGTACCATTGTTTATGAGGATGATGGAATGCAAGTAAACAAAGCTGAGTACGTGGGTAGTATTGAGAGGATGGATTTGGCTTCACCCCCAAAAGCTTGTGAAAAGAAGAACGACTTTGATGAAGAGAAAGCTTTGGGTTATGGTAATGTTAAAGGAGCTTCTGCTTTGTCTGGTGATTGCTTGGAATCTCTTTTTCATACCACAATGGAGAATGAGATTGAAAGTAGCAAGGGTCAAAAGAAGGGTAAAGGCACTAAGGCCAAGAAGAAGAAACCCATTGATACCCACCCTCCCATCCTTGTCAAAGGCGAACCAAGCAAGCCCAATGAGGATGGATCCGTTTTTCCCAAGCCCACTATGACCTTGACACTGTGGAGATATGAAGATGGTGTGGTTGAGTACAAGATCAAGTGTAAAGGCCGGTCAAAGCCTTTTGCAATGGTTAGAGCAACCATCACTCCCGAGCTCCAAGAAAAAGGCCCGACGGGTATTCAAGAGGTCATGAGCAAGATACTCACACTCGAGCTCAAGGACCAACCAAGGAGTCCCACTACTCCTTCTCTCCCCGCCTAAAAGGGTTTGAAACATCAAACTTAGTGACGTTAAACAAGCGCTCTTGGGAGGCATTCCCATGACTATCCTTGTCTATATTTTTGCTTTTTCTAGTTCATTTTGATGTTTTTGTTTAATGTATATAGGTTTTGTGGGTCCCAATGTCGTGGTGCTTAATGAAAGGATGGGAGGAGCTATAAAACATCAACACTCTCTCCTCGTTAACACGGTTCCACCACTCCTCCTCCCCAATCCAAATGTATGATCCAAGCTCCATTTCATTGTACATACCTTCTTGCATATTTTTACCTTCTCCTTGACTTTTGTTGCACCGAGACGGTGCAATTCAAGTTCGGGGGAGGGGTTTGTGTCTTTTGACCTTGTTTTTTATGTTCTTATTTTCCTTTTTGCATACTTGAGTCTCATGCATACATATAAGTGCATAGAAAAACCATAAAAATTGAAAATTTTGAAAATTGAACACAAAAAGAAAGCATGTAGTTGCATTTTGCATGATTAAGATTGAGTCTAGATGCATATAGGGTTGCATTCACTTGCATTGGGAGTATTGTCCATGTAGAATATTAACTTAAGAGCTTGATTTAATGCCCTTGTTAGGAGTTCTTTGATGCATTTGAATGATCACGAAGTTAAGGATGATCCATGCTTTGATTTTGCGGTTTGAATGTTCTTGTCTTGGTTGAAGCATGCTTTGAAATGAATCCAACTCTATTTATTGAACTCTAATCTTGACTTGAAATTATCATGCTTGTACATTGAAAAATTGAACTCATGGATACCATATATATATTTGAGCAGTCTTCTCCCTTTTTACCACTCTCTTGTTAGCTCAAATAGCTGATTCCCATCTTTGGAACGGCTAAACACACCCTAAACTAAGCCTTCCTTCAAGCCTTCATCTCGTGTGTATGTCGTGAGGCCTAATTTTGAATGAACTTAGCAAAAAGTGTTGAGTTTGGAACGACAAGGAGAAGCTTCCATGTAGAACTAGCTCAAACATCAATGAGCTACACATATACTAGGTTAGATAGGTTGGGGGGGGGGTTTGGGTGTTGATTGAAAGAAAAAGAGAATGTGGAGAAAGGAAAATATTGGGGAAAAGGATAGGGGATAACAAAAAGTTTGGATTGGTTGGCATGAAATGTGAAATAGCTCTAAGTGTTGAAATGTACAAGTCTCTAGTGTAAAAGAAAATAAGTGCCAAAAATGGCTAAGGCATCTAAAGGATGGAATGGAGACTAGTTGTGAAAGCAAAAGAAGAGCTAAAAGAAAAGAAAAGATGAGAAGCCAAACCAATCGAATATGATTTGGGGCATTGGGTAGATGGAAGTCATCCTTGTATGCTTCGATTGTTCTTTACTCTTAGCATTTTGCCAAAGTTCATTCTTTCGTGAGAGATCCCCTTGCATTGGAGGACCCACATGATTGAGATCACTTTTATCTCAAAATCTTTTCCCTAAGCCAAATGAGTTCACTTGATTTGTATAAGGCATGATTCACCATTGTACATAATGAATGTTAAAGAGTTGGAGGATAGGAATGCTTGTGGATGTTAAGATTTAGACCCAATTCGTGTAGCGACGAGTATGGCTAAATCTTTTGAAGTAGAGGTTGTTTGTGCATCATATAACTACTCTCAAGGGTATTGATTTGAATTCTTTTGTTGATATTCTTGGATTTGAACTCCCGCTTTTAACCTCTTTTTCGAATTGCTTATGTTTGTTTGCTTGCGGACAAGCAAAAAGCAAGTTCGAAGGAGTTGATAGTTGCATTATTTAGTCTTTCCTTGCATTCATTTAAGTTAGTTTTTGGTGTCTTTTGCATGCACTTTCATGGTTTTCTTTGGTTTTTCATTCATTTTTAGAGTTAGAGAATTTTAGATTAGTTCTTGCATGGTTTGGTGCATATCATAGTGTTTTAGGTACATTTGGAGCTTGTGGAGGCTTGTTGGAGTCTGGTGGAAAGCCATGAACCAAAGATAGCTTGTTGGAGACAATGGATGTAGCCAAGAGGAAGAGAAAGGTTTAAGAAAGGAGGATGGAGAATAATCCGAAGCTCACATGATCCCATCGGCTAGGCTGCATCGACCGGATACAGTCGATGCAGCTTCATCCGGAGCTAAACAAGTGCTCCCATCGGCCGGCCAAATCGGGACAGGACACCTCGATACATGCTTGCTCGACGCTCCGAATAAGGTGTATCGGGCGTGTGCATCTGCTTGGTGCATCCCGATGCAAATCCCCAGGATGTTCCACCAGGGTCTTCCTCGGTGAGGTGCATCGGCTGGTGCATCCTGATGCAAGTTCCCCGGATGTTCCACCATGGTCTTCATCGGTGAGGTGCATTGGCATGGTGCATCCCGATGCAAGTCCCCCGACCTTTCCACCAGAGTCTTCATCGATGTATTGCATCGGCCAAGAGCATCCCGATGCGAACAGACACGACCCCGGCAACATCACATCGGTGTGCTTCATCGGCTGGAAGCATCCCGATGTGACCCACGCGACCCAAACTCAGCGGGTCAATACCCGGTTTGTTCCGGGTTGACCCGGTTTTGACCCAAAAATCTATAAATAGTCCAAAACCTAATTTATTTTGCAAGTTTTTTTCTATCTTTTTCTCTCTTTGTAAACTTGTTCTTTCTTTGATTTTGGGATATTTTGTAAGAGATATCTTGAGATTTTAATGCAATTTCTTAGTTTATCTTCTTAATCTTTCTTTCATCTTTTAGTAATCATGTTTATTAACATTTCTCTTATGGGTTTTGTTGGTTTCGCCATGATTAATTAGTGAGTAGTTCCTTTAGGATCCATGGGATGAGGTAGATTAGGGTGATGATTAGAGTAGATCCATGATGTTAGGGCTTAGTTTATAACATATCTTTTCTTATTAAGTGTGATTAATGCTAGATCCATCGTGATTTGATTGATTTAGAACTTAAAGAATTTCTCGCCAGGAAGGTGTTCGATGAAATTCCCCAAAGAACTTTTTAAGAGATTTACTTGCTTAGCTTATGGGAATAGATGTCTAAGGAGTTTATTGGTTGATAAGATCTTGAGATTAATGTTTGTTGGTTGTTTAATTACAAATGAAAATTTGTTCTTGATTAGGTAATTAACAAAATGATTAGTGCCATGGAAGTGAATTAGTCTTAATTAGTGAGCTAAACCAAAAGATTAGCAATTGTTTGAGTAATTGGCATCAAGGATTAGCTCTAAAATCACCCGAAATCAATAACCTCATCCTTGGATTCGTTTTTAGCATTGATTTAATCTCGTTTAGAATTTCTTGTTTGATTTCTTGTCTTATCTTTGATTTGTTTAGGATCATTAGAAAACCTTAAATCGATTAGCTTAGATTAGGCAAACTATTGCATTCTTAGTGTGTTGTTCTTTATACCTCCTCGGTTTGATCCCTAAGTGCTACAACGATAGCATTTGGGTAATTGATTAGTGATATCAAATTATCCTAGTATCAGTTCATAACAAGAAGAAGAAGAAAGTCAAAGAAGAGAAAAAAGCACTTGATATTTTGTGTAATAACTTAACGCAAAAGGTTAGTGGCCCATTAAAGATAAACTAAGCCTAACTATGGTGTGTTATGTTTTTGTGTGATAAGTAGTAAATTAGGTTTGAAAGGTTAAGATAAGTAGTATAAATATGTAAGTGTGTGTGGTGTAGAAATGTATGAGTTTAAGAAAAACCTAGTTGCAAAAACCCTAGAAACCACCATTCTTAACATTAATTGCATTTTTATTGAAATAGGTACATTATTCGTAGAAAGAGAGAAATTTTAACTTTCAATCCATAATATTGTCTCTGAGTTTAATGGCTTCATACCATTTCTTTTATCAAATTTTATTCCCGTACGATTTATATGTATCTCACTCGATGTTTATGTTTCTCATGTCTCACAGACACATCGCAAATTGTGGCTTTTTTATTTTCTCCAAATCTGAGTTAACCCAGGTCAGTTCTATATTAATCGTTTGCAACAAATACCAAAGTTACAAAACCGAAATTCTTTTAATCTTTACTGTAACAAAATATTATCCTTTGCAATTCTTTGCATAATGCCCAGACTTCCCACACACAAAGCATTCTCCTTGAACTTGTTTGCTTTCATATGGCTTTTCTTCCTTGTTCCTGAAATAACAAACATCTTCATTGTGAATATTCTTCTTGCAGATACCACACCAAGGTGAATTTCCTTTTTTGAAGTAACAATTTTTTTCATTGTGATTATTCTTTTTGAATGTACTGCACCACTTGTTCGTTCTCTGATGTTGATATGATCTTTGACCAAACTTTGTTCATGTGAATCTTGCATACAGTGCTCCTTCAATTGGTTCCTCATCTGGTAAATATTTTGCCTCATGTGAGATTAGTGATGATCTGTCCCAGTAATCTTCCTTAAGTCTTTCAGTTCTTGCATTAAAGCTGCTAGCCCAGCATAACTCTTTGGCATTGAATTTAATATCTTCCTGATAACTTGATGATTTGTCATATGTTCTCCGAGTAAACTCATCTGCTTCACGATCTCCTGGATTTTATCAGTATACTCTTGAATCTTTTCTCCATGTTTCATCTTTAGATCTTCAAACTCTTTGTTCAAATAATCTAGTCTCACAAGTTTTGCTTGATCATTGCCTTGATAGTTTTCTTGTAGCCTTTCCCAGATTTTTTTTGGAAATGGTAGCATAAACTACCTTCTTGAGAACTAGATCTGTCACAGCCATCTGTAACAGTTGTAGAGCTTTCATATCTTGCATCTCCTTTTCTTTCCATTCTTCTAAATCTGTTTTTGATTTTGGCTCCGTTGGAAGTCATTTCTCCACAACTTCCCAAAGCTCTTGAATCTTCAGAGTAGTTTTTATCCTTGCAGCCCAAAGCTCATAATTTTGCCCATCAAATACTGGAATATTTAATGTTTGCATGTTTTTGGTGATGATCACGCTTCTCTTGCTTCGGCACGGATTCTGTACGGACTCGGATTTTGCACGAACATGATTTTTTTCCGAACTGGATTCTTTTCACGAACCCGGATTTTGCACGGACCTGATTTTCACGAACACGAATTTCGCACGAACGATTCTGCAACGGAATTAGTTCGAACCGAATTTTGCACGGAACAATTTTTCTCTAAATGTACTGCACTCAGGACCTTCTCTCTGATACCATGTTGGAATTTTGTGATTTCTCTTTAAAAACTTTTTTCTTTTATTAATTTCTCTCTTTCTCTTTGTGATTCTATTTTGTGATACATTAAACCTTAAGCCTAGAGTTCTATTTATAGAGTTGTGATTCTAAACAATAATAGTAAATTGCTATTTCTTCATGATTTCCTTTTTGCCCAATTTCCTTTCTTCTTTTGCTTAATTTCCTTTTGGTTTGCTTTTCCCTTTTTCTTCCTTTTCTTCTTGTTCTTCTTTTCCTCTTTCTTGATTTTCTTTTTTACTTGTTCTTCCTTTTTTTTTCACAAATGAATCTATTCCAACAAAATATTATCCTACACATATAAATTTTCTACTTGCATACAAGATTAAAAACCAACCGTCCTAAAGTCTATCAATCATGCATCATTTATTACACAAACTTATTGGTTTCATATTCATCACTTGCAGGTTATCAAGTGACAATAACTTACAGTTAACTTATTCTTAAAAATATTCATGCACGCATCGCCTAATCATATAACAAATTGATACATCAAAAATTTATACAACAATTGATATAAATTTTAAGGGAGTGTAGTGTGTGTCACATCTTCTGAGTTTTGGAGTCGAGGACGTCTACATGGTGGTCTTCTAGCTAGTGTTTGTGGTGATCCGTCTTCCGCAATAGCAGCTCCACATGATCCTGAGGGCGGAGTGCTTATGTACGGACGATTGCCACCTACTTCATACCCAAAATGTAAATGTAGCTGTGATGAAATTTAGTTGTTCAATATAATTTCTCCATTTTACATCCCTAATTTGACTGATATCAAGTTTTGGATTTGCGTCCAAAATTTTATTTATGGACGCTTGCTCTATTATATTCTATCACTTTTAATCGCTTATAGAAAATTGTTATGACTAAAATAATTTTTCGGAGCCAATAAAAATTAGGAGATCTTTACGTTTCTAAGTTCCTGAATCTAGTTATATGGAGTAGAACCAAAAGTTTAGAGCGTCTGAAAACCGAGTTACTTGATCATCCTAATAGAGAATATTATAAAACAAATTTCAATAATATCGATAAGCTATGCAAAGTTTTGCTTCATGAAACAACCTATAGTTTTCTTAAACAAATCAAAGAAATTTAGAAAAGGATATGGTGATGTGGGGAAGCAAGTATCGTAATGCACGGGCACTATATGGTTATTTTTATCTTAATAGTAGATGCTATCTTGATTCACCAAAAACTTTTGTATTTAATTTATTAACTCTCCATTCACAATAATGTTTAAAATTTACATTTTACTTTACCAATATGCAAAAACCAGAAAAAAAGTTGCAATGGTATTAATTGTGATTCTCTTGATATGTGAACTAACCTGGTATTATAGCTCCTACAAGACCAATAACAAAGAATAGGCAAAGAAGAAGACGAAGCAAAGGCACATGTGATGTCTTCATTACCATTGCCCTCTTCTTGTTTCACAATTGATGCATAATATATATTATATGTAGCAATTAAAATGAACGCGGTTGGTAGGTTTGCTAATTGCTATACTTCCCATTTATTTTCTTCTTTCCGCGTTTTCACGACTTATTTGCATGGCCCAATAGTCAACAATGCCAACTTGACAAACCCTTTTCGTAAAACGCTTTAGTTTTTTTCCTTTTTTGTTAGAACGCATTCCCCCAAAGTCAACTTGCCAAACCGTCTTTTTTTTTTTTTTTTTTTTTTTTTTTTTTTTTTTTTTTTTTTTTTTTTATGGAATGTTAAATTTATTTATCCTTCAAAAAACGAGTATGTACAAACGGATGAAAAGATAATACGAGAGGGAAATAAACACATAAATTACAAGGCAGATAATAGGAGCAAACAAATAGAAAAACTGTAATTAAGGTCATCTTGGAGATACCGCAAACCACCGTTGAAGCAGATCCTGAAGAAGTGGATCGTCGGTGTAGTGTAAAGAGATAATGCGATTACGAATTAGTTTTTCAATGACTCTTACCAATTGGGGAACCGACTTGTTGCCCTTTAGGTGGATTCTCGAGTTTCGTTCTCTCTAGATGGAATATATCGTCACTTGGAAACATAAACGTATAAGGATTAAAAAGAGGCGGTCTCCCTTTAGAGATTGCAGAGATCGAGTTGTGTCCTCCCAGTCTGGGTTTAAACGCTGGTCCATTAGCTTCCCTGCCACATCACTCCAAACTGTAAAGGAATACGGGCAAGCAAAGAATAAGTGGTCTCGAGTTTCATTAGGCTCCCCACACAAGACGCAAGGCTGATTTGCTCCCCATCTTCGCATTCGATCCCCCGTGGAGAGTCGGTTATGCATAGCTAGCCACGTGATGAATCGACACCGCGGAATTCCTTGAGAAAACCAAACCATCTTCCACCATGTTACTAGGGGACGGCGCTCTCTGATTTGATTCCAGATATTTTGCGATGAAAAATGATCCTTAAACACCCCGTTAGCATGTCTCCATAGATAGTAATATGGTCCATTCTCATCACTAGGAAGGGGATGAGCTCTTATTTGGGCTATTATATCGTCGTATCTCCGCACTCTGTTTCGTCGTAGCTTCCAACCTTGAGGTCCCGCGGCCTCTTTTACCGTGGCTGTCAGAGGAATCCCCACTAACCGAGGGCCTGACGGGCCCATGATTTCTATCAGCCTTCCTTGGGGCAGCCAAGATTCATACCAAAAAGAGATTGACTCCCCATTGCTAACAATCGCTTTGATGAATGGTAAAGCTATGTCTCGAACTTTCAAAAGCTTCCTCCAAATCCAAGACCCAATTGTTGTTTCTGATGCTGTCCAAAAAGAGCTAGTATTCATTAGATTCCGTTTAGTCCAAGCCACCCAAAGCGATCCCGAGAGGGAGAAGAGTTTCCAAATCAGACTCAAAGAAAAGACCCGTGACACATCGCGGATCCGTCGGAGTCCTAGACCCCCCTCAATTTTTGGTTGACACAGAGCTTCCCAAGATACTTTTGCACCTGTAGACGTATTTGGATTTCCCGACCATAGGAAAGCCCCACAAAGACTCTCAATCTCATCAAAACAGCTTGAAGGTAGATGAAAAATGGAGCACCAGAAGTTTGATATACTCGTGATTACCGAGGCAATAAGTTGCAGCCGTCCAGCATAAGATAGGTGCCTGTTAGTCCATGAAAGCATTCTTGATCTGATTTTGTCTAAAAGCGGTGCATAATCTTGTTTTGTCATTGTTTTTGTCGTTAATGGAAGTCCCAGATACCGAATGGGAAGAGTTTGGATAGGGATCCCTAGCTCGGCATATGTTGCAATGATCCTATCCTTGTCCCGCCCCCCAGCAAAAAGAGCTGATTTACTCGCATTGATGTGTAGGCCGGACTTCGTTGCAAACTCCTCAAACTCTCGAAAAGTCTCACGTAAAGCAGTAGGTGAACCATCTGTGAAAACCAGAATGTCGTCAGCAAAACTCAGGTGAGTGACACGAACCTGACTGCAGCGAGGGTGGGCGCCTATTCTGCCGTTTTCTGCTGCATGATTCAGCATACGGGAAAGGACATTTTGTACCATTACAAACAGGTATGGTGACAATGAGCATCCTTGGCGAATTCCGCGGGTGCTACCAAAGAATCCTTCTAGTTCCCCATTAACAACGACCGAGAAACTCGCTGTGGAAATGCAGAGATAGATCCAATGTATGAACAAATCCGGGAAATGCATAGCTCTGAAAACGTTGACAATAAATGACCATTTCACTGTATCAAAAGCCTTTGATATGTCGAATTTTATTGCATTCCGGGAAGAGATTGAGTCCTTATGGTAGTCTTTGACAAGTTCTGATGCAAGCAAAACATTTTCTAGCAATAAACGATCCTTGATGAATGCGCTTTGATTCGGTTCGATGAACTCCGGCAGAACCTGCTTCAATCTATTGGCCAAAATTTTAGAGATTACCTTATAAACCATGTTGCAGCAAGCCACTGGTCTATAGTCCTTCATAGCCAAACAAGTGCCATCGTTTCTCTTTGGGATCAAAGCTAGAAGTGTCGCGTTTACGGATTTGGGCATAAATCCATAAATGAAAAAGGATTGGATTGCGGCAATGAAATCCTTGCCAATAATTTCCCACGCAGCAACATAGAATTCCTTAGTATAGCCATCAGGCCCTGAAGCTTTGTCCGAGGGCATGGTAAAAAGGGTGAGCTTTATTTCTTCTCCCGAAATATGAGTTACCAGACCCGCTCGCATTTCCAAAGGGCAGCGAAAGGTAAGAACTGTTGAGAGATGATCTAGCGACTCACCCTCTGCAACTGTTTCCGCTGGATGAAGTATTCTCCGGAAATAATTAGCCGCTTCCACTTTGATTTCGTCGGGGTTTGTTGTCAAATCACCATTATCTTTGAGAAGTTTCCTTATTGCATTTGTAGATGCCCTTGCTTGCGCCACTAAGTGGTAATATTTGCTGTTCTGATCTCCCAATCTTAGCCATATGATTCTCGATTTCTGTTGGAGAAAAGGTTCTTCGAGACCTGCAAGTTTGTTCCAACGATCTGATGCCGATGAAACCACCGCCAAATTTACCGGATTGGGGTCATCAAACGCTGTGTTTTGAGCATAACACAACGTAGCATAAGCCTCTGATGTCCGTTTAGGAAGGTCCCCAAATCTAGTTCTGTTGAGTTCACGTAAAGGGTACTTGAGTTGCTTGAGCTTCTTATGAAATAGCGAAATCGCCACTCTCGAGTGATATAGCGGCATAGAGGCCGCCCAACTCTCACGGACCGTTGACAGAAATAGAGGATGCGCTGTCATGAAGTTGAAGAAACGAAAAGGTTTTCTGTTTGTTGACGTGATACCTTCCAAATGAACGACGCACCTCAAGTAATCTGAAATCCCACCAGCTTCAAAGGATGCATGGGAGTGGGGGAAGGATGATAGCCATTCTGAGTTGATAAGAGCACGATCTAGCTTTTTTCCAATCGGGTTTTCCTCCTGGTTATTTATCCAAGTGAACCCAGATCCAGAGGGAGTTAAGTCCGTAACTTCACAGAAAGAGACCGTGTTCTGAAAATCTCTCATTCCCGAGGAGCGGCAAGCATAGTCCAAATGGCGGGAGTGTTCCCTAATGGACAGAATTTCATTGAAGTCTCCCATAATGATCCATGGCATTGTTACTTGTTGCAAAGACAATTTTAGGTTGCAGAGATCGGTCCATAGAACTCGTCGCTCGGCTATGAAGTTAGAAGCGTACACAAAACTGCATAAAAAACGGGAACCAGATTTAATAATAGTAACCGTACAGGTGATGTGTTGGGAGCTCCTGCAGACCAGTGTTATCTCCACCTCTGATGACCAACCAATCCATATTCGACCCAACCTATGGCAGTCATAATTCGTAAGAGTTGACCAGCCATGCATAGTGTAATCCAGGATTTGTTTCAAGGATTCCTCCTGCACCCTAGTTTCGACGAAACACCCAAAAGAAGGTTTCACTGTTTGTATCCAACGACGAGCTACGTCGTGTTTGCGAGGCTTGTTGAACCCTCGCGTGTTTCAAGCAAAAAATGTTGTCATAGCTTCCGAGCGGAAGCCTTTTTAGAGTTTTTGGCTACACCATCCTTATGGTTCACAATTTGTTTCTGCTGACCACTTGGGCGGGATCGACTTCGACCTGTCCGTGCACGAGTTTGAGTTTTCGTATCCTCTTTTGTTTCATCAGTCACATAACCCTTCACTGGTTTCACTTCCACCTCTTCTCCATCCCCGTCAGAGTATTCGAGTTCACCCTCTTCACGATCCGTCTCTGAAATTTTCCCCCCCTCAGCCTCCAATTCGCCATCTGCCGTAATGGAACAGAGGACATCAAATTCGTTTGTTGAGGCAGCGCACAGGTCGTTGTCTTGTTTTCTTTCAGGTGAACCCAAATTTCTGGGAGGTGATCCCGATTTCCCCACAGTGATCCACGCTGCATCAGCTTCTTTTCGCGGTTCTGGATGCGCTACCTTCTCCGTCACGTCTTGCGTACTCAATTCAGGCATGACTTCTTCCTTGTAAGGAGTTGTTTTCTCCAGATCTTGCATTAACTTCTGAGTAATTTCCTGCACTGAAACAGATTCTGAAATCTCTCCTAGAGCTGCCTTGTTTGAGCCCATATCAAGATGCGGAGCATGGTCCCGTGACATGTTTGTTACATGCTTCCCCAAAGTACATGCCTTCTCAACATGGCCCCATTTGTGACAGGAGTTGCATCGTGGCGGCAGCCATGGATAGTTAACTTGAACAAGCACATCCTCTCCTTGCTTGTTCTGGAATTTGATCTTCTCCGTTAGATGGTTTTTGAGATTAACTTCCACCAGAACCCGCGCTACATCAAACCTCAAACACCTCTCTGTGCTAGGGTGCAGTTTTACGAACTTACCCGTAGTCTCCGAGAGAAATTCCAAACCTTGTTGAGAGTACAAATAGCCTGGCACTCCACTAAAGTCAACCCACATCGGCATGGTAGAAAGATCCGGAAGAGCATTGGCAGTGTCCGGACTCCATTCATTGACGACCAGAGGGATGTCTGAGATGTGCCAGTACTTCCGCTTCAGAACACGTTCCCGGCTCCGTTGATTCTCGATGCGAAACAACACAGTTGTCTTGTTAAGTATTTGAACATCAATTTTCTGATTTTTTTCCATCGATGTCCAGATACGATTAACCGTTGCGTGAATTGAGCCCACATGGGGCATGTCACCCGTGAAATACCCAACTACAAAGCTCTTCCATAGTGGGATCGAATCATCAATTAAGGCTTCCGGAATCGACAACTCTGCTACACCGTTGCAGAGCACGAATTCTGGCTGCATAACAGACACTGATGTCTCCTTCACCGCTGAAACCCACTGATTTTTCTTCCTACGAAGATCTCCCAGCTCAATTTCTTTCGGTTGGGGAATCTCCGAAGCTTTCCCTCGATCAGCAGAAGTATCACGAGTCTCTCCCAAAAACAGAGCCTCTCCAGCGTCCTCCGTAGCTAACACATCTCTCAGATCTTTCTCAGTACCCATCACCATTGTCGGATTGTCTGCATCAACACCCGTTGGAGTCGCCGGGGAAGACATCCCGGAGGGATCCGGCGAAGAAACGGATCCAAAGTAGAAAGTTGACTTTTTCACCTTTTTGATCGCCCTTTTTAGCGTCAATTGCGGACAGATCTAACCCCTCACCCAAACCGTCTTTTTGAGTTCGTCTAAAGGTTGGACTAACATGTGGATTGTGATATGTTGGAAACTGCTGGAAATTGCAGGTCAACTTCATCTTCTCTTGTTCTCTCTACTTTGGTTCTAATTCGAAGGTAAAACAGAAAAAACGTTTTTGAAATTTCAAGAAACTTAGAAAAGTACGAAGTGAAGTAAATGGAGAAAGATGAGATATATAAACTTTCATATTTTGATGCGCACTATATAGTATATGGAGTATTTAAAACGAACGCGGTTGGTAGGTTAGCTAATTCAAAACTGAGTCTAACATGTGGACTGCATGTGATCCGTTATAAAAAGACAACACAGAATTTTGGTTTATCGGTCTATCCCGCGTATGCATGTTTTAATTAAGAAAGGTGGAAAGTAGCCGGTGGAGGAGCTAATTAAAGAAAATATTGTAAACTAATGATGCATTGTTCAAATGAATGGGGGCCAGGCGAATAGTTGCTCTGTCATTATAGAAAGCATGCGGTGTGTCGATAGTCCCAATAGGTTGGCATTGAGGCTGTCTTTGATTCATCTAGACATGTACTTGTTGGAATGCAGCAACTTGAGGTTGCACCATGTCCATGTAAGGTTGTAGCAGCAACTTATTGACAACTCCTTCTTGATCGTGAAGGGCAGGATCTATATATATAGACATTCCATGCTCTTCCAATTCATCATGATTGTTGTCATCTCTAGGCAGATCTGGTCGGAGATTGGCATTCATGTTGGCATTCATAGTTGCATCAGTTGACACTTAAAGTTGGGTTCTTTAGTTTGTAATCACTTTTGACCTTTCGAAATTTTTTTTGTGTCTTTTAGCGTCGAAATGACCGTTTTACTCCAATCCTTACTTCTCCGTGTACGGTACACTATCGTACACGCCGTGTTTTACAAGGTAAAATAGTTATGAACAGTGAAATAAGTGTTAGATCCTTATAACACTTTGGGAAAGTGCTACAAAACTAATAGGTAAATCAATAAGTGACATTTCATGCAAATGACTCAAAATTAACACCGTATCTCAAAGGCATGTTACAAACGTGAAAGAATGGCCTCAAAGAGAAAAATCTATAGGACTTATTGCTCAAATACTATTAATAATCTAATGTTATTCAACCCTACTCTCACTTATTCTCCCTACTCTTCTTTCCTTCATTTTTATGAAAACCCATTTTACCTTTAATGAAATCTTATTTAATATTAAAAATTTGAATTAAAAAAATAAAAAAAAATTAATTAATTAAAAAAAAAATCTAGACCACATGGCGGACCCCACCGTCGGTAGTAATTATATTAATAAAAAAATATCGAAAAAACTATTATACCCTTTTTAGACCATTTTAAGAGGGAAAACGAAAATCTAAAAAAAATTAAAATGGAGGGAAAAAAGTAAAATTTTAAAGATTTCGCAAAATTTAACATAGTTATACTTTCTAGTTGTATAGTTGTTCTCGCTTCCAAACAGTTGTACTTTGGGGATATTTTAATTATATTAGTATTACCATGAATTAAAGTAAAATTTGTTGGTTGTACCGATAACATTTGGTACCTTAAGTACATTTTCAAAATCTGTATGGAATAAAATTTGTTATATCACATTCCTTGACGATATCGCCTCATAACGTGGGTAACAGTCACAAAATATTCTTAAAAGTATAAGGTATTGTATAAGAAAAGTATATGTATGGTAAACATGAATTTGAATAAATTGATATAACATTTATTCGTTACACAAAAGTTTTTTTTTATAATGGTTTTTATCATATTCCTGTTTTCCCATCAAATACTTTATACTTTTATGATGACTTTGTTAATTTTAACCACCTTATAATGCAAAAGATACGGAAAATGTGCTTTAAGACATATTATTGTATGAAAACATTGGAAATATACTTTTATTACTTTAAATCAAGTGTATAGCTAAAAAATAATAATTTATAACAAGATATTACTAATTACATGTTAAAATCCCAAAGTACAACTATTTGGGTGCGAGTACTCTATAACTAGGGACAGCTGTGTAAAATTCCTAAATTATTTTATTAATATAATTGCCATGTGTTTATAATTGCGGCAGCATGTGTTTTGATTGTCCATTTTGATTGTGTCACGTGTTTTTAATGTTTTTAAAAAAAAATCATTCGATATTACTCAATTGTACCGAGCAATACTAGAAATCTAGTTATACCAAGTAATACTAGAAATGGTCTCAATCATAAAAGATCCAATTATACGTAATACCGAGTCTAGTTGTACCAAGTAATACTAGAAATAGTCTGAGTAATTCGTAGAAGATCCAGTTATATGTAATACTGAAACCTACTTGTACCGAGTAATACTATAAATGTTAAAATAAAACACTTAAAATATTGCTTCAGTCACTTCCCCATTTCCAAACAAAGCTCTCTTTAGCTCAATCTCACTAAGCGACGGTTCATTGTTATCTTTCTCCCTCTTGTCCTCGTTTCAAGATTCATCTCCTAAGAATACTTTTAAGCCTGAATCAGCACCCAATTTGGATACCAGGACAGTTGCAACTGCTGCTTTTGCAGCTGGATCAGGATCATATCTCTGCATAATGAGAAAAATCACTCCCACCTGCATAATTTATCATTCTCGTTATTATCCTCAAACCTGAGCAAATTTCGTGAAAATGGCTTTAACAATTAAGAATTCTATCTAATCTACATAACACGGCTTTCTTTGGTCCATATTCTAATTGTAAAGAACACTCACTTTAGTGCGATCACGAGACACAATACTACTAAAACCACCACTGACCAGCATGAGTAAGCGATGCCTAAGATCTGTTCTTCACAAACTGTCATCATGAGAGTTTCAGACTTTAGAAGAAGCACTTTACTCACTAACAAGTTTTATGTTGTGATCCGTCCTAAATCAGATTTTTAAAAAGAGGACTCAAGGACTTGGTGTCGTGCTTCTTTCTTATGTTGTAGGAACTGATTGATACATATTTGCAAATACCTTGTTATTAACATCTTCAAGACTTGGATTGGAAGCAAAAGTTCCCAAAAGCAAGAACAAGAGAAAAAATTTGACATACAGAATCTGGGTACGATATCTTAGCAAGCTTCATAACCGAGGTACCTATCTCGACCTGTCCTTCGATTCTCTCCAGCCTAAATTTGAACACACCGAAACCAGACTTCCCAACATCGAACCAGGAATCCACGATCCTAAACAGCCCATCATAGACATAAACTTTGCTTGAAACAGCCCATCGTAGATCATCCTCGTCTTCCTCACATATTTTCGGAACTGTCTCTCTCCTGCGGCTTCGGCCTTCGAGTAACAACGGACGGTGAAGCGTCACTGGTTGAGTAAGTAACCGGAATCGGCTCTTCCTCCACCGGTACGATTGCTCCGGTTAGAGAATCGAGAGAATCAAGCACCGTGACGTCCTCGTGACGCTTGAGGCGTTGAGCGAATGCTGAGCGAAACGTCTCCGCGACATTGTTGAACTCCGTGTACAAGCTGGGTTCGAGGGAAGGATAAGCAGGGCTAGCTTCGACGGGGAGGTTGAAATTGATGATGGGGCTTGTAGGTCGGATTCAGTGACTGGCTCGAGCTTTGGGGATCAATCTCTCTGCTCGAATGACGGAGAAGAAGGGAAGCTTTCGACAAAAACAGAAAAAAACAAAAAAAAAATTAAATAATAGCTAGACCCGACTTTCTGTAATTAAAAAAAAAAACAAAAATAAATTGATTATATAGAGAGGAGTATTTGAAAATACCAATAGATATTTGAGCTATATAAGTCCCCATCTATAACGGTCAAAGAAGCAAAATAAAGAACATAATCAATTCATCTCTTAATTCTCAAAAGCAAAGCCTGAAAAAAACCAGTTTACGTAATGGTGCCTGATAAGAAACTGCTGTGAAACATAATTCGAAAATGATAAAGAAATGGATGGAGATTCTTGGCCAAAAGATAAAACAGTGACAGAGGAAAAGAAAGATCAGTAACTTGATGAATACTAAAGACATCATTCAGGTTCTTACAGTGTTTGAAGAGTTTCACAGCAAATCATAATCAACAGCACCAGAACTATCATTGTTCTAAAACTTCACTTTTCCTCACCTCACTATAATTGGTAGAGAAAAGCAAATTACAAAACAAAGTAAAACACAACGAAGCCTGAGTTCCGGTCACGCTCTTTTTCAAGAACACCAACAAATTTTCTTATCAAGCATGAATATTTCTCCCTCTGAGAAACTTAACAATCTTCCATTATAAATCAACAATAGAGCATCACCTTATCGAGATATATTTCAAAGAACCGCTTTTTAGCTGCATATCTGGAATAAAGTTTTTTACTCCTAAGAATTTGGCTTCACCGGTGAATTGCCAAACGAAAAAAATGATGAGCCATACATTGTCGTTTCACCAACAAAACCGTATGAAGAGAAAGATTCATATCAAAACAGAGAGACACCTACCTATGATTCATATGTCTTCTTTTTTTCTAAGATCGTTGTCTTTTGATTCCCCACTTCAGTTTTGTAGTAGCACTTGTGATCGCCGTCTTCCACGGACGCTTCCTTGATACGCAATTTTAGATTGCGAGATTGATCTGGGATTTAGTTTTCAGAAGATCTGATTATAAGATTGTCGACTTGATTTGTTGAGCTCAAAAGCTCAAAATTACAAAGAATGAAATTTACCAAAGATTTGGCTCATGTTCTTATAAATACACAAACTTCATTTCTCGCAACACAAAGATTTACAAAACCAACAATAACAACAAGCAGCAGCCTATCTATAACTATATGATCAAATCCAAATACAAAATAATTAGCTTTTCTACAAAGAATCCAGCTTTGAATAGCGATCACACACCATTTATCATTAGAGATTGAAAATAAACTTTTTTTTATCTCCACAAATGTCGAGTAATCTGTGTTCATCGGTTGCTTCCATGGCTCGCCATCCATTTGCAAAAACGCATCTTTCCAATCACCTCTTCTTAGCTCAAATCTAACCGTAGTAGCCTGAGTTGATCACCAGAATGGAACCTTTTCAGTACAAAATTATGGCTATATGATTCTACATTTACAGTTGTTTTTTAAGTTACCTGAGCTATGTGCTTGGTAGAGTTGAGCTCAGCCATAACAAATGATGCGTGCCATCCTTGCTTGAAACCGAAAATCTCTATCAAACCATCATCACAATGCGCCTCCACAAATCCTCTCTGGGAAAAACCGAAAACCATTTGGTTAATATTAGGGATTGAGCTACTTTATGATAAATGAAACAGAAACAATACCTTCTCTAGATNAGAAGATCTGATTATAAGATTGTCGACTTGATTTGTTGAGCTCAAAAGCTCAAAATTACAAAGAATGAAATTTACCAAAGATTTGGCTCATGTTCTTATAAATACACAAACTTCATTTCTCGCAACACAAAGATTTACAAAACCAACAATAACAACAAGCAGCAGCCTATCTATAACTATATGATCAAATCCAAATACAAAATAATTAGCTTTTCTACAAAGAATCCAGCTTTGAATAGCGATCACACACCATTTATCATTAGAGATTGAAAATAAACTTTTTTTTATCTCCACAAAATGTCGAGTAATCTGTGTTCATCGGTTGCTTCCATGGCTCGCCATCCATTTGCAAAAACGCATCTTTCCAATCACCTCTTCTTAGCTCAAATCTAACCGCAGCAGCCTGAGTTGATCACCAGAATGGAACCTTTTCAGTACAAAATTATGGCTATATGATTCTACATTTACCGTTGTTTTTTAAGCTACCTGAGCTATGTGCTTGGCAGAGTTGAGCTCAGCCATAACAAATGATGCGTGCCATCCTTGCTTGAAACCGAAAATCTCTATCAAACCATCATCACAATGCGCCTCCACAAATCCTCTCTGGGAAAAACCGAAAACCATTTGGTTAATATTAGGGATTGAGCTACTTTATGATAAATGAAACAGAAACAATACCTTCTCTAGATAGTCCGGTTTTACATTACCCCACGGATGACTTCCGCTTCCATAGCTTTGAATATTCAATGCGACAATTGATCTCACACTACAAGAGAAATCTACACATCATGTTTAAGCATTAAGAATTTAACATCATAGATTGTAATATCGAAAGCTGTTTTTGTTTCTACTTTTTCGGGACTCTCTTCCCATTGAGAGCAGTTAAGTGATAAGAACACAGCAATATATTGATCAACAATGAAGGATACAAGCCCAAGAGGATAATCTTTAAGGCTCCCACTCTCGATATCTCACAACCTGAGAATCGCCAATCTTGATCTCACCAAAGAGACTCAAGCCCAATGACCTCTACAATGACGGTCAGTGAAACAAACAAACAGTCCTTTTATATATAAGGCTCTTTACAATATCCTATTGCAATTACTAATTCCACTCTTTGACTTGTGCCAGCTCATCCTCAGCTCCTTCTCTTCTCTATCAATACCCCCCGTTTGCAGATCCAGCTTGCCCTTAAGCTGCATCGAGAAAACTGCCGCAAGACACGCTCTGTCTCTACATAAGCCACATGAGATGCAGAATCTAATGTATGAAACATGTTCGTTGTAACATAATCTTGCATAGAATATCTCAGCTTTAGCACTAGCATTGAACCAACCGAAAATGTGGTGGTCTTGCTTCTGTATTCTTTGCATGTGAAGCAATATTCTGTCATTCTGAACGTTGCAAGTCTCAACTCTTAACTCAACCATTGTGCTTTCACTCTGATTTGCCATGATAGAAGGTTGAGCAAGTCTCTCGCTAAAGTGATGAGCAGAATCACCAACAAAATTAGCTGGCAGACGATGATGCAGAAACCTTTCCAACAGTAGTGTGACATCATCTGCAATATCAACTCGAATTTGTTCCTCAAAACCCTTCTCTCTTTGATATCCCCATTCCTTCAACACTGACTTTAGCACCAAAACAAGGTAGCCAGTTACACATGTCTTCACTAGCCAGGTTCTTGCAACAAGAAGATTATCCATTCTCCATAATGGAAAAGTCTTACTTCTCCACTTGTCTCACTAGGAACGTCTCATCACAAATGATTAACTGTTGTATTAGTAATGCATTTGTGTCCATCAAACCATTATTCAACTCAATCCCCTTGAGAAATTTTTTAACTGCACCTTCTAATTCAATGGCCTGCAAAAATCTTGCTATAGTTGTTGCATCAATAAGCTCATCAAAATAATCGTGACCCTTAGCTTCAGCTATGGTTGTTGCATATGCAGAAGTAGGATAACTAAAGGTGATCAGAGCACTGTCCACTCGCTTACAGCCCAATATAAGCCTCAACTTGAAGTTCCAAGACGTGGGAAATTGTGGTTTCAAGACTTGCTTCATTATTTTCCCGAGATGAGACCTTT
This sequence comes from Eutrema heterophyllum, assembly GCA_002933915.1. NCBI lineage: Eukaryota > Viridiplantae > Streptophyta > Magnoliopsida > Brassicales > Brassicaceae > Eutrema > Eutrema heterophyllum. The sequence continues at coordinate 347,108 of PKMM01028511.1, read as the reverse complement.
CATCAAACAAGTGGTGAAATCCAATCAAGTTGCCCATCACATATGACCATATCACCTCACGTTTTGTACACTCTTGTAAACAGAGTTCTTGAATTTTCTGAACTATGGCAGACTTGTGGAGAACGTCCAGCTCATACCGAAGTAAACGTATCAAGTTTCGTCGACATTCCGTAGTTTCTCCTTCTTCATGATGCAGCAAAAGAGAAGGATCTTGATCATAGACCATGGGAATTGGAGTGTCATCATTCATAAATCGCAGCCCCAAATGGCATAGAACTTTGCTACCCACTTCACAAAACCTCCAATAATGTGTCTGCAGTGTATGCCCTTGTTTGATATGTTCCAGTATATCTTGTATTCCAGGATCGGCAACACTTTCCTTTACAAAATTGAGTACACGCTCCGTAGCATCAGCATCCATAATAATTGCCGGCTTCACGTCTAACTGAATGTGTAACAACGTAGGAACATGTAGTAGTTTCTGTCGACTCATGTATTTAAACCCCCAAGATTTGAAAAAATGTTGCTTCTTTCTCAAGCTTAGCCTATCAATACCAAGTGCAGCCAAATATGCTAAGTACACAAGCTGGATGTTCAGTTTCCGCTTCTTCAATTTCCCATTCCTGTACTTGAGTTTCCACTCCTTAAACCACAATAGTTCTGGTACCCAATTTTGTGTCATTGACCTGTGCTTAAACTTAAACATCCATGGCTTCGGAGACTTCATTTGCTTGCTCTCACCATGTAGTCTTAAAGGCATTTGATCGAACAACTGGTGTGCAATTTTTCTGACCTTAACATTTGGCGATGTTGGTTCTAACTCATTCACCTCTGTGACATGTAAAACGTGTACTTACTCTTTTTGATGAACAAACCAAACGTCAATGTCAAGAGCAGAATGTGGTATCTTCAAATATTTGACTCATCACTTCCGCTACCAGTTGTCTTTTCTCAATTACCAAATTTGGTCCAAAATCCCCTAACCGTTCATCCCTATGGCTACGATCCAGGTGAGAATTTGGTACCTGAAATTGTTGGTTTTGTGCTTAAGAAAACTTAGACGAGACAAGAATGAGCTGAATTACTTACTGAAATGAAAAAGGAATTGGCCTTATAAAGATCTTTTGTGCTTACAACAAACTACCGAAACTTCAGCTACTAAACAACCTTGAAAGGAACTAGTCTAACTCCTACTAATCCGGTAAGACTTATTCAAATAAGAGAAAAACAAATTTAAAAACAGAGTAGAGAAGAAGACGTTGTGTTCCCGCGTCTTCTGATTTTATTCTTCATCCTCCCCTAAACTGGAATGGCTCCTTCCAGTTTACACTTCCTTAATGCTCACTCCCATCTTTCCTCTAAGCTTCTCAAACACTTCAAGCTTCACGGCCTTAGTCATGATATCTGACACTTGATCTTGCGTTGGACAGTAATCAAGTTGTATAACTCCCTCATTCACCAGTTCTCGGAGAAAATGAAACCTGACATGTATATGCTTGCTTCTCCCATGTAGAACAGGATTCTTCGATAGTTTAATAGTGGAACTGTTATCACAAAGCAGAATTGTACCTTCCTTTTGACTGAAACCAATTTCTTCCAACACGTTTCTCAACCAGACTCCTTGACATGCTCCATACGATGCTGAGACAAACTCTGCTTCAGTTGTTGACAGTGTCACAATGGGTTGTTTCTTGGACGACCACGAAACAGCTCCTCCTCCCATCATGAATACATATCCAGATGTACTTTTCCTGAAATCAGAATCTCCTGCATAGTCATTGTCAACATATCCAACCAGTTTCTCCTCTCCTCCATACTTGTATTGAATTCCAAATTCTCTTGTTCCTTGAACGTATCTCAGGATTCTTTTTGCGGCTGTCATGTGCAGCTCGGTTGGATTCTCCATGTACCTACTAACCAGATTTACAGAGTAGATTAAATCTGGTCTTGTAGCAGTAAGATACCTTAAACTTCCGACGAGCTGCTTGAACATAGTTGGATCCACTGCATCTCCACTTCCTGATTTAGTTAATTTGTGACCAGGACTATCGGATTTTTCACCGAATGGCAGTCTTCCATTCCATATTTCTTCAAGGTTTCTTATGCATACTTTCTCTGGTTTATGAAGATCCCATACTCATCTTGGATCACTTCAACTCCCATAAAGTATTTCATCCTTCCCAGATCAGTCATCGAGAACTCCTCCATCATCGATTTCTTAAACCCTTCAAGCATTGACATTGAATCTCATGTGTAGATGAGATCATCAACATAGAGACTAACAATCAGTCTGTTACCTTTTTCTTTCTTCATGAACAAGGTGTGCTCACAATAGCACTTTTCGAATCCTTCCCTCAAAAAGTAGCCTTCAATCCGACTGTACCATGCTCTTGGAGCCTGTTTCAGGCCATACAACGCCTTTCTTAGCTTGTAGACCTTATTGGACTCTGCTTCTATCTCGAATCCCCTTGGTTGCTCCACAAAGACATCTTCTTTCAAATCTCCTTGTAAGAACGCACTCTTCACATCTAACTGAAATACCTTCCAGCTCTTTTCTGCAGCTATAGCCAATATTAATCTTATTGTATCCCATCTTGCTACAAGTGCGAAAACCTCATGAAAATCCACTCCTTGCCTTTGGTGGTACCCTTTTGCAACCAATCTTGCCTTAAACTTATCAATCTCTCCGTTTTCATTCAGTTTGGTTTTGAAAACCCACTTGACTCCGATTACTTTTGCCCCTTCTGGCAGCTCCACCAGCTCCCAAGTATTGTTTTCTTCTATTGAGGATATCTCTGCCTCCATTGCCTTTCTCCATACTTCATGTTGTGCTGCATCTTCAAAGCAGTTGGGATCATCCGATCCAACAAACATTGCTAGGATTTCATCTTCATCTTCTGTTATAACAATCCTTGCATTTCCAGTATCAAAATCCTTGAACCAAGCTGGTTTTCGAATCACCCTCTTAGACCCTTCTCTTGCAGGGATCGCAGGACTGTGTGGTGTGTTGATTTGTTGAGGCGTTTCTTCTGCCTCACCTCCTTCATCTGTATTGGTGTTTTCAGCACCCTCCCCAACTTGTCCTTCTGTGGCTTTTTCTTCTGTCTTGTACTCATTCCAGGTGAGTTCCTTTTCTTGCTGTTTTTCTTCCCATTCCCAGCCTTTGTTTTCATCAAAGTGAACATCTCTGCTTATCACGATCTTCTGTGTTTTAGGGTTGTAAAGACGATATGCCTTTGACTCTTTGCTTACTCCAAACATTACACACTTGGTGCTCTTCTCGTCAAGTTTAATCCTCTTCTCATACGGTACAAGAGCATAAGCAATACTCCCAAACACCCTGAGATGATTCACCGATGGTTTCTGATTGCTCCACTTCTCCTCTAGTGTGATATCGTCTAAGGCCTTTGATGGACTCCTGTTCAATATGTAAACTGCATATTGAACCGCTTCTGGCCAAAAACGTCATGGAACACCCATCTCTAGCATCATACATCTTGTCATATTCATGACACTCCTATTCTTTCTCTCTGCAATCCCATTTTGTTGGGGTGTGTACGCAGCTGTGAGCTGACGTTTGATACCAACATCTCTGCAATACTCATCAAACTCTTTAGAGTTATACTCTATTCCCCTGTCTGAGCGTAGACACACCATCATTTGCCCCAATTCCCTCTCTGCTCCAGCCTTAAACTCCTTGAAGACTCTAAAAGTCTCTGATTTTTCTGACAAGAAGTAAGTCCAACACTTTCTACTGTAATCATCTATAAAGTTTATGATATACCTCTTCCCATATTCTGATGTTGGATTAATTGGTCCACATATGTCTGTGTGAACCAATTGGAGCCCCCTAGTTGATTTCCATAAACTCTTCTTTGGAATACTTTCACGGTTCTTCTTTCCTCTCATGCAGACATCACAAACAGCCTCTTCTGCTTCTTGTTTGAGCTTTGGTATTCCAATCACCATGTCTTTTTCTGCCAGTGTTCTTAAACCTTTGTTGTTGAGATGACCGAATCTTCTGTGCCACAGGTCGTTTGTCTTCTCCATCACCTGCAGACATTGGATCTCCTCCACTTCCTTTCTGTCTCTGACAATGGCAAGTATTACAAACATCCTGTTTTTTGACATTGTGGAGTGCATGATCATCTTTCTCTCCTGTTTGTGCCATACTTCACAAACACCATCTTCAATAATAATTCTCAGTCCCTTCTCCTGCAGCTGTCCCACACTAAAGAGGTTGTTCTTTAGTCCATGTACAAAATAAACATCTGAGATTACCTGAACTCTTCCCTTGATCTCCAATCGCAGGTTTCCTCTTCCTTCTACAGACATTCTCCTGTCATCTCCCAGCTTTACGTTTCTCTTAAAGGTATTGTCAAGCTCAGTAAACCACTCTCTTGATCCACACATATGATTACTGCAGCCTGAATCCAGGAACCAGACTTGTTCCTCTTCGGTTTTGACACTCTCAATACGTGCCATCAGGAGCAAATCTTCTTCTGTTTCAACATAATTTGCCTCCTTGTCCCAATCTGGACATTCTGACTTGTAGTGACCCATCTTGTGGCACTTGAAACACTCCACATTCTCTTTGCTGAAAGTTCCATGGCCTCTTCCTTGATATCCTCCCCTGCCTCTTCCTCGGACTGGATATCCTCCTCTGCCTCTACCACTGTTTGATCTCCATTGTCCCTCAACCTTAAGAGCTTTCTCTTCTCCTTCATGTCTGTTCATGTTTTGCTCATGAACCATCAACGAAGACTGCAGACCATCTACAGTCATGTCTTTAATGTCATTTGATTCTTCAATTGCACATACTATGTATGTGAATTTCTCTGCCAGCGTCCTGAGGATCTTCTCAACCACTTTCGAATCAGGCATCTCTTCTCCAAAATTGCGCATGTCATTGGCAACCTCCAATACACGCGAGAAGTAGTCTGTGATTGCCTCCCCTGGCCTCATCTCAAGGATTTCAAAGTTTCTTCTCAGTCTCTGCAATTGTGCACTCTGCACTCTCTCGTTCCCTTGATATTTCTTCTTCATTGACTCCCATAACTCTTTTGACGTGTTCTTCTTGAGAATGGTTTTCAGAATCGTCTTGTCAATTGATGCGAACAGGTAGTTCTTGACTTTGTGATCTGTGACCGTCTTTTCTGATACCTTCTCCTGCAATTCGGTTCTCTGCGCACCTGACAGGACCGTTCCTCTCTCTTGGCATGGAATCCCTATCTCGATTAGATCCCACCACTCCTTTGATCGGAGCAAGTTCTCCATGAGCATAGCCCAATGCTCGTAATCTCCATCGAACTTGGGAATGATCATTGTGTCTTTGTCGCTCATCTTTCTCTCTCTCTCTCTCAGGTTCGTATCAAGCTCTGATACCACTTTGTTGGTTTTGTGCTTAAGAAAACTTAGACGAGACAAGAATGAGCTGAATTACTTACTGAAATGAAAAAGGAATTGGCCTTATAAAGATCTTTTGTGCTTACAACAAACTACCGAAACTTCAGCTACTAAACAACCTTGAAAGGAACTAGTCTAACTCCTACTAATCCGGTAAGACTTATTCAAATAAGAGAAAAACAAATTTAAAAACAGAGTAGAGAAGAAGACGTTGTGTTTCCGCGTCTTCTGATTTTATTCTTCAGAAATTGCGTTATTGATACGTTCTCATCACTCGCCAAGTGTGAATTATTGATAATCGTCTCTGTCGCGTGAAGCAATTCTGGTGCATCACCAACTTCTTATTCCGGTGATTCCGCAGGAGTAACTGGTTCTTGACTCGGCACAACCATCTCATCATCGAGAACCATTACTGAATCCATTGCAACACGCGATTCTGCTTCACCTAACGAAACAGTCTTCGGCAACGATTCAATCTCCACCTCTGTCTGATCGTGAATCAATTTCGTCAGTGGAATTGATTCCTGCGACTTCGACGATAGAGATAAAGCTGCTGCTACAGAATCTTGGAGTTCTTCCCAGCGTCGTTCACCCTCGATTTGTAAACAGATTTTCTCAGGATCATCGGCTCGGCCAAACAACAACAATAATTGTTCCCAGCTTTGGAAAACAAAATACGATTGAGTCTGTCGAAACCAATCGGAAGCTTCACCTTCCATACAACTTTGTGCAAAGTTCGATTTCTGATCATCGGAGAAGTCAAATCGAAGAAACAACAACTCCAATTGAAAAAACCATGGTTGCAGATCACCATTAGCGAAGACAGGAAACTCCACCTCCGCTTGTGACGCGATCGTCGTCATCAAAGTCTTCGCAATTTGATAAGAACACAGCAATATATTGATCAACAATGAAGGATACAAGCCCAAGAGGATGATCTTGAAGGCTCCCACTCTCGATATCTCACAACCTGAGAATCGCCAATCTTGATCTCACCAAAGAGACTCAAGCCCAATGACCTCTACAATGACGGTCAGTGAAACAAACAAACATAGTCCTTTTATATACAAGGCTCTTTACAATATCCTATCCTATTGCAATTACTAATTCCACTCTTTGACTTGTGCCGGCTCATCCTCAGCTCCTTCTCTTCTCTATCATTAACCTTTTTGATGTAGATTTTCAGTATGTTCCTAAGTCCCCTGCCAATTCAAATAGCGCAAACAAACATGTCAACATCACAACAAGGAGCTAGGCAGAGACATGCGCACAAGTTTAAGTACACCATCAGAAGCGGAAATAGCAAACCTTAAACCTGGATCATTGACACACGGCGTACAAAACCAACCCTGAGTGCAACCAAAACCCGAATAATTAATCTGCAAAAGCAAACGTTGTGTGGTTAATAATCTCGTTTCTCAAACAGCTCATAGCCAATTTAGCTTTATCAGAGACAAATAATGAGATTCAGGTTTAGCTGAAGATATAAACAAACCTTGTTTGAGATAGGGCCTTGAGCAAGATATGGCTTAGTGTTGCGAAGATGATGGAAGCCATACGCAACTTGAGCATCCATACCTAAAAATAAACCAGACAACACACAGAAAACCTGGTCAACAAGATTCTTGTGAAAATTTGTTAGGAAATGAAAAGAGAAGAAGTTCATCAAACCTATGCTTAAGTAATTGTAGAACACGCCTTCATAGGTATTTGCCATTGGAGGCACGTCTATTCCCGTGTCCAAACCCTGAAATCACAAGAAAGCCCGGTTAATTGCTACACCATGGCAATCTACAAAAACACATTCTGATGATTAAATGAGAAGAACCAAGACAAGCCAGTCGCATTAAGGTTCTTACACTGTTTCAAGAGTTTCATAGCAAATCATAATCAACAGCGCCAAAACTATCATTGTAGTAGCACTTGTTATCGTCGTCTTCCACGGACGCTTCATTGATACGGATTCGTAGTCACGGTCGTCGCCAATACCCTCATCTTTTTCTTCAGACGCTTCTCCAGAGTCAGATTCATCGTCTTCTTTGTCAGACGCTTCGCCGGATTCAGATTCAGATCTCCCGCTAGCGATACCATCATCGTCATCTTCTTCTTTTTCTGAGGCTTTGTCGGATTCATCTTTAACCCACTGGTCATTGTCGTCGCCATTGTCATCTTCTTCTTCGTCGTCGCCAATACCATCATCTTTTAACGCTTCTCCAGATTCAGATTCATCTTCTTCTTTGTCAGACACTTCGCCGGATTCAGATATCCCGCTAGCGATACTATCATCGTCATCTTCTGTAACCCATTGGTTATTGTCGTCATCTTCATCCCCATTGTTGCTTCTGTCTGTTTCGTCCATCAAGATCTGGATACCACATTCAATAATGTCGAAATGATCATCGTCATCCCTGCTGAATTTGAGCACTATCTTTCTGCTCACTGCAGAGGGGTCCCTAAGTGGCAAGCTAGAGTTAAATATAAATAAATGTTTTGTTCGAAAGATGCAGACATTGAGTAGGCCGAAATAACGGCCAACGGAGTTTACTGATTTGCCGTTGACTTTGCAGCGATACGATAGTGCTGAATCCATAGATGGGTTGTTATGGTTTGGCTTAATCACGACGCAAACCTTAAATCTGTTGAAAGTAGAATGAGGAATTGTTAAGGAATTTCCTCTGGCTCGGTGATGGAACTCTGCAGGTACTTCACTTCCGGGTAAGAGAGCCCACCCGCGAAGAAGCGATCCTTGGATAATCGCTTGTCGTGCTTGTCGATTCAAATTGATGCAGTTAGTGAAATTGACTATTGCATTTGGAGTGTTTAAAGGGCCACTTACTTTCTCCAGTGATTCACAATTGTCTACCAATAGCAACTTTAGCGAACCGGGGAGCTCTGGCAAAGCCGCAAGTCTTTTGCACTTTGATAGATGAAGGTATTCTAGATTATGAAGACCTTTGATGCAAGTTGTAATCCTCTCAATACCACTTTCCCTTATGGACAGATACTTTATGCTTGTGGGGAGATGTGTTGAGAAGGTCTTGAGATTTCCACAGTCAGCTAAGTAAACATACTCAAGACGAGAGCAATGCCTAAGTGATGCCGGCAATTCTTCTACCATTGACAATTCTACATTTAGTTCATGGATGTTGGTAGGCATATCTGGAAGATTAATTCTCAATTGTGACAGTCCATACATGTAGATCGATTCAAGGGATGTCAAGGTAACGAGACTTGGAATGACTTCTAAGCTTTTGCAGGAACGTATATCCAACCAAACTATTTTATGAAGATTCGCAATTGAGGATGGAAGCTCTACCAAAGCAATGCACTGAGACAACATTAATATCTCCATATTTGTAGCATTTGACAGATCTGGTAGTTCCTTCAACCGCGATGACCCACATAAATCCATCTTCTTGAGATATGTAAGCGGCTGGATGTAAAGAAACAGACTATATATAGTGACTATTGCTAATATCAAATATCAGTTGTCTTGTTTCCAATTAACACTCTTAAATAACTAACCTGAGTTCCTTCCCATAGCTTCTCGAGCTTGCTATCCGGCATGTATAGTTTGACGAGATTTTCTGGGCAAAATCTAAGAGGAAGGCTCTTTTTTGGGTATGCATCCCAATGTAGTAAACTTACGCGACATGGAAACTCCAACTCCTCTGGAATGTGCAATTTTCCCATCCCGGTATGCCGCCCATTGTAGACTTTCAAGAGAAGAAGATTGCACATTCTTTCAAAAGCCCTCGCACTTATTGTCAATTCGTTGATCTCTGCTACGTCAAATGATACACCTACAATTGATCCATGACCCTAACAAATATTCCCAAACAGAACTTGTTAGTGGCCAGATAGAAAACATTGTAATGCAAAATCCCACAAATAGAAAGCTTACCGCTGCATTTTCTAGAACATAACAAATCTCCTGGGAATCTACTAGAATCTGACGTTTCCAAGTCTCTTGTCTAGAAATGACTTGTCTAGCCATTACTTGTAACAAACTGTGCATTACCACTTCACTTCCACGGACGTGATCTATATGTATGAGATATTTATTTGCTAAGATTTTCAACCCAAGTCTAACATCCAAGTTAGTTTTTGCCAGAATCGATGTCACACGATCAACATGTGCATGATTGAAGAAGACTGCAATGTGGAGAAATAGAACTTGGTCTTTCTCATGTAAACTCTCATAGCCCACTTTCAATACACTCTCAATTCTTCCATCAAGATAGCTTTTCAACCTTGGTAGTTCATCTATCCAGTCAGCTTGGCTCTTTCCCCGCAGTAATGACCCCAAAACATGCAGACCCAATGGAAGATTACCACAAATCTTTGCAACTTCATATGCAAGACTCATAAACTCAGCAGGTGGAGAGGTTTGTCTAAAAGCAGATTGACAAAAGATCATTCGAGCTTCTCCTTCTGATGGAAAACCCACATGATATATATCATTGATACCATGTTGCTGCAAAATCTCTTTGTTTTCAGTGGTCACTATGACCCTACTTCCGGCACCAAACCACATGAAATTAGCCAAAGCCTCAAGTTGATCTAGACTCTCCACATCATCAAGGGTGATAAGAACCTTTTGGTCGTTTAGCCTTTCTTGTATAACACCTAAATGGCCTATCCTCATAGTAGGTTGGTTCAAAATCTTTTTTAGAAGTTCCTCTTGTAACGACAACTTCAAACGATACTCACCACTACCAACCTTATAAATTTCCCGAAGGTTGTCAACAAAATAATTAAGTTGAAACTTGTTATCGAGCCGACTATGTAAAGCTCTGGCAATGGTACTCTTACCAATGCCTGCAGGACCACAGATTCCAACAATCTTAACTCTATCATTATCTAAATCTAGCAAAGACTCGATATTTATCAAGTGGCCCTCAAGTCCCACCATGCCATCAAAATCCCTACACGGTGTAGCATTTAGTTTGTCTGAAACATCACTTGTAATCTTCTCAATCATTTCCGCTTCATTGTTCCTAACAAAAACAAGAAAGAAAAATACCCATAAAGATGACATTCCTTTGTTCCCAGATCCATCTCTAATGTTCATTCAATAATAAATTATAATATTCATTAAAAAAACATTCCCAAAATGATTTCAATCTATACATGTGGATAACTATATCTGTTGTTAATCTATATAATATCTTTATTGTTAGATATAGATATTCTAATTAATTATAATATTTATAAATAACACTTAATCTCTATATAATTGATTAAATTATTTAAAATATATTAACATTAATCCATGATTGTAGAGATTAAATGTATATTTTATGTTAATACGTGGTTACATTGGTACCTAAGAGAAAGGATTTTAAACCGAATTTGAAATTTAAGTGACGTCCAAATTAAAAATTTTGTGTTAGGTTTAATCTGTTTATTTAATTGAATCATAATTAGACCAAATAATATAAATCTTATTATTAAAAAATATTTTAATTTGATAAAATTTTAAATATTCAAAATTAGTAAATATTTATATTATACGGTAATATGGTGGGGCGGATTAGGATTATGGTTTAATATGTCCTATGTAGGCTGGTTTGTCAAAACATGCAAGATAGCATGCTGATTCGAGCTAGATTAAAAGGACATATTAGCCCATTTTAGCACTCATAAATATATAATTTGTGAAATTTGATTTTAATAAAACAATAAAATAATTAGTTGTGTGGTAATCTAAATTCACATAATAACAAAGTTTACAATTAAAGTTACATCGATATATACTTAACTAACTCATACTCATATTCTACTAATATCTACCATATGATAACATCATATAACTTTTATAACAATTTAATTTTTTATCAGATAGCAAAATTTGCTATCATTTAAGGTTACAAAAATCACATAATCATGAAATTTTTCATTAAAATTTAAGTCAAACCATTTTCGTTAGTGTTTGCTCAATATAAATTTCACAAAATAATGTATAAAAATCATTGTCATGCACACAACGCAGATTGGAATCTAGATTTCGCATAGCACATGTTAGAAATATGGTATAAACATCAAAACACATATTGCACAATAAATCAACAAAATATTATCGTCTCATTCAAAACTTAAAAATTGCAAATTCAACATATTTGAATCAATAATACTTAAATTAGATTTTATTTCTCAATTCATCTTTTATATATTTTAAAATTTAGTCTAAAAAAAACTTTATCCCGCGTGGGTGAGTGGGTTAGAATCTAGTTATTTTTAAATTTAGTGTAACTCCTCTCATTCATCAGAAAACACCATTATTTATCATAAGAATAAAAAAACTGTAATTGATTAAACACAAACCAGTTTTGGAAGTGTTCTCCAGCAATGTTGCCCACATAGGTCAAAGCTTGGCTCCATTTTCTCCTATCCTCATCCGTTTTACGAGAACAAGTTTTATTGAAAGCCTTCCCAAAATCTTCGGTTTGGTTCCGCACCTCAGATGGATCTACTCCGTAGAAGACAGTCATCACTTTTTGCCCTCTAACTTCTTTGCACTTCAAAATCTCCAATAGCTCATCCAAACACCAGCTCGATGAAGCATACTTCTTCGAGAGCAATACGACCACGATCCTCGATTCTCTAATCGCTTGTGTGAGAGAAGATGCTGTAAGTGGGCTTATTTGGTTTGACAAAAGAGAGCAGGAATTGGGCTTTCATGGGCCATACGATTTTGGCAGAAGCACCCAAGCAGAGTCACGATTATTCTCATGTTACAAAGTGTGCAAATGTTACAAGTACAATGCACAAGACACAAAGTTGGGAAAGAGGAAAAGTAAAGACAATACAGTATGGGATTTGTCGAAGGAATACAAGTCAAAAAGAAGAGAAGAAAAAACAGAAGTGAATGGGGTTTTTTCTTTGGTCTTTAAGTAGAAGACGTTGTAGAAGTCTTTTCCTCTCAATGCTTTTCTTGTTGTAGCAAAACCTGCAACAAAGAGAGAACCACACAGAAAGTATTAGTGTGGGTTCTCAAAATGTAACCTTTGATGAGATAGTGAAGTTGGGAGCGAGGGTGCTCCCCCGAGACGTACCGGTTCGAGGCCGGGAACTCGGTGATCAAATCCGGTGTTGTTTCTTTCTTTAGCAACGTTTCCGCAAGTCGTTTTCTCAACAAGTGGTATCAGAGCAATCCAGGTTGTGATTGCAGGGGGGGAGAGATCATGGAGTGTAAAACAGAATCGCAAAGAAGAAGGATAAAGGGACTTATCTGTTCTTCGAGGTGAGTGTGATTCAACTGTCTCCAAGGAGCACCAAGGCGTGGTGCAGGCTGCTAAAGAAAGTTCAAGTCAGCGGTTTGAAGAAAATCAAAAGACGGTCTCAAAGGTTCAAGTTAAGGGAAGAGAGAAGCCAAGGTACTTATCTGTTCTTCTTCAAGGGGTGTTGTGTTTTCTGCTGGTTTTCATGTTGCTGCGTGAAGCTGAAGTCGTCAGTTGCTGCAAGTCTCCTTGCGTACCTGTTACAAAAGGGAAGGGAAAATCAGTGAGACATGGAGCCAACACAAAGAAGGATGAGATGGATAAGTTTGATGGTGAAAGGAGTTCACCAAGGGGCGTGTTGCAGTCTTACGTGCCAAGAGGTGGAGTTTTCATGTTTTGAGTGGATTGGTTCTCAAGGGTACCTAGCAATGGACTGTGCTGGGGTTTTGTGTCGATAGTCTTCCTAACAAGTTTGGTTAGGCGGCGTGTCCTGTTTGTCTAAACAGCGGTACAAAACAAGCATATGTGGTTTTGCAAGAGGAGATGTCAAGGTTCTGTGATGTCAGGTATTTGAGGAAAAGATTGATGGTGTTTCAGTTTTAAGTTTTGCACCGGTCAGAACACAAGGAAGACTCCTCGCAGTGAGGTCTAAGACTGTTAGCAAGGTTCTGGTTAAACATAGGAGCTGTATGGAAGGGTGTGTCGAAAGTCTTTCTAGCAAGTTTGGTTAGGAGGCGTGTTCCATCAGGGTTGATGGCGGTACAAGAAAGTTTAGTGGCTGTGTTGTTTAATCAGAAGGGTGTTCAGGTTTAGTAAGTCAAAGAGTGTTTCAAGGAAGTGAAGCATGTGCGACTTAGAGATTTCTGCAAGTGATTCAAGGGGGTCTGTCAGCTAGGTTCTGTTAAAACTATTGGTTGAACAAGGTGTGTCGAAAGTCTGTTCAACAGGTGTAGTTGGATGGCGTGTTCTGTTATGAGTGACAGCGGTACAATAGGAGTCCAAGGCTAATACGTTTAAACAAGGAGTGTTGAATCAGGGACTGTTTCGGGTCTGAAGCATGTGTGATTCAAGGTTAGCTGCTCACAGTTCAAAGGGAATCAAGTGGCAGAAGTTTAAAGGGAATCGTTGGAGGTAGAGCTAAGGGAGATGGCGTTCTACCTAAATGTAATCCAGTTCTACCTACGGTTCAGACAAGTAAAGTTCAAGCAGAATGTGTAACAAGAACATAACCTGGAGAGAAGACTCAGGTGTGCTGTGAGTTTCTAAACACTGCTGAAGAAGGGTTCAGCTCCAGTTAACTCCAGTATCGACAGTGTACTCTCTCGCAAGAAGAACAAAGGAAAAAGTTAGTTTGTTCTTGTGTCGATAAGATAAAATCAGGAAGTGATTAATGGGTTAAGGGAGTTACCTGTAGGCATCTGGGATTGCAGTGAAGAGGCATTGAGTCCATGTGGAGCTGCTGGCAGATTCAAGAGAAGAGAGGTTAGTTCTTCGAAGCGTTCTTGAATCTGAAGGAGGAAGTCGAGAGAAGGTATTTTTTGCAGAGGCAAAGAATTTACCTGAAAGAGGCTGGAATTGCAGTAAGGGAATACTGATTCCAAGTGGAGGGTTTGACATGAAGCGTCAAAGAGAGAAGCTGAAAGTGATTCACAAAGATGTTAAATTTCGGAGCTCAGTGTACATGAGAGAAATTAACAAGTCGACAAAGATGAAAGATGAATCGAGGTTTCAAGGTGGGTTACCCAAAGCAGAACAGCGGAGAAGACGCAGAAGTCGTCAGAGCAGCTGTAAGAGGAACCAAAAAGAAACCAAGTTAGAGCTTCGTGGAGTCTCAAAGAATTGATAGAGACAATGGAGTATTTTCAGAGTAACGCACCTGGTGAAAGCGGAACAGCAGAGGAAGCGCAGTGGTTCGCCGGAGAAGCTGAAAAGGAAAGATGCAAAGATTAAAAGAGTCGGAAGTTGCATCGGATTTCACAGGTGTCTGAAAATCAGAAGAGAGGTAAAGGAGTTACATGCGTTAGTCTCGAGTTGAATCAGGAGTCATTGGTTTCAGGTGGAGTGTACCTGGAAAAGGGATTCAACAAGGTTGGTCGAGACGTGGAAGTTCTGTGTGATACGAGTCTCACACAAAGAAAAAAAAGGAGACCAGGCGTGAAGGAGAAGTTTCAGATGAAAAAGGATACCTGAAGAAGATTCACGGTGGTTAAGTGTTGGCGTCTGATCGTGATTCAGGATTCTGGTGATAAAGATGGCCGGAGTCAACGGGTCAACGCCGGAGTCAACGGGTCAACGCCGGTCAACGGTCAACGGGTCAACAGGAATGTGTTGACTGATGTTGGGCTTCCTGCTGGGCTTCAGAAGTGAAAGGAAATTAGAAGGGATTTGGGCTTCAATTTTCGTATCTGGCCCAAGGAGAAATGTGGTCAGGCCCAACAAGAAAAATGACCAGGCCCAAGAAGCAATCCAGATCAAATCGCGTAAGTTTAAGGAGAAGGACTTACCGGCGATATGAACCGGCGGCGACTGAGACCAACGGGAAGGAGTCGCCGGTGGTTGTCGCCGAGGAAGGTGAAGCCGATCTGCGGTGAAGGCGAGTTAGGGCTCGCGGCATCTCGGGTTGACAGGAAGATGAAGCTGAGAGCTCACGAATGGAGATATGGCTCGCCTGAGGGAGGTCGGAGGTTCGACGGCGAAGAAATCGCGACAGAGGAATCGCGAGGAGGTACAGAGATCTCACCGGATATTGCATCTGGCTCTGTAGTCGAGGAGGAGACGAACGTGTTTCGTCGCGGTTGCTTTCTCGGATGAGAAGAGGCAAGGAAGACACGGGTTGTGTTGAAGAAGCGACTCAGCTCGCAGTTGGAGTCGCCGTGAAGATGCAGAGATGTCGCCGGAGGAGGCGGATCTGGTCAGGGGCAGAGGACTCGCCGGAGTTGCGGAGGAGAGAGGTGAACCATCGGGGTAACCAGGCGGTGGTGTTCCGGACTCGGCGGCGGCTGCATATGTCGCGCAAAGATCAAGGTGAGAAGAAACTTCATGAGTTGCGGTGGTGCTGGAGGTTTACCATCGCAGGTGGCGGCTCGCCGGAGACGGTGGGTGGACCGTCGGAGTGGCCTGCAGGAGGAGTCGTGATGTCGACGAGGGAGGCTGCTAGTTTCACTTCACGAGCTACTGGGTGGCGAGGAATCGCCGGGATCTGCAGAGTGGTTAGCCGGAGCAGACGGGCTACCCGTCGGAGTAGCTTGCTGGTGGATTTGGAGTCTGCGGCTGCAGTTTTTTGCTTGCAGAGAAAGAGGCGAGGTTGTGATGTTAGGTTACGCTTCTGTGTTTTGTCAAAAGGTGGAGATTGTAAGTGGGCCTGTTTGGTTTGAAAAAAGAGAGCAGGAATTGGGCTTTCATGGGCCATACGATTTTGGCAGAAGCACCCAAGCAGAGTCACGATTATTCTCATGTTACAAAGTGTGCAAATGTTACAAGTACAATGCACAAGACACAAAGCTGGGAAAGAGGAAAAGTAAAGACAATACAGTATGAGATTTGTTGAAGGAATACAAGTCAAAAAGAAGAGAAGAAAAAACAGAAGTGAATGGGGTTTTTTCTTTGGTCTTTAAGTAGAAGACGTTGTAGAAGTCTTTTCCTCTCAATGCTTTTCTTGTTGTAGCAAAACCTGCAACAAAGAGAGAACCACACAGAAAGTATTAGTGTGGGTTCTCAAAATGTAACATTTGATGAGATAGTGAAGTTGGGAGCGAGGGTGCTCCCCCGAGACGTACCGGTTCGAGGCCGGGAACTCGGTGATCAAATCCGGTGTTGTTTCTTTCTTTAGCAACGTTTCCGCAAGTCGTTTTCTCAACAGATGCGATAGTCTGGCTTCTCTCGATCCCATTGTCATCGAACATCGTAATCCCATTGTAGTTAAATTGTTTTCATAAATGACTAAGAAATGTTTTACGAACATCAGGTCCGTGGAAGCTCGTGAAAACACGGTATCTCCAAGTGCAAGGTGAAGAAGAAGAAGCCATGAGAGAGGATCTTGAGTGGTTCAGAATGAGATATTCACAGAGATGTGTTAGGATAAGCCTTTTATGGAGGAGAAAATGGCAAAGCGTTGTTCACTTATTTGCAAATGGCAAAGAGAGAGAAATGGGAAGTCTCTTTCCAAAGTAGACCAAATTTCTATAGAGTTGATGAAGAGAAAATAAAATAAAGAAAAGTCTCCTTTGTTTGAATAGATGAAGGCTCCTTTGTTTTCGTTTTCAAGATTTTTTGGCATCTTATTATATTACAAGGGTAGTACATTTAACTTTAGTCTTAAAGTTCTGAGACATATTACGATGAATGCCATTAGATATTTTTTATTTCATGATCAAACAAAAAATTAAAATCAAAGTTAAAAGCGTCAATTTCCGACACGTTCAAAAGCACGCATATCTAAAAAATTTGACCCAAATATTAAAAAAGATCCGCATGTTTATGTGACGGATATACTTGACCCAAATTCTCGCGTTTAAATTGCTTAAATATTTGATAGTTGATGAGGAGAAAAAATAAATAAAGAAAAGCCAGAGATTCAAAAACGCGTAAAGTAAATAGAAGAATTTCGAAATGTAGCAAGTTAACTAGAGGGATGAGATAAGAAAAAATTTGTTTGGTTAGAACAGTAAAAAGGAGACAAAAAGAGCGAAAACCTTGGATCCCTTTCTTGATCGGATCTTCATCTCTTGATGGAGCCACCGGTGGCCTCTCCGCCGGAAAAATCTGTAGTGGACATGAAGAAGATCGTCAGATCGATTGATGGTCTAGTTGATGGTTCAAAAACCGGAGAAGCGCTGGTTACGGATGGTTTGGAAAAAATAATAGTTCTGAAGACAGGGGAAGAGACTTTCGGCAAAGATCAGGAGATTCTTTATATCGCCGATTCTTCATCTTCGATGGAGAAATCTTTTGCTCCAAAAGAATCAGGCCCACAGCCCTCGTGGGTTAACGTCGTCCAAAAGAAGAAATCTGTGACGAAATATGAAGTCAAAATCGAGATGCAAGATGGGATATGCTCAACAGTGGTTCCAGATGAAGTTCTCGTGGATTCATCCCCCTTATGGGAGGATTTTTTTATTGGTCGATTCCTGGCCACAGCTCCTCACATCGCCAAAATTCACTCCATCGTCAACAAAATCTGGGCTCTTAGTGATAAATCCCAAATGATCGATGTGCATGTCATCAACTCAACAACAATGAAATTCAGAATCACAAATCCAGCAACCAGAAATCGAATTCTCTGAAGAGGTATGTGGAACTTAGCTGAAGTTCCAGTGATTATGGCGAAATGGACACCATTCGTAGAAGATGTCGCACCAGAAGTGAAATCAGTTCCAATGTGGGTACACTTGCGAAACGTTCCGGTTGACATGTTCTCTTGGAAGGGCTTGAGTTACATAACAAGTGCTGTTGGAGTGCCGGAAAGACTCCATCCAGAGACAGCACAATGTTTAGATCTCAAAGTCGCAAAAGTGTTTGTCAAAGCGGATCTCTCAAAAGAACTGCCTAAAGTGATGATCTTCAACTTGAAGGGAAAAGACACTAAGGTGGAATTTTCATACCCTTGGCTGCCTCCGAGATGCATAACGTGTGGAAAATGGGGCCATACACACAGAGTCTGTTTCGTCTCCAGAGACACGATTGCTGAAATGGTACAGAATAAAGAAGAAACAGTGCACAAATCAATAGAAAATGAGGTTGAAAGTAAGGTGGGAAAGCATCGACCAATGGAAATGATAGAGGAAACTGCAGAAGAAAATGCAGTAGCAGCTGCAACAGATGTAGCGGCTGAGAACACGGTTGTGGAAGTTGTAAACCCAACGATTCATGAAGAGGAGGTCGTGGGGGAAAACGGCCTGGTGGAAATAAAAAATGACAAGGAGGAAGACAATGGTGAATGGTCTAAAGTCTCTCCAGGAAAGGTTGGGCGGAGCAAAAATATACAAGAAAATGATCTTGAATTTGGTAAGGTCACAATACTATCAAATTCTAGATACTCGGTTTTAAACGAAGATGAAACAGATGGAAAAGAAGGGGAAATCAAAACAACACAAGACACTGCATTGGAAAACGAAACTGATGAACCCATTATTACTCAAGATCAAAAACAAGAGAAGCCAAAAGACGATCAAAAACAGGGTGGTATTTTGCTCCTGAACGAAAATGATGAAAGAAAGAATACCTCTGAATATCAGGCAAGGGTTAACAACAGTGCGAAAGTCATAAGGCCAACCATTCCTCGCAATTCAAAAGATACACCTGCTTACAAAGCTAAGGATCAAAATTCAAACTTCTCAACAAGAAAGTCCACTCGAAAAAACCCCTGATGTCGGGTTTCTTCTGGAATATTCGAGGTTTCAACAAAACCTCTAAGCACACTGTAATCCGAAGGTGGTTGAAGAAAAATCCTTTTCAATTTGGTAGTTTGTTGGAAACGCGAGTCAAGGAAGGAAAAGCGGAACGTATCGTTGCTTCAATTTTCAAGAATTGGAACTTTATCTCAAACTATGAGTCCCATCGCTTAGGGAGAATATGGGTGGTATGGTGTCCGAATGTAAGGGTAACTCTAGTTTTTACAAGTGCTCAGATGATTACTTGCTCGATATTGTTGGAGGGGGTTGAGGAGGAATTCTTTTGCTCTTTCGTTTACGCTTCAAATTTCATTGAGGATAGAAAGGATTTATGGGCAGACTTACGTAGTCATCAAGACTCCCCAATATTTCGAAACAAACCATGGGTGATAATGGGAGATTTCAACGAAATATTGCAAGGTGAGGAACATTCACACTACATAACCTCTCCGTCAATACCTGTAGGCATGAGAGATTTTCAAGCTGCTGCACAATATTGCTCTCTTATGGATATGACAGCACATGGACCTTTATTCACTTGGTGTAACAAAAGAGAAGAAGGATTAATTTGCAAAAAACTGGATAGAGTGCTAGTTTCTGATGGCTGGCAAAACTCTTTTCAGCGTGCTTACTGCGTCTTTGAGACAAGAGGGTGCTCGGACCATCTCAGAGGTCGCATCCACATCAAAACAGAGCAAGCAAAGGTCCGACATCCGTTCAAATTCACGAACGCTTTGACAAGTCTGCCCGAATGTATGCCTACGATAGTCTCTTATTGGGATGAGACAGAGGATTTATTTGTCTCAACATCGAGTATGTATCGATTCTCAAAAAAACTCTAGGCTCTAAAACAAAAGATAAGAGAGCTGAGCAAGAAGCAGCTGGGAGATCTAACGAAATGATCAAATTTGGCGTACACAACTCTCTGCGACTGTCAAGCAAGAACAATGTTAAACCCATCGCAGAATGCTCTAGAGGAGGAACAAAGGGCATTTCGAAAGTGGCAACTCCTATCAGACCTGGAAGAAAGGTACCTAAAACAGAAGTCTAAAGTTCATTGGTTGAATGTGGGGGATGGAAACAATAAATTTTTCCACCAAGCAGCAAAAGCTAGAGAAAGTAGGAACTCGATAAGAGAAATTCAACGTGCAGATGGGATCATTGTGAACACACAAGAAGAAATAAAAAAAGAAGCAGAAGAGCACTTCCATCGCTTTCTATCTTCTACAGCGGAGAACATAACTGAGATAAGCACAGATGCTCTGAGGGACCTGCTAGGTTTCGAATGTAACTCGGCAAACAGAGAAGCTATGTCCAGAACAGTCATAGAGGAGGAGATAAAAAAGGTTCTATTTGCAATGCCGAATGATAAATCTCCAGGACCAGATGGGTACACAACGGAATTTTTCAAGGCGGCATGGTCTACAATTGGGAACGATTTCACGACAGCAATTATATCTTTCTTTCAAAAGGGCTTCTTACCGAAAGGAATTAACTCCACTATTCTAGCTCTCATACCAAAGAAGGAAGAAGCAAAGGTAATGAAAGACTACAGGCCAATATCTTGTTGCAATGTCATATATAAGGTGATATCGAAAATTCTAGCAAACAGATTGAAGAATGTTATGCCGAAATTCATAGCCCCTAACCAATCTGCTTTTGTTAAAGATCGATTGCTAATGGAAAATGTCATGCTTGCATCGGAACTTGTCAAAAGCTACCATAAGGAAACCGTTTCACCTCGTTGTGCTCTGAAGATCGACATTGCAAAAGCTTTCGACTCAGTCCAATGGCCTTTTATATTGACTACTCTAAAGGCTCTGAATTTCTCGGATCAATACATCCACTGGATCAAATTATCCATTACGACAGCCTCTTTCTCGGTACAAGTGAATGGGGAATTAGCAGGATATTTTGGAAGTACTCGGGGTCTTAGACAAGGATGCGCTCTTTCACCATACCTGTTCATCATCTGCATGAATGTACTGTCAAAAATGCTGAACAAAGCGGCTGAGGAAAGGAAATTTGGGTATCATCCTTACTGTCAAATTCATAAGCTCACCCATCTATGTTTCGCTGATGACTTGATGATTTTTTCTGATGGCAGAAAGCGTTCAATAGAAGGTATCCTTGACGTTTTCAATGAGTTTACAGCAATGTCAGGTCTGAGTATAAGTATGAAGAAATCAACTTTATATATGGCAGGCATAACGGAAACAAATAGAGACGAAATCATTGGACATTTCGCGTTTGAAGCAGGCTCTCTACCAGTTAGATACATGGGGCTCCCTTTGCTTACGAAGCGAATGACAGTAAATGATTACACACCATTACTGGAAAAGATTAGATCTCGGATTAGTTGCTGGACAGCGAGATTCTTATCCTTTGCAGGCAGATTACAGCTCATTGCTTCAGTTATACATAGCCTTACGAATTTTTGGATGTCAGCGTTCAGACTACCGAAAGCTTGCATTGGAGAAATTGACAAACTTTGTGCTGCTTTTCTCTGGTCAGGTCCTAACCTCAATCCAAAAAAGGCAAAAATAGCTTGGACTGATGTATGCAAACCTAAGGAAGAAGGAGGGCTGGGTTTAAGATCACTTGCAGAAGTGAATAAGGTATGCTGCCTCAAGCTTCTCTGGCGAATCATCTCCTCGAATTCTTTATGGGTAGATTGGATTCAAAATTTTCTCATACGCAAAGGATCTCTCTGGTCGGTCAAAGAAAAGACTTCTCTAGGATCATGGATGTGGAGGAAGATGCTAAAATACAGAGATCTTGCATCTACATTCACAAAAGTCGAAGTACACAACGGTGTTTCAACTTCATTCTGGTACGACAATTGGACAGAGTTGGGAACACTATTTGATCATACAGGTTTGAGAGGCTGTATTGATATGGGAATTGGCATCAACTCAACAATGGAGATGGTTCTAAAATCTCACCGAAAGCGAAGACATCGTACGCAAATCCTAAACCAGATTGAAGAAGCTATAGAGGCTAAGCAACAACAAGGCCACTCAAATTATCACGACATATGGTTATGGAGATGGGAAGGGAACAAATTCAAGCCGCACTTCAACTCCAAAATGACTTTGAGACATGTTCGAACAGCGCACCCAATTTGTGAATGGTACAAGGGAATTTGGTTTCCATACTCAACACCCAAATACTCTTTCATTACTTGGCTTGCTATGCACAACAGGCTGAGTACGGGAGATAGAAGCATGAATTGGAATGTGGGAGCCACTGGTCTATGTATCCTATGCAACGATCTGGAAAGTCGAAATCATCTATTTTTTGAATGCAGATATTCGGAAGAGGTATGGGCAGGTCTAACAAGAAAGCTCCTAGGCGTAAGATACACTGCGAATTGGGGAGAGATTGTCCAGCTTTTGACATCATCGGGCCAGGACATGATCGCAAGATTCTTATTACGCTATATATTTCAAACATCAATACACTCATTTTGGAGAGAAAGGAATGGAAGAAAGCATGGAGAGACTAAGACCCCATCCCCGCGGCTCATAAAACACATCGACAAACATGTGAGAAATAGGCTCACATCTATACGAAGGCTAGGAGATGGAAAATACGAACGAGGTATGCAAGTTTGGTTGTCAACCCGGCGATAACAAACTCAACAACAATATCAATCTATGTTTTACGTATGTAAAATCGTTTCAAAATGTTTCTAAGCCAAGTTACATCTCATTGTAAAAACGGTTTTTTTGGGTTCGAATTAATTTAACATTCAATTCANACCGTAACAAAATTTATATTGAGATTGAAAATCCAATGAGAGTTTGGTACAGAATCCTTATTTATGAAAGACTAATAAAAATACAGAATGTTGTGGAATTCGTCTACAACTGCAAAAGAATTTGACCGGTCGATGAGGAGAAATATTATTTGAGTTAAATAACCGTTCATACGGCTTTTGAAAATTTTGAAAAAGACAAGTCGATAACACACTCTGTCTCTGGTTATAAGTTTTTTTTTTTTTTTTTGCAATTTTATAATCACCAAACTCAAGCTATTGTGTGGCCCGCATGTTGTCTTCTTTCTTTGCTTCTATTTATGTTTCTCTCTTTCCCCACCCAAACAGGAAAAAAATCTACAGATACTTGTCTTTTCGTCGTCCCTTTCCTTCATCATTCACACCTCTCTCTCTGTTCTGAAGGATTGAACAAGAAACCTTTAGGGTAATTTTTACCTTTTTGTTTGTAATTGGAATTGTAATTATAGTTTTCTTGGTTCATTTCAATACATAATCATCTCATCCGGCTAAAGTTTCAAGCTGTTTTTCCCCATTTTTGTTTCTTCTGTTTATTTTCTGTGCATGTTCATAATTTACAGTAAAGCTTTTTAGCCCTTGTGGGTCTTGAACGCTTGATCTTCCTTACTGCTTTTGCGATTAAAAATCTATTTTTGTAGTATGAAACATCAATATGTATCTTGTTGTTGTTCTTTGCAAAACCCATGAAAGATTTCATGTTTCTCATGCAAAAGCTTCAAGCTTTTTTGCTGTTTTTTTTTGGTAGACGTATGACCATCTTTCTTGACAAAACATTCCTTTTGCACCTGACAAAAAGCCAAAAAAATACCAGTCTTATATGATTATATCTGAGATCCCTAATGCTTTAATTTTTAAGTTTATGTCTCATGACCTTTTTCACTCTCTTTGTTCATCTCTGTTCTCTGACCAGAGTCTCTTAATCTCTTAGGTTAATCAAAGATGCAAAACGGTGAAGACCAAAAGCAAATGGTATGTTTTGACTTTCGATATCAAAACTGATTATCTTCTCTCTATCACACTGTCTAAAATTGCTATGAGTGTTAAATGTTTTTGGTGATTGTGGAAATTTTGGATTACGCACTGTGGTCTTTACCATTCTGAAATTTAGCTTCTTTTTTGATCATGGGGTTATACTCTTTATAGGTCAGAGAAGATAAACTTCCTCCATTTTCATGGGAAAGGAAGTTGAACAGTCAAGCAAAGACCCCTTCTCAGTTCAAACTGACTAAACGAGATCATCTTCATTTGGTAATCTCTTCTTTCTCTCGCTCCTACCATTCTCCAGCTAGATAGGATTTTTGAATAAAGATTCTCCAATCAAAGAGACAGATTCTTAAATGAGGAATCCTCTTTCTTGATGTACAAGTTAATGTTTAGGTCAGATGCTCTGTTCTTTGGAAATTAAAGAACTAAATCTCTCTCCCTCTCTCTATTTTGGCTTTTCAAAAGTTTCCATTAGGCTACAGATTGTGGCGTCACAGCAAAGAAGAAGCCGCAAAAGGAAGAGTAAGAGATATCTCTCACAGATATTTTTTATTCTCACAAACATTAGATGACCTTTGTTTTCATCAAATTCTGAAAACTTCGCAAAACCTGCAGGCTTCGATCTTCGACATTTTCAGAAAACACCATATAACAGGAGATCATGGCGTCCCTTTAGGGGGAATTGGGTATGGAATTCACATAAGCTTCACAGATTTCTTAGAGCACAAAATATCAATGCTCTGAAGTTTAAAACTCTCAGTTGCAATGTATTAATGTACAAAACCGTGGGCGAAAAAACCGTGTTTCAGTGCAGGAAGCATTGGAAGGAGTTACAAGGGTGAGTTTCAGCAGTTCAAGCTGTTCCCAAAAATTTGTGAGGAAGCTCCAATCCTCACAAACCAATTCTCTGTAAGTGAACAATAATATCATGAACATTGCTTGAATTCTTCTGTTGTAAACCATTTCTTGTGTTTTGATGGCTTTGTGAAGTATCCCTCTCATGCTTCTTGATCTGTTTATATTATAGGTTTTTGTTTCTCGCCCGGGCGGTGTGAAACACTCAACTGTTCTATGCCCAACAAAACCAGAAGTGATTAAGTAAGCCAAATCCTTTTTTTCTTGTGTCTTCGTCTGATCATTAGTTAAAGAAACAGAGTGAATGTGCAAATGATCTAATTGATGCTATTGTATATGATTGCGCAGAGAAAATGGAGGTATGTGCAGAGGCGAAGCTCCAAATATAGGAATTGAGTCTTGGGACTGGAACATGACAGGGGAAAAATCCACCTACCATGCTCTTTATCCGAGGTCTTGGACCGTCTACGATGGTATAATATTCGTCTTAAATGTTTCTAACCATGTTTATACTACGAATTAGTCTATTGCAAATTCTTGATTTATAAGGTTATGAAAAAATGTTTTAACTTGATGAACAGGTGAACCTGACCCTGAACTCAGAATAGTCTCTCGTCAAGTCTCTCCCTTTATACCTCATAATTACAAGGAAACCAGTCTTCCGGTTTCGGTTTTCAACTTTACGGTATGAATATCTTATGGCGCTTACCTCAACGTTATAACTTAGGAAAGAGTTTGTGCTGGGGTAATTTGGTTATGTCTTGTTTCAGGTGACTAATACTGGAGAAGAACAAGCAATTGTTACTTTGCTCTTTACTTGGGAGGTAACTCAATACATAGCAACTCTCCCCTTGTTCGACTCCTTTAAGAACCTTTAAGAGATTAGTTTCGTCTGCATATTTTCACTTATTCGATACAAAAGTTGATCCATTTGTCCCTGTGGCTAATTAGAATTCTGTGGGAGGAGCTTCTGGGTTAACTGGACAGCACTTTAACTCAACAATGATGTAAGAATCTCCATCTAATGCTGCAAAAGATTTTGCTATGTGCTTATTTTACTAACATGGATCTTGTTTCTTTTATGGAATCTTCTAGGGCAAGAGATGGAGTTCATGCAGTAGCTTTACACCACAAGTAAAACCCACTTTCTCTGGCTCTTTCATTGATCTAGGGCTCAGTTTAGAGTTGGTCATTGGAAGATTTTGTGTTGATAATTGTTATGTAACTTATCTTGCAGGACAGAAAATGGACACCCACCAGTTACCTACGCAATTGCAGCAAAAGAAACAGAGGACGTTCGCGTCTCCTCGTGTCCTTGTTTCTTAGTTTCGGGTACTACTCCTAACGAAATCACAGCAGGAGATATGTGGGATGAGATTAAAAAGGTTAGATTGTTTTTTAAACTAATCTTTTCAAGTGTTTTGTATCACTATTAGAAGAAAAAACGAAAGTTTAAAGCTTTTCATTTCTCTTTTCTCCTCTTTAGAACGCATCATTCAACAAGTTAACGAGCAATGCATGCTCTCCATCAAAGCCTGGAACTTCCATTGGAGCAGCCATAGCAGCAAAGGTGAAAGTTCCACCGGGATGTGACCGTACAGTCACGTTTTCGCTCTCTTGGGATTGTCCTGAGGCTAGATTCGACAAGAAGACTTACCACAGGTATGCGTATGTGACCCTACTCAATCCAATATGCTTTCAGCAAATAAAATCTTGTTTCTAACTTGAAAAACTCTTACTCATAGACGATACACAAGATTCTATGGCGGTTTAGGAAATGCAGCGGTAGCAATGGCTCGCGATGCTCTTCTCAGTATGCAACAAAAATCCCCTTTTCTTTTTCCCTGCCTATACTTAATCTAAGAGACCATCATCTCATGATGCTCTCTTTTTTTCTTGACTGTTCTTAGACTTTTCTGAGTGGGAGACTCAGATTGAAGAGTGGCAAGCTCCTATTCTTGCTGATACAACACTTCCTGAGTGGTAATAACTTTTGATTCAACCCTTTCTTTTCTCCTTTGCCAAATTGAATTGAGCTGAAGAAAGTAATCAGAAATCGTTTTCAGGTATCGAATAACTCTCTTCAACGAACTATACTATTTCAACTCAGGAGGAACCATCTGGACAGGTAACAAACTTTTGATTCTTCTTAAACATAGCTTTCTGTAACTTTTCATCTTCTTAACCTGATTTCTCGGTTTTGTTTTTTTCATTTTTCTGTAGATGGGTTACCTCCGAAGCAAAGCCTAGACAGTATAGGATTAAGAAAGATCTCCCTCAGTATACCAACTATAGACAATACTGATCCAGACCAGAAGAACATAGCCTTAGGCATCTTGGGAAGTATCGATGCAGTCTGCTCACAGATTCATGCTCCTCTGTCCTCAAATGCTGCACTCGGAACCACTCTGATTCAGAACGCCCAAGAAAACATTGGACAATTCCTTTACCTAGAAGGGATTCAGTATTTAATGTACAATACCTACGATGTTCATTTCTACTCCTCTTTCGCATTGCTCATGCTTTTTCCAAAACTCGAGCTAAGCATCCAGAGAGATTTTGCGGCATCGGTTCTGATGCACGATTCTAGCAAGAAACAGGTCATGAGCTCCGGCGAATTCGTTACAAGAAAAGTTCTAGGAGCGGTTCCTCACGATATCGGTTTGAACGATCCATGGTTTGAAGTAAATGCTTATAACTTGTTCAGCACGGATAGGTGGAAAGACTTGAACTCCAAGTTTGTTCTACAAGTCTATAGAGATGTGGTCGCGACGGGTGACCTAAACTTTGCGAAAGAGGTTTGGCCATCAGTTTACACTGCGATCGCTTACTTGGACCAGTTTGATAAAGACGGAGATGGGATGATCGAGAATGAAGGGTTTCCGGATCAGACTTACGACGCATGGTCTTGCTCAGGCGTTAGCGCTTACTGTGGAGGTCTCTGGGTCGCGGCTCTTCAGGCCGGATCTGCATTGGCCCTAGAAGTTGGGGACAAGGGGGCTGCGGTTTACTTCAATGCCAAGTATGAGAAAGCGAGAAGCGTTTACGAGAAGCTTTGGAATGGTTCTTATTTCAATTACGATAACAGTCGAAGCGGCTCAAGCTCGTCAATCTTGGCTGATCAATTGGCTGGACAATGGTAAGTGTTAATAGAACACGACTAATGCTGCGTTTGGAAGTTGAATGCTATAGTGAATAATAAGTATTGAGTTTGGTGCGTTTTTGTATATAGGTACGCGAGAGCGTGTGGATTGAAGCCGATAGCGAAAGAAGAGTGGATAAAGACAGCGTTGGAGACGATCTACGAATTCAATGTGATGAAAGTAAGAGGAGGGACACGTGGCGCTGTGAACGGCATGTTGCCTGATGGACGAGTAGACACAAGCACCATGGTGTCGAGGGAGGTTTGGGCCGGGACTACATACTCAGTCGCGGCTTGTATGATTCAAGAAGGGCTTGCGGATAAAGGGTTTACGACAGCAAGTGGAATCTATGAGGCCGCTTGGTCTGACCGGGGTATCGGGTAAGCTAATCTTGGAATAATTTTTATTTGTTAACTCATCTATGTTCGTGATGTATATTAACAATTTTTGTTCGGCTTTTTTCGGGTGCAGCTGCTCATTTCAGACACCAGAAGCATGGACCACGAATGACGAGTATAGGTCACTTTGTTATATGAGGCCTTTAGCTATATGGGGGATACAGTGGGCACACACAATGCCACAACCTAATAGAGAACAAGGACAATCGTTCCAGCAACAAGAGGAAGAGGAAACGTCTGTGATGTTTGAGCAACACGCCGGGTTTATCAAAGTGGCTCACTATCTGAAACTCACCAAGGGAAAAGACCATAGAAGCCGCTACCAGACTGCGTACGAGACCTTCCTCAGGTTAACCAGCCTATAGGCCACAAGAGCTGCAAGACGACCAGTTCTGGTCCCTTCCTCAGGTTGACCCGCCTATAGGCCACAAGAGCCGCAAGACGACCAGTTCTGGTGAGATTGCATAGCTTCTTTTTTTGTCTCTCTTTTACGGCTGTTGCTAGCCTCTTCCCTTTGGTTGTTTCAATTGTTGGATATTACTTTACAACTATAGACGGAATCAAATTTTAATAAACTTTCTACACTGTCTTGGCTGTGTAATTGTCTAAGATCTTAATTGCGATTCTTCAATTCCCATAAACGTTTGATACAGTCTGTTCAGTGTTAAGAACCTGATCCGGTGCTTCTCTTTACCATACAGTGAAGACGTCGACGAGACAACATTTTCCAATGAAAGTACATCTAATTTCTTTCATTTAAGAACACTATTACCTGAGAAACAGTATAGTGAATATGTTTTACTAAAAACTCTTAATAATAAGGCTCTCGAACCTAGCTACTGAAATGTACGATGAATACAAAACCGTAGAAGCCAGAATCAACAAAAAAAGATCACCACAACTTAGATTTTAGAAACACCTTAAGATAAATAACAGCAGTACAGGAACAGAAGAAGAACAGATTAAGGTGTACTCAGATCACGGAGCAAAATGTAAGGGAGAACGAGTCATACAGGTTTAGATCCAATGATAATAAGAAGACATATCAAAGACCTGAGGAACTACTGAGGCTGTCTAAATCAGGATGAGCAGTTTAGGAATGCAAGTCTACTAACCTTGCAATACTTATGATCTTCTAGCGAGGAGCATCATAAGCCTGGTCTGCAATCATACTGATTTGAGAGGACAACTATTTCACTGTGCTGTTCCTGGAGCAGCTGCATAGCCTGTTGATTGAGTTGCAGATTGCTCATAGCCCGCCTGAGCAGGTGCAGTCTGGGGATAAGCGGTTTGGCCAACAGGTGCAGCATATGCTGATGCGTTTCCACCTCCATAGCTAGGATATTGAGAGCCGTATCCATAGTTTCCATTGCTCTGAGACGGGGCATTACCATAAGCAGGCTGTGTAGAGGGATATGAATTATAACCACCGGTTGGAGGTACTTGCCCGTACCCAGCTGAAGTTTGCTGCACACCAGAAGCTGGCTGAACACTGTGCTGCTCATAAGCTGGGGCAACTGGTGGTGCTTGTGTACCATTATAACCATCAGACGGTGCTGCAGAGCTGTATGAAGGGTAAGGTTGCTGACCAGGCGCATTTGATGCATAACCATATTGCTGTTGTGGAGCCATGTTTGTACCATACGAGGGCACTGCTTGAGTAGGACCTTGGTAAGGCACATCACCAGAAGGTGCTGCTGGCCTTGGAGGCCCATATCCTTGCTCAACTGATCCTTGCATCCCGTAAGGTCTACTTGGTTGCTGCATTTGGTGCTGACCGCCTGCAGGGGGATAGCCCTGTTGGGAGCCTCCATATCCTCCATAAGACTGCTGCATAGGAGGATTATCATAGTTTGGCTGATCATATATCTGCCCATAATTCTGCTGAGCACCTGTCTGTGAGTAAGGAGCAGCATGGGACGGCACAGGACCTGAGTTTTGAGCTCCTTGCCTACCGTAATAATCGTATGGACCAGAATGTGGAGGTCTTTGTTCCCAACCAGAACCATATCCACTTCTAGGAGGCATATGTTGTGGAGGATAACCGCCGGAATTGGGAGGTCTGTAATGTGAGCCCTGAGACTGGTACGGTCCACCATGGTGGTAATTGAATGGCATTGAGTGGGGCCCATGAGGACCACGAGAACCCCATTGAGGTGGACCACCTGGTCCTCGGGGTTGGTAAGGAGGCTGGTTAAAACCACCAGAATAGTGTGATGGCCTTGTATCCTACAAAAGATACAACCATGAAACCACCCTTCAGAGACAACAAAAGGGGACAAAATCTCACACAACTGATAGAAAGAAGAACACAGAAAGCACTGCTATTACATCTGAAACTTAAACGACTTGTGCAACAAAGCAGGTGAGGTTCACGGCATATCATGAAATCTCAAGTTCACAAAAGAATCCAAAAAGGGGATACGACTAAGAACACAGCAAGACAACAAAGAATTTCATCAAAATAAGCAAATGGCATTCAGAGACATGATACATGTTAAAAATTATTAAATGCCATAAAAGTGATAACTCTACAAACAATTCAGCTGTCAATAGCATTCCAAACTGTTTCAAACTGAGCATAAAGCCTTGGCGTCAACTTAGTACCATAGCCTAAGTGAAACTGCAGTACATGTTTGATATAAGATATTAAAGCTGGTTATTTACAGCATGCACAATGGTCTCACCAGGCTCCCCTTTAGTAATTCCAAGATCATTTGAGCATATCTAACACAACGGTACTGTAGTATATCCATGCTCACTAAGGTCTTCAAGTTTTCAAAACACAAAAGCAGCCTTACCGACTACTAGAACCTGCAAGCGTGAATGACAAATGCCAAATACCTTCATCCGTAGACCTGGGTGATGTCTATTGTACACCAACAAGGCAATGCTGACCCCAATTGAAAGGTAATGGCCACATCTGCATTTTTAAAGCCAACACCAATTCGAGATCGACACTTTTAACTTAAAAAAAAATCATGGCAAGTGACATCAAGGTCGGAACATATGATCTTCTTAACAGGAGACAGTGAGCATCTTTCTTACAATATGCACATAAGATATCCTTCTTATTGCAACAGCATGAACCAACTACTCTTTTAGGGCATCAACATACAGCTATTCCCTAAATCAGTGGAGCCACCAATAAATTTGCACTAGAACTTTTATATTAAGACAGCAGAGCTTTTGCATATATTTAAAGGAGGAAATCAGAAGAAACAAAAAAATCCATAATTATTATTGCCCAAACAACTTAAATCCAACGTGAATCAGCATAACATGAACACAATGATTAAGGCAATGGACCTATAATTGATCATAGGTAACAAGCTATTTTTATAGAGATTGCATGGACCAGAACATTAGCAAGCAAAAAGTGCCTATATAAACTAAAACAGATAGCAGGAACACTGAGAAAACACAGATTTATCACCTCATTAACTATGTAGTTGCATTAGTGAAGATTAAGTCAAAAACAAACATCAGGATATGATTAACGAACATCTCCGTATACCAGATAAATCATGCACCAAGATGAATGAAAAAAGCAGTTAAGCACTCACATGTTTCAATTTGCATGGTTGCAAAAACTTAAAGCAATGACATCGTTCAGAGAAATAACATCAGAAGACAAACCTGGTACATAACATCCTTTATCAACGCGGTAGCTATATCAATCTGCCTTTTATCACCAGAAATACGAACAGTCCTTTCCTTAGACCCATCACCTTCTTCATGTGGTATTAACTATATAAAAAGTATATTAATCAGCTGTTACACAGACTACCCCATATTATCACAATTTTCTCAGTACTCTAAATACATTCAAGATTGAAAAGAAGTGACCACCTGAATGCGTGCTCTCGACTTTGTCTGCATGCTCTTGATAGTCTCCCCACCTCGGCCAATAATCACACCAACCTGTCAGTTGAAGATGGATTAGGTATCACTTAAAAAATGGCACGGCAGAACAATCACCAGGGAATACCTTATCATTTGGAACTTTAATCTCCATCTGTTCTGGGACCCCCCTTGCAAAAAGGGCAGGTACACCACCTGCTTCAGTCTAGGATTGCAGGCGAGGAAAAAAAAGTAGCCAAATATTAGGTCAGACAATCAAAAAAAAAAAAATGCCAATTAACAAAAAGAAACCAACACTGATGTCAAAGACAGCTCAAAACCTCTGCTATAACTTGATTGATAAGCTTCTCTGCTTTCTCAATAGAAGCAAGATTTCCAATTATCTCCACCGGTCTTAAAGCTGAATTTGGATCAGCCTCTGCATCCCTCCGAATTTGGATTTTTGCACCAGAATTGACCTGAAGATGTCGTACCATCTCCCCGCCTTTACCAATAAGAGTGCCAACCTGCCAAGTAGGCGGAGAGCACATAAATAAACTCAGTAAGACTTATTCACACAAGAGTCAAAAGAGAAACCAAATCAAATCACCTTTGAACTTGGGACATCTATTCGGCGAGTTGTGGACTGGGCGTCATCAACCTCCTTATTAGAACTGCCACCATTTACTTCTTTACTTCCGTCGCCAGTCTCTTCATGAGAACCACTGCCGTTCACTTCCTTACTCCCATCACCAGTCTCCTTCTGAGAATCACCAGCAATTGCCTCCTTGCTTTCGTTGTCATCTTCCTTCTGAGGACCGCCATCAGTGACTTCCTTAC
This sequence comes from Eutrema heterophyllum, assembly GCA_002933915.1. Taxonomy (NCBI): domain Eukaryota; kingdom Viridiplantae; phylum Streptophyta; class Magnoliopsida; order Brassicales; family Brassicaceae; genus Eutrema; species Eutrema heterophyllum. The sequence continues at coordinate 314,228 of PKMM01028511.1, read as the reverse complement.
TTTCATTTTCAACTTCTTTCTGAGCAATGGCTTCATTCGTTTCCTTACTATTGTCATCAGCTTCCTTCTGAGAACCACTAGTGTTCACCTCCTTACTTTCTTCAACAGAAACTCCATGGGAGGTTGCAGCCTCAACAGAAGCTGGCTGCTTATCATCAGACTTACCATTATCATCCATCTTATTCTCAGATTCCTCAGTGTGAATGGGCGCCTGAACTATCTCAATTAGAAGATTACCATCTTGGTTCTCCTCATTCTGCGCAGTGGGTTTTCCAGTCCCCTCTTCCTTGGATTCTTCAGGCCTCTCCTCACCATTGCCTTCTCCTCTTTCTTGAGTTTCCCCAATACCTACATCAAAATTCCGCAAAAGAGACCAATGAGAATGCATGTTTCATCTACCCCCTAAACAAAACAAACGGATTCCTCAGAAGCCCAAAACAATCAATTTTACTACAATTCTGTAACGCACTATATTAATAGATACTTCAGAGTAACGAATCCAAGAACAAAGGTGAAGGCTTTTCGAGATGCACAACCAAAAAAAAGAAAAAAAAAATCGCATCCGCCCCAAATCCCTAGTTTGTAAACAAGCCAAGGGATCGGAGATACCTAGCCCATCGGCAGACTCATCGTCGAGCTTCGGTCGCTTCGCCTGAGAAAAATCAGTAGCTTTTTGGCCACCATCTACAGAGACTTCGTAAGAACGATCAATCGAGCCGGCGTCTTGCTCGAGGAGCTCCGATTCGACATTCTCAAGCTTGCGCTTGTGGTCGGACGGCTGAACGGGGTAAGCGATAACATCTTCCTCCGCCATGTGTTGAACGGGAAAAGCAAGAATCGCCTTCTTTGGTGATAAAATCGGCGACCTGGAAACGTTAGGGCTTCGGAACCAGTGAGTGTACGGGAAGGACGGGAAGTGGTGACTAGTAAGGGCTTTTTGCGTAGTTTTACTCTCTAGTTGGGCCTTTTATTATTAGGCCTGTCGGGCCTCATTTTGTTTCGATAATCAAATATTATTATATATACACTACTTTTGCTCTTTATTATTTGAAGCAATTCTGTGTTGTTATCAAATTCTGGCTTTGTCATTAAGTGAAAAAGGAAATAGTTTGCACAGACTTCATTTGCTCTGATGGTGCTGCATATTTTCCTAGTAAACATAGTAGCTAGTAGGAAAATTCGAAGATAACAATAAAACATAGAATATCTTAAGAATCAACTGAGAAAGAATCGAAACCATTGTTGAGACCAACGTAGGTAGATCGTGGTGTGATAGTAAAGTACATATATATAAACGCAAAACATACAAATGAAAATAGGGAATAGTAAATAAAATTAGCAAGATTTAACATAGTTTTTTTTTTTTTTTTTTTAAATTTAACATAGTTTATATTGTAACAAATGCAAGTAATAGTTTCCATCCCAACTCTAAATTATGAGTTGAATTTTTCTCCTTAGGCTGAATGTAAACAACATATCTGTAAATTATATAGATATAAAAAGAGTTAGGCATGGAAAATTTTTTAACTCATCTATCAATTCTAAAATTTGAACTCAAATCAAAGATCTGGTAAGCATAACTTCTAAAGTTGTTGAAAGAAGAATTTAGACTACATAAAAAATGCAATAGGCAGCTACGTTAATCAACAAGTTGTTTACTGTATAATAACTAATACCTTAACATAGAGGACAAAAGGTATGCATGTTTGTTGTTCGAAGACAAAATATTTCTGCCTGGAGCGAGTGACAATGACTACAGATCTAACGGATTGGCCGGCGTTTTCAACTCATCTAGTGAAGTTTTGAGGGTGGAAGGCTTGGTTTAGCTATTTCTCCTTAAATTATTCATGTTTTTCATGTTAAAGCAGACATACAATGGTAGATCCCGATCTTGTGATTTCAGTTTTGTAAACTCTATTTTTCCGGTTTAGTTAACCAAACTATATTATTGATTTAGTAATGCATGTTAACAAAATAAAGGAAGAGAATGTATTTTTCTGCAATTGGATAACAAATATATAAATGAAGCACTTAGAATTCATAAACAACAAAGAACCATTAAAAAGTGAGACGATAATAGAACTACTTGTGTTCGTCCAAGAACAAAAAAAAGTAGAACTAATTGTAAATTTTGACACTTTCTTAAGGAAAAACAATAATTCAATAACATGGTATATATGTATGAGCAAACAAAATATAAAGGCATTTGTAATCCCATACAAATAGGAAGGTAGGTTTTTTTAAAAACATGGGCAAATCAAAATAAAGAAGCACATATTAGTTCCCCTTAAAAGAGGCATAATCTCATCAGAAATAGATGTAAGAAGAAGAGTTGTAGAAAGAAGAGAAAGAGAGTCACTGAGACAAACGAATCCAAGCAGGTCAGTGCAGCTGAGGCAACTCTTAACTGGCAAACAGAAAATACAGTGGTCCATAACCATTTCTCGACAAAAAGGTAACAATTTTGGATCACTTGTTGGCTTACTGAACAAAGATATCTAACCGTTAAGATCAGTTTTCTCCACGCAGAAACCAAACAGAGAAATTCTACGTACCTAAATGGACTGCAATCTTCAAATTCCAATGCTGAAATCAATGGAAAAACAGACAAATAAGTAAACTAAAATGTTATTTTGGATTTTATTCATAGAAGTTGGAGGGATAAATTATTAAAGCTGGATAGCTTTAAATTAAAATTAATCGTAGTAGTTGCATTCTACTGCAATTCTTTGAACTCATGAATAGATATTAAGAAGAACGTACCGGAGTGCGTATGTTGACCAAAATACCACGGATATTAGTTTTGTGTGAAACCCAATTCAATTTAATGACGTAAGAGACCAAAACAGATGAACTTACCAGAAGTTATGAAGTTCGAAGTAGGAGGAGAATGGAGAATATTGACCAATGTCATTTGTTCGATCAAGCTTTTTGTTTTCTATAACATATGTATGATGTTCCAAAAAAAAAAAAAAAACGACAAGTGAAAGATCCGTGGTAGAATACTTTGGCTGAATTAGTAGATGATAACATCTCTCAAGAACAGCAAATCAATATACAATTGACTTGGGCTGAATTAGTAGCCACACTCGAGCAATAAATTGACAGAAACCATACAAAGCAATGGAGAACAAATCTCCTCCATGTAGCTTCTTGGTATCTCAAAAAAATTACATTGTTTTCATTAATACACATCTTGTGATTTTTCGTTTGAAGAGGATGATTTTTCATTAATACACATCTTGTGATTAGTTTGTATGAAATTTTGTGATTTTTCGTTTGAAGAGGATGATCATTTCTTTAAATGGATTAGAGGAAGCCATTAGAGTTTAAAGATTTGTTAGTAAAAGTTAAGACTTTATGAAGTAGATTTAGCTAAATACTATAGTAAATCAGATTTAGAGGAAGCCATTCTTAAAGATTTTTATTAATACTACAGATCTTATTTGGACACACGTGTCGTTAGACAGGCGTTGCCGGCGAACACACTGGCCTGAAACTTTGTCACCGGAAGCTTTCCACAAAGATGGTTTTGACTCAAGTTTAGTTTTTCCAGTCCAGCCACCGACGCCGGCACCTTCCCAAATACCAAGTTTCTTGACAGATCCAAGATTCTCAGCGATTTGGTGAAATTTAGCTTCCCCAAGTCGAATCGGAGTTTGTTCCGCGACGCAACGAACTCCAGCAGAGCTTCCGCCTGGTTCAGGAACCTTGCTGGACTTCCTGAGATCTCGTTTTCTGATAGATCGATGTAATCAAAAGATCTGATTTTCATTGGCTTCCAATCGTCTAAGCTCATCTTGATCCCGCATTTCGCAAGCTTCAAACTGTAGACGATAGGCGACGAAGTCACCCATTTTGGAATCGTTTTCAGCTGAAATCGGTTGTACGACAGATCCAGAGAGCCGATGCCGTCAACGAACTTCAAGGCAGGGAGTGGACCGGTTAAAAGGTTGTGTGAGAGTGTGAGAAAGAAAAAACTAGTCAGATTGGCGAAACCCATCGGGACGACCCCTGAGTACTGATTCCTCGAGAGATCCGATGAGGAGAGCGCATGGAATCTCGATAAATAGTTAGGGATCGTCCCCGAGAGATTGTTCTGGCTCAGATCGAGGAGCACGAGTGTCGGTCCGAGCGATGCAATCGACGGAGGAAGTTTCCCGGAGAATCCGTTGCGGAGAGATCGAGAGCTGTGAGCTTCGTCATTGATTTGAAAATATCTGGGATGGTGCCAGAGAGGCAGTTCCCGGCTAGACTTTAACCGAGTCAAGTTGGATATCGAACTCGGGATCGGACCCGTGAACCGATTATTATCAATATTGGCATCTCCAACGTTGCTTAGTGCGCTGATGTTGGCCGGAAGGGGACCGGAGAGACGAGTGTCTGAGATGCGAATTTTGTTTAGCTTCGGTAATTGGAAAATGAATTGGGGAAAAGATCCAATGATCTTAAGATATGTGAAGGAAACGTCCTCGAGGTGTTGAAGTTTGGCAAGCGACGTTGAGATAGTTCCCCAGAGATAGCCTCGGCCAAGAGAGGTATCTCCTCCGGATACCAACAGTCCGGTGACGCGGTCGCCGGTGATGCAAGTGACACCGAACCAGGAGCAGCAGTCAGTTCCTTTCTTCCAATCGCTGAGAAGGCCCAAAGGATCTCGGGTTATACCCGATTTGAAAGCTAAAAGACCCGCTTCGTCATCGGGATGACACGTGGCTGCTCCGGTCGAACTCAAACAACGGAGAAAGATAATGGCAGCGAAGATGAATATAATGAACTGTTATTGGGCTTCGATTGGTTTGACAATTAAGCGTGGGCTTGGCCCAGACGTTTTGTGACAGAGAATTGAAGGCCCAAACATCAGTATTCATGTATGTGTTACAAGAAGAAGTGCGTTGCACACAATACACAAGACAGAATAAGGAATAAAGGAGAGACAAGGAAGTATGAGATTATTCTATATAATACAAGTATGGAAAGAAGAGAAAAACATAGGTTCAAGACATAATGTTTTTCTTCTGTCTTAGTACGTTGTAGTTCTTTTGGCTCATACTAGTCCTTGTAGCAGAAACCTGTAACAAGAGAGAAACACTGTTTAGTAGTGTGTTCTTTGTAACCTCTTTTTAGAGCTAGTGAAGGTTGGGAGTGAGAGTACTCCCCCGAGACGTACCGGTTAGAGGTCGGGAACTCGGTGATCAATTTCTGTGTTTTATCTCTTTAGCTAGTTTCCGCAAACGAATTTCTCTACAAGTGGTATCAGAGCTTACCAGGCGAGGTACGCTGTTGCTGAAGAGGTTCAAAGAAGGGTTAGCAGAAGACAGTCTCGATGAGTAAAGATCGGGTTAAGGTGGACATGTTTGATGGAACTGGTGACTTCTCTCTATGAAAAGTAAGGATGATGGCTCACTTTGGGGTGTTGGGGCTGAAGAGCATCTTGAACGATGAGCAACTGTTGAAGGATCCACCTGCTACTGCAGAGGTAGTAGTTGCAGCAGACAGAGACCAGCAGACAGGGACGGCAGAAGTTGTGGTGCTGCCTCCAATGGTTGATCCTGCAAAGTTTGAAAAATCAGAGAAGGCAAAAGACATAATAGTGATAAACGTGGGAAATCAAGTACTACGAAAGATCACACACTGTGAAACAGCAGCAACCATGTGGTCTACACTAAACATGTTATACATGGAGACATCTTTACCAAACAGGATCTATCTACAACTCAAGTTCTATACCTTCAAGATGACATATTCGAAGAGTATAGATGAAAATGTAGATGTGTTTCTCAAACTGGTGGCAGATCTAAACAATCTAAGAGTGGAGATTACAGAGGAAGTTCAAGCTATATTGTTGCTGAGCTCATTACCTGACAAGTATGACCAACTAAGGGAAACGCTCAAGTATGGAAGAGATACCTTGAAACTGAATGAGGTCGTAGGGGCTGCCAAGTCCAAGGAGAGAGAGCTGACAGAACGTGGGAAGCTCTCCAAATCACACAGTGAAGGGCTGTATGTGCAGACAAGGGGCAGGTCAGTTATGAGATCAGACAAAGAGTATAGTAAACCATGGAAAGGACGATCAAAAAGCCAAGGAAGATCAACAAGCAAAGCCAGATCAAAATCAAGGCTGAAATACAACAAGTATAGCAAAGGTTGTTTTAATTGTGGTAAAGAAGGGCATTGGAAAAGAGAGTGTCCTGAAATGTTCTCAAACAAGCCATCAAGTTCAGCAAATGTAGCGACAGAACCAAGGCAGCCAATGGTACTAACAGTAAGCACTCAAGACACAAAAGAAGAGTGGGTAATGGACTCTGGCTGTAGCTTTCATATTACACCAGACAGAGAATCATTATTTGACTTACAAGAGTTCGATGGTGGCAAGGTTCTGATCGGTAACATGACTCACAACGAGATAAAGGGGATTAGTAAGATTAAGATCTTAAATCCAGATGATTATGTGGTCATTCTAACAAATGTCATATACATACCTACAATGGATAGGAACCTCATTTCCTATGGACAGCTAGAGAAGAGCGGCTGCAAGTATGTAGGAAAGGATTTTATTGTCAACTTCTACAAGGATAGACATAAGGTTATTTCTGGCAAATATCAAGATGGGTTGTACTACTTACAAGGGAAGGTAGTGAAAGGAGAAGTTGTTGTGGCCAGACCTGAAGTGGATATGACTGCTATTTGGCACTCTAGACTGGGACATATGAGTTTGAAGAACATGAATGTTCTGGTCAAGGAAGGTTACGTGCCAGTAAAGGAGGTAGACAAGCTGGAGTTTTGTAAGAGCTGTGTACTTGGAAAATCTCACAAGCAGAGTTTCCCAACAGGTTAACACACCACCAAAGGTATACTGGATTACATACACTCAGACCTATGGGGATCTCCATCTACCCCAGAAAATCTTGGTGGATGTAGATACTTTGTGAGTTTCATTGATGATTTCTCAAAGAAGGTATGGGTTTATTTTCTGAAGACTAAGGATGAAGCTGTGCACAAGTTCAGGGAATAGAAACAAGCTGTTGAAAATCAGACAGGGAAGAAGATTAAGTATTTGAGAACCGATAATGGTCTTGAATTCTGCAATGCACAATTCGACAACTTGTGCAAGGAGGCAGGAATTCAGAGGCACAGAACGTGCACCTATACACCACAACAGAACGGTGTATCAGAAAGGATGAACCGAACCATTATGGACAAGGTGAGAAGTATGCTTGCTGAAACAGGCTTGAGTCAAGAGTTTTGGGCTGAAGCTACTTCTACAGTAGTTTACTTAATCAACAGAACACCAAATTCATCTATTGGGTTCAAGTTACCTGAAGGAATCTGGACTAGTTCAAAACCAGATTTGAGTCATCTAAGAAGGTTTGGATGTTCAGCATTTGTTCATGTCACTCAGGACAAAACAAGTCCAAGAGCAGTTAAAGGTGTGCTCATGGGATATCCGTTTGGTATCAAGGGATACATGGTCTGGTTACCGGAGCAAGGAAAATGCACTACAAGCAGAAATGTGGTGTTTAATGAAAACGAATTGCACAAGAACACAATGGGTAATGCAGATGGAAGTGTAGAAGAAGCTGATAAAGATGCAACAGGGCTGAAAAATAAGGCTGGAAAAAGGGTATCTTTCAGGCGTGGTCTTATCAGGGGTCCTTCTACTGGTTATTCTGATGAGGAAGATACATCTTCTCAAGGTGGAGACAGTTCAGGTTCAGAAAGTTCAGATTCAGAGACTTCAGGGATTTCAGAAAATTCAGAAAGCTTAGAAGAATCAGAAGCTGATGAAGGAGTTGCTGGATCAGAAAATCAACAGTCTCTAGACAATTATGTATTGGCCAGAGACAGAGAAAGGAGGACTAACATTCGACCCCCATCTAGATTTGAAGATGCAGAGTTTGTAGCATATGCATTAGCAACAGCTGAAGACTTGGAAACAGATAAACCTAAGTCTTATGAAGAGGCCATGAGAAGTTCTAAGAGGAAGTTCTGGGAAAATGCAACTAAGGAAGAGATGGATTATCATAAGAAAAGTCACACTTGGGATCTAATTGAGAAACTAGAAGGAGAGAGGCTGGTAGGGTGCAAGTGGATTTTTAAGTTGAAATCAGGCATTCCAGGAGTTGAAGAACATAGGTACAAAGCCAGACTGGTTGATAAGGGTTTTTTGCAGCAAGAAAGGATAGACTACAATGAGGTGTTTTCTCCAGTGGTTAAGCATGTCTCAATCAGGTTAATGCTGTCACTTGTGGTTAATATGGATTATGATTTAGAGCAAATGAAAGTTAAAATGGCTTTTCTACATGGGAATCTAGAAGAGATGATCTTAATGAGTCAACCTGAGGGATTCATACATAAGGGAAATGAGAACAAAGTCTGTTTGCTAAGGAAATCTTTATACGGTTTAAAGCAGTCTCCCAGACTTTGGAATCAAAGGTTTGGCAATTTCATGAAAGACCAGAAGTTTGAGAGGAGTAGTCATGATTCATGTGTCTACATGAGAAACGTTCAAACTGATTAAGCTGTGTATTTGTTACTCTACGTGGATGATATGCTAATAGCTTCAGGGAATAAGTTAGTTATTCAAAAGCTCAAGGATAAGCTGAACAGTGAGTTTGAAATGAAAGATATGGGAAAGGCTTCAAGAATTCTGGGTATGGATATTATCAGAGATAGAGAAAAAGGAGAGTTGATTCTGTCTCAGGGAAATTATCTGGAAAAAGTGTTGAAGACTTTTGGAATGTTTGAAGCAAGGCCAGTGGTTACACCAACTGCTTCTCACTTCAAACTCGGCAGTTTATCAGAGGAAGACAGGAAATCAGAAGATGTACATATGGAGAGAGTTCCATATGCAAGTGCCGTGGGAAGTTTAATGTATGCGATGGTTGGTTCAAGGCCAGATTTAGCATTTGCAGTGGGTTTTATCAGCAGGTTTATGTCAAATTCAGGGAGAGATCATTGGTCAGCAGTGAAATGGGTTTTACGGTATGTGAAGGGTTCATGCAATCAGAACTTGATTTTTAAGAGGGATTCTAAATTCTGCATTGAAGGGTTTTCATATTCAGATGATGCAACAGATTTAGACAGAAGAATATCAGTTACTGGTGTTGTGTTTAAAGTTGGTGGAAATACAATTTCGTGGAAGTCAAGTTTACAGTCTGTTGTAGCTCTTTCAACCACTGAAGCAGAGTACATGGCTCTTACTGAAGCAGTGAAAGAAGCCATTTGGTTAAAGGTTTTGTGTGCAGAATTGAGTTTCAATCAAGACAAGGTGGTGATTAACTGTGATTCACAAAGTGCTCTAGCCCTAGCAAAGAATCCAGTTCATCATGAAAGAACAAAGCATATCGACACTAAATTTCATTTCATCAGAGATATAGTGTCACAAGGAGATGTTGTTCTACACAAAATTCATACAACAGTAAACCCAGCAGATTTCCTAACTAAGACGGTACCTGGTCAGAAGTTCCAGCTTTGCTGTGCTTCTCAACATCCACTAAAGTGGAGCAGTGGCTCCAGGTAGCTCCATGGACCTCGCAGAACAGGAAAAGCAAGCTGAGTTAGTTGTCTGTGAGGTGTGTTGCTCAAGCGTCATAGTTGAGTAAAGTTCTAAATCGGAAATGGAGTTACATGTGGAGAGTCTGGAACTGTGCATGCAGAGTCACATGTTCCAGGTGGAGTATCTGACAAAAAGGGATTCAAAAGAAGACATGTTATGTCATGATGGTTTCTTGAATCAGAGTAAATCGTGATGTTACTACAAGTCAAGAGCATGAGATTCAGGGTATAGAAGGGTACCTGAAGAAGATTCACGGTGGTTAAGTGTTGGCGTCTAATCGAGATCGGATTCCGGTGAGAAAGTCGGTCAACGCCAGTCAACGCCGGTCAACGCAGGTCAAGGTCACAAAGTCAACGGGAAGGTGTGACTGGATGTTGGGCTTCTGTTGGGCTCCTGAAGTGAAAGGAGATGGGCTTCGACATGTTAGCTGGCCCAAAACCAGTTCTGTTTTTTTGTGGGGGGGGGGGTCGTGGGCCTCACATCTGTTTTGGCCCAAGAAGGAAATTTTGTCAGGCCCAATATGCGAATCGTGACCCACTCTAACCTTAAGTCCACATCGTGTAAGAAGAAGGTGAAGAACTTACCTGAAGTTGGCGGCGGTTGATCGGAGGTGGTGGAGCGACGCCGGCAACGGACTGAGAGGAAGTCGGCGAGTCGGCGACAAGACTGTGAGTCGCCTGAGCCCGAGGTGGAGATCGAAGAAGAAGAATCGCGAAATCAGAGAAGTTAGGGTTTCGGAAATCGGTTTCTGAAATCTGGAATCAGAAAAGGGAAATTTCAAAAATCAAACATACCTGGGTTTTGCTGGTGCTGGCAGTTCGCCATCGCAGGTGGAGCTCACCGGAGGAGTGAGTGACGGATCGCGATGAATTCTGCCACGTATCAGATCGAGAGACTCGCCGGAAATTGCCGCCAGGAGATGAAGTTTCGGAAAAGGCAGACCGAGGCGGGATACACCAGGAATCGCAGGGGTGCAGCGGTCGGAAGGTTCAGTGATGCTGGACCGGAGAAGTAGAGGTCCGATCTGTTGGAGATGGTTAAGGATCGGTGGCAGAGATTTGTTTCTCCTTCGATCTGAAAATATATAGCTCGTGGAAGAAATGTGTTGTACACCGAAGAAGGGAGAAGTGGCTCGCCGGTGACGATGGATGATTCGTCGGAGTAAACCAGCCGGTGGAGGGTTGGACTCGGCGGCGGCCGCTAGCTTCGCGTGGAAAGAAGAGGAGAGACTGATGCTTGGTTACGACTTCACAAAGGGCGTGGTTTGTCAAAAGGTGGAGATTGTTATTGGGCTTCGATTGGTTTGACAATCAAGCATGAAGGTGGGCTTGGCCTAGACGTTTTGTGACAGAGAATTGAAGGCCCAAACATCAGTATTCATGTCTGTGTTACAAGAAGAAGTGCGTTGCACACAATACACAAGACAAAATAAGGAATAAAGCAGAGACAAGGAAGTATGAGATTATTCTATAGAATACAAGTATGGAAATAAGAGAAAAACATAGGTTCAAGACATAATGTTTTTCTTCTGTCTTAGTACGTTGTAGTTCTTTTGGCTCATACTAGTCCTTGTAGCAGAAACCTGTAACAAGAGAGAAACACTGTTTAGTAGTGTGTTCTTTGTAACCTCTTCTTTGAACTAGTGAAGGTTGGGAGTGAGAGTACTCCCCCGAAACGTACCGATTAGAGGCTGGGAACTCGGTGATCAATTTCTGTGTTTTATCTCTTTAGCAAGTTTCCGCACTCTACATGAACGAGCAAGAGTTCATGGTGTTGTGTTGTGTTGTGTGGTGAGACTGAGAAGCTATTAATAGAGCGACAGAGACGACTCGAGAACTGCGGAGTCAAAGATTAAATTCGATCATTTCATTTTATCGCTTCCGCTTTACTTTCTTTTCTTTCTTTTTTTTGTTTTCATTTGAGAGCATTCTTTATTTTACCATAATTACGTGTCAAAAGAAAAAAGTTGACCGAACCATTTGCATGCGGTAATAATAGTGAATAGTGGTGTCCGTAATTAGTGGTTAATTATAATAATCGAAACACTCTCTCTCTAGAGTTTATTATAATGCTTTATATTAGTCAGAAGTATCACGAGTGTTTTTTCTTTTTTTCTTTCTTTTCTTGTTCTTAAAACGGTTGAATTCGAACACATGCATGTGTTTATTATATACCCAAGAGGTATGAGATCTTTGTGAATATAGATCTTAAATAGACAAAGTAAATCATATATAAATATACACAAAATCCTAACACATTTTTCAAGACGGATAAATAGAAGTGATTCCAATTTTGACCGATAAGTTAAGAAATTGAGCTCAAGAAAATGATTTCGTGGGAGCACAACTAATTTGAGTGTTTAGATCTAGATAGGTTTATTGGATGAGGAGAAAATGCGGGAAAAACCTCCACTTTTTAAAATTGTTCAAATAATAATATAAATTCCTAGAATCGTTTTATATTCATGAATTATGAACTTGTACAAATATATATCTATGATTTTAAAACTGTTCATTTTGAACCTCCGATGTTACCACTAGCAGGACTGGGTACGGATCGGGTACCCTTGAATTTCAGAATACCCTTTACCTGATCCGACCCTTACCGGTAAAAAAATAAATTACTTTTATCCGACCTGCAAATAACAGATACCAAAAAAAACGGAAACTTTAGAAAAAATAGCTGACCCACTAAATACTCGATCCTTTACCCTTACCCGCATATATATAGATCGTTGCCCTTATCCGCATAATGATTTCGTATTGGGCTAGGTTGGGTTTGGATTTTAAAGTTCACTAAAAAACATAATTAGATATTTTATTGTTAATTGAGCATAATAATTAGGTTTATAATATTATCAATTATATATATATATATATATATAATGTTATTGGTAATGTTATAAAATACAATTAAATCGGATATTTACGGGTCGCGTAACGGGTCGCATAACAAGACGGGTATGAAATATTTTTTTGATACCCAATCCTTATTCACGGATAATAGAATTATGATATCTTTTATCCGACAATAGGTCACGAGTACGTTTTTTTAAGACGAGTACAAGGCGAGTAACGGGTCGAAGACGGGTAACGAGTATTAGTGCCCAGCCACTACCTACTATTACTTACTATTACTTACCACTGAAACTTATAATTCTACATTATCTAATATTTAAAATCAATGTACAATTCAAAATTAAACCATAAAATCACAACTAATATTTAGTGGTCGTAAATTTTGAGACAAAATCGTGAGTTAGGAGCAACCATAAAACTAACCTCTTTCTCCATTCCATTTGACGTGATTTAGTGCAAATCTCTTGAAGAAAAGTAGTCGGTTGACATGGCTTTTTGATTTTACCGCAACATTTGATCAATTTCAGAAAGATATTAAAAGAGAAATCGAGAGATTTGAGCCAAGGTTAGAGAGCTAAGGTTATTTTATTTTATTTTAAATTATGTTTTGGCAGATTTTCTAAATTCATTTAATTACTTTTATTTTTCTAATCGTTTATTTCTTCCATTTTTTTTATCACCGCCTCAAAAAAACCACCTATTCCTCTCTCGACATTTCATCTTTGTCGTTTATTATGTTAGTGGGCAGAATTTCCCAAACCAAACCAAAATTAATATTTTTAATTAATATATAAAAAATCAACATTTTAATATTTTAAAAAAATAATTATTTATTCTCTAATTTTTTTTAATATATAAACCGAATCCAATTTAAACAAATATAGCATTTAGTCTCCAATGAAATTTATTTTCTAAAGCCTAAAAGACCCAAAAAAAACCGATTAACCCAAACCGAATCAAATCGAACTGATTAAAAACTTGATCGTGCATGAGACCTATTTTAATATTTCCATTGATTTTACTTCCCTTTACCAATATTTTGGAGCCCATTTCTGCTGTTTTCACATTATTAGTTTGTTGTTACTTTCACATTTCTCCTACTTCTCTACGATTGCTATTTTCTTTTTTCACGTGCGTTTTTGTTATGTCAAATCCAATTCTACAGGTTTCCCCTTATGCTTACACGTTCACAATGAACATATGACCTGCCATATTCTCACTCAGTTATGCCAGCTTTTTAATCTATTTTCAAACTAGGGGCCGCCTACTTTGGTTCGCTCTCCATCATTTTTTTAATTTTTTTTCCCAACCCTTGGTTGCATTAATACATATCCACTATTTTTCATTTAGGATTTATGGATACCATACATTATGCTTTTCAATTTGGGTTCAGTTACATGTTTTTTTTGGGTACCATACATTAAGTTTTTTTTAATTTGGATTCATTATTTCTGTTTAGATTTATATAATTATATGTTGTTTACGATTGCCATACTTTACAATTTCAATTTGGATTTGCTATTTTTTATTTATGGTTTAGCTTTTTCCGTTATATGATATTTATGGGTACTATACGTTACGTTTTTCAATTTAGGTTCGTTATTTCCTATATATAGAATTTATATTTCTATAGTTATTTGTTCTTTAGGTTGTCATACTTTACGTTTTTTAATTTGAGTTCGCTATTTTTCATTTAAAGTTTAGCTTTTATCCGTTTACCATTTAGGGTATAACTTTTTCTGTTATATGTTTTTATTAGTATCATATGTTACGTTTTTCAAGTTGGGTTCGCTATTTTTCATTTACAGTTTAGTTTTTTTATATTTATAAATATTTTATTGTTGCTATACTTTACGTTTTCCTTATTTTGGTTCGCTATTTCCTTATTCGTTATTTTCCCCTTAGTGTTCAGATTTCTTTTGTTATAAGAAAAATGTATATATTTTTTTCATGAGGTGTGCGTTTAGGTTTTGTAGTAGTCACACGCCAAAAAACGCGGACCATCCCGTACTGCCCGTAACTCCGAAGAACTAGAGTTCTCATCATTGTTACCACTAGTATCCTTCCGAGGCCATCCCCAAACCTCTGGAAAATATGCCTATAGATTCTCCGAGAACTAACGGGATCTCCGTAGTCCGTAACGGACTAGCTTACAACCGGCGACAAGGGAGTCCGAGCGGACTATCGGAAAGTCACCTCCGACAGCCATTCCCGTGAAAACATTAGTCTCCTCAGGAACCAGCCCCCACAGTTACAAGCTAACCGCAACCAAAACCGATGCCTCTATTTAACACCCATTTACGCTCCACCAACAACACCAGACCTTGTCCGGAGCCAAAACTAAACCGGGAACTAAACGCTAACGAGAATCTGCGGTACTTTTGCCGGGAACAACACGCACCTTTGTGAAAACTCAGGCCACGTCGCTAACGAAGACGGCAACGAAGCAAAACAGTTCCGATGAACCACCCGCCTATAGCCACCGCTGAGATACCACTCTGGTGGGGCCCCAAGCGTCGACAGAAACGAGAGCTACCTCTCTGTGGCAAGCCACCAGACACAGCCAGCCAAGACTACCTAAACGGGATGGAGCTCGAACCCGCCCTCGAGATACAAGATACCACCGCCGGAGCCATGGAAGCCAGATCCACAAAAGCCAAATCTCAGCCACTCGGGAAAACCAAAGCTTGAAAGATACCTTGATCGGGGAGATAGTAGACTACGATTTACCACCCCACCGAGAAGGATAGAGAGCTCGCCACCGGCCAGAGACCCTAAACAGAAAACAAACACCCACGGAAAAACAACAGCCACACTGATAACCAAAGACGCCGTCGAAACACCACCTTAAAAACGACCCGAGGAAGCTTTCGCCGAGCCACTCGCCTAAAGCCACCGCGAAGAAAAACCATCGGTGGAGCCACACGAAAACTGAGAAGACGTAAGCCACCACTCCCGAAGCTAGCCACGAGACAAAAACCTTAACACCAAAAAACAGCGAATGGACCCGTCCTTCAAAGCCCAAGGTCGCGACCGTCGAGAGTTAAGGGTCTCAGATCAACGAGCCGCCACACCGCCTCAGTAAGCCGGATCTGAAAACCGAGGAAAAAGAGGGGCCATACTCGGAGGATAAGGCTGACTGCCACCACCCCACCACCATAATAGAAAGGAGTGTACGCCGACCCCGAACGATGAAACTCAAGAAGCGAAAAAAAACAAACCACACCGAAGGTACGCCGGAGAGCAAGCAAGAGGAGAGAGATATCGCCAACAGATACGACCAGACGGACACCGAAAGGAGCGCCGACCACGCGGGGAAACACACCTCCGCCACCGCAAACCCAGCGACGCCACTGAGCACGCTCCGCCGTCGATCAAGGAGCCGCCGGACAGAGACTTCCCACCGCCGCGCTACCACCGAAACCGGAGGGGGAAAAGCCAGACCTGAAAGACAAGGGAGGAAGAGGGTGGGCCGGCGCCGATGCTAAGGTAGCCACCGGCGCCGGAGACTAGATCCAGATTGAAAGACTTTTCTCGGCTGTATCGGGGAGAGAGGAGACAGGAAAAAAATTACGTATGTCGGTTTTGTTTTTAGGTCTCTGGCCGGCGGTGAGCTCTCTGACCTTCTCGGTGGGGGTGGTTTTCGTAGTCTGCTATCTCCCCGATCAAGGTTTCTCTCAAGCTTCGGTCTCTCCGAGGTGGCTGAGAATTGGCGTTTGTGGATATGGCTTCCACGGCTCCGGCGGCGGTGTCTTGTATCTCGAGGACGGGTACGAGCTCTTTTCCGTTTAGGTAGTCATGGCTGGTTGTGTTTGGTGGCTTGCCACATATAGGTGGCTCTCGTTTCTGTCGACGGACTAGCGGCCCCATCAGAGGTGTTTCTCAGAGGTGACTTTAGGCGGGTGGCTCATCGGAGCTATTTTTGCTTCGTTGCCGTCTTCGTCAGCGACGTGGCCTGAGTTCCACAAAGGTGCGTGTAGTTCCCGACAAAGGTACCGCATTTTCTCGTTTGTGTTTAGTTCCCGGTTGAGTGTTGGCTCCGGACAAGGTCCGGTGTTGTTGGTGGATCATTAAGGGGTGTTACATAGATCGGCGTCGGTACGTTTTGGTTGCGGTTAGCTTGTAATTGTGGGGGCTGGTTCCTGAGGAGACTAATGTTTTCACGGGAATGGCGGTCGGAGGTGACTTTCCGACTGCCCGCTCGGACTCCCTTGTCGCCGGTTGCAAGCTAGTCCGTTTCGGATTCCGGAGATCCTGTTAGTTCTCGGAGAATCTATATGGATCTTTTCCGGAGGTTTGGGGATGGCCTTGGAAGGATTCTAGTGGTAACAATGATGAGAACTCTACTTTTTCGGAACTACAAGCAATACGGGATAGTCCGCATTTTGGCGTGCGACTGCTGTTTTCTCATCCGGTTTCGCTTCGGTTTACTTTGTTCACTATCTCGCTTTCCGGTTCCTTAACTTTTCGTTGTAATTGCTGTGTTTTGTTGATGTTTCTTTTTGTATGTGTTTCCCCTTAGTCTTTTTGGACTTTATCGCTACTCGTTCGTCACCATTTGCTTTTTGCTACGGTGTCGACAGAATTACCGATTGAATTTGCTTCCATATTTTTTTATTTTTTTGGCATGAGACCAATCTTTAGGTCGACAATTTGGTAAGTAACACCTTATCATTTTCATTTTTCAATGAAATATTTATCATTTAGCCAAAAAAAAAAAAACATTTGCACTCCATATTTCTAATAATAATGCAAATGAAGAGTCAGTTCATGACTTTTATCAGAAAGAGGAAGCGAAAAGCAGACTTATTGATCATACGTAAGGGACTTATCGGAGGCGGGACAAAGATTAATTTATCCTCGACGTAAAAGTTGGAGTTCCTCGTGCTCCTCTTTCAGGAATGGACGATGGTACTGATGTTTAAGCTCCATGCGAGGGTGAAAGTAGTGACATGAATGGTAAATTAATGTGGTGTGCAAGATGCAACGGTTTCTTGACCACATTGGAGAACCATGCATTGTCTAAGTAGACGATTCCGATTGCTTCGGAATGATTTATGCTATATATTGAGAAGATGCAGTTAGTGTGAATATTGGGAACCCATCCAGAAAAATTACCTCTTACTTTATGTTTGTCTCTCTTGTTAATTATAACGTACTTGCTATTGTTGCAATTTTGGAGTTGTAATTGTGGCACTGGCCTTCTTTAATGTAACATTTTGTTTTAAGCAGTGTTTCTAAATACGATGAAATCAAAATATCTTTCGGATATTGTGATAGGGTTATCACTTATCTGGGCAAATCTATCGGATTGCTAATTTTCTAATCGCTAATTTTTGAGTTTTTATTTATTAATAAAAAAATATATCTATGTCTATATATATATATATATATATATATCATTTTTATATACAAAATTTTGGTCTAACCACCCGAACAAACTTTTTGTAATGTAAAGTTACACAAACTATAACTAAATTCAACACTCCTTAATTTAAAACATATGGAATTTTTTTTTCGTTTTCTTACAAGAACTTTTAGATGAAAAACACTTTCTTAATTAATCACCAGTTGATTAACTTTCTTTATGATTCACCAGTTGATTAAATTTCTTTATTAATCACCAGTTGATTCTCCACCAAAAAAAAAAATCAATAATTTTTAGTCTCTTTTTTTCTTCTTTATTAATCAGAATTTCCATTCGTCGTGAAAATAAAATAAAATTCAATTTTCAGTAATGTTTTTAATATTTGTTCACCACTTTCTACAAGTTACAAAAGCGTGCATGCATTCTAGGCTCCTTTTTATATTTCCACACAAGACAAACTCTTTAAACTATCGTGTTGGCCAAGGCAAACTCTTTTGGAATGTGTCCTCTAAGCCAACGAGATGATTAATCTCCTTCACATCGTCGAAATCTGCATGCCTCTCGATGGAAACCGAGTCTGGTATCGAAGCTCTCTCGTCGAAGGGTAGAATCTAAAGTGGTGAGCCGCCGCGGAAGGGAGGACTCTCCGTCCTCTATGATCCGAGACCAGAGCCGTGCCTTCCCTTATTCAAAAAATGCAATTGCCTTAGGCCCCAAAAGTTTTCTAAACTTAAGGGCACATCTTTTATATAGATAGTTTGCATTAGGCCCTGGTCTAGCTAGTCCGTCGATTGCCTGTGTGAAAGATCCGACGATGTGGTTAGGTTTCCAGCCGTGGAGCAGCGGAAGTAAAGGAGCACGTTTTCTTCAGGGGAGTAAAGTGGGACCTATATATATTAATGGAAATGTTGAGAGTTGACGGAGAATGGACGGGAAACGTAACGGTCAAAGATTTTTTCGATGAGGTCAACGTTAGAATCAATGCCATCAACCAAGTTTCAGATGAGTTTTCTGGCGATCTATTAATTTTACTGATTTGAACTTTGAATTTTCTGATGAACATTCAAGTTTGTCGGTGAATGTTCATATTATCTGATTTATATGTAAAATTTCATATTTGGGTGGGAAAAAGTTAACGTGTTTGGATCTAAACCGGTCAAAATCAAAATGCCAACTATTTTAATCTAGAAGACGGGTTTGGTTTTATTTACTTTCAATTGACCTCTGGTTTATTTTGGTTCAGTTTGATTTCAATTCAAACCTCTTTCATATTCGGTTTAAGTTAATTTCATTTTGACTTGGTGCAATTCGGTTTGACAACATTAAGTTCAATTTTAGTTTTAGTTTTTTAAGACTTTATTCGATTTTATTAAACATAGGAAGAAACCAAATTGAAATACAAAGGAGGAACACCTCCAAGCTCGATATCCGGGAAACAAACCCCGATTTCCGAGCGCCAAGTTGAAACAAACTAGAAAGAAACCCAAGAAAACAAACCCGCGATTCCAAACAAAACAAAAAAATCAAAAACCTGAAAAAGAACCTCACACCAAATAAACATATTTTTCTTCCCCTAAAGAACCTTTAAAAGAAACAAATCGAGGATGACAACACCGGCCAAGCCTCTGAAAATGATTCTTCCTATAGTACTGAAACCTTTCAATTGCAGCATTCCTAAACTTCAGTTTCCGGCAAGACAAAGCAGATACGAACTTCAAAAAGTTCCTCAAACAATCTCCCGGAAGCGGCGAGGTCGAAGGCTTCGACTTTTTCTAAAAAAACGCATAGACAGAAGCTTTTGAACAGAGGCCAGATCTCGACCAGATCTGTGGGGAAAAGACAAGGAGAGAACGCGAACCAAACCGGGTAGCACCAAACTCAAACAAGCCGAGAAAGGCAATAGATCGAACCGGAGAGGACCAAAGTAACTCCACCGAGGAAGAGAAAATCTGCAAGCTTGGATTCAAGATACCAAATTTCAAGCCGATTTATGCACCTGATCAGAACGGGATGAACACAGATGGGCCACCGAGAGCTGAGACAAGAAGACAAAGATGGGGAGACTTGAGAAAAGAGAGAGCTAGCAGAACCAAATGGACATCGTATGCAGCAAACTGCACCGTCGTTCACCAAGGAACCGGCGACACCGAGAAGGAACCAACCACCACGCAGAAAAACCAAAGCCCGAACACAAACCTCTGAGCAAAAACCGGCCAGAAGGAAGGACATCCACCACTAAGGAAGGAGCGCCGCCGCCTCGCTACCACCACATACCACTGATAGAGACAAATCGAGCCCATGAAGAACCGACGAACGCTAACCCAAATCCAACAACCTCCACCGAAATGGTTTAAATTCAAACCTAACAATTAGGGAAGAGGTAAACTCACATTGATAAGCAATACGATGTTCTTCAGACTCAACCAAGTTTGCATTACGAAGAAACCTCTGGATCTCGGAGGCTAATGTCGCCGGAAACCTCTAGCTGTCAAATGGCTCCGACATGTGTTCCCGAAAAGTGAGGGATCTCGTGAACTGGCAGCGTTCCGGCGAATCTTCCCGACCCAGAACTGGACGTGAGTAGCTCGTGCTTGGGACATCAATGGATCCACATGGACGATTTCGTGAGACATTAAATTGGGAGAAATTCCAAAACATACGAGAGAGGGAATTGAATCGGCATTATTGACTTCCATGATGTTATCCGGTGTAGTACATACGATCAAAGTGGGGATTCCAGAACTTAGGGGAGAATGAGATGAAGAAAAAAAAAGAAGAAGAAGGAGAGTGAAGAGATTCACCGGCGTTTTTGGTTAAATGGTTGGAGGAAGTAAAAAAGTCATGTTTTCAATTCCAAGAGTTACAAAGGGAAAAATTGTCAATTCCATCCAAGAAAATGATTGAAGATTCGTAAGTGCATTTTCTTGTAATTGATAAGTGGAAATGTGACTTTCATTGTAATTATTTCTAAAATTGGACCGAGAAAAAGAACTAAAAACTACAACAGTTTGCGAGGCGATGAGGGGGTATTTCAGTCATTTTACCTCGCCTAATGTTTCCCGCTCCTGATCGTCGAATCCATATCGTTGATTTCTCCCTGATCGAACGGCAAAGACTAACAATTTGCACCTTTTCTTCCTAACGGTAAAGACTAACATCCCATCCATACCGACTGCTCCAACCGTGTTTCGACGACCAGACAATTTCATTTGCAAAATTCATCGACCTGATTATAGCCAACAAACCACATGTTTGGGTCTAAAACCAGTCAAAGTCAAAATGTTATCTTTCTTAAACTACAAGGCCTGTTTGGTTTGATTTAATTTTTATTTTACATCCGGTTGAATTTTGGTTTAATTCGATTTTAATATTTTTTTTCTCTTTTTTTTTTTTTGACATCACTCGATTTCAATTCTAAACGGGGTTAAGTTAATTTCGTTTTTGACTTTGGTCAAAATCGGTTAGACCTTGGTTTAGTCCAATTTTGGTTCAGTACTGGCTTCATTCCCTTTAAATCCGGTTAAGTTTCGCTTTAATTCGATTTTGCATTGGTTTGATTTTATTAAGGTTGATTTTCAAACCGGTTTGAGTTAGTTAACCATTAATTCTCTTTTTTAATCCAAACCCTGAACCGATTAATAAAAAGTTCATACTAGACTCGGTTAGCATCTGGTTACGTTTGATTCGGATTCGGTTAATTTTGGACAATTGAAGGGTTGGTTCAATTGGATTCAATTAGGATTCGGTTCAGTATAACTGAGGATTGGTTTAGCCCATTAAGCTTAAGCTAATCGTATGGTTTAAGTGTTCTAACCGTTAATATATATATATATATATATATTTGATGTGAGTGTGACTAATCCAAATTCTTGGGTTTGACTTGGTTGATTAGGTCCAGATAGAAGTTTCGGATCATCTTTAATCCTCGGTAATCCGCCAAACCACACACGATAAAATAAATCTCATCCATGTCTTGTAAGTTGTATCTACAGAATAAAAAAACAAAATAAACAAATAATAGCTTGATAGAGTAAGACATTAACTTATCATCTTATGCGTGCATGTGTTTGTTAATTGTAATTCGTATGAACACATACCCAAAAAAAAGTGTTATGCGTATGAGTTTGTATGCATATCTATGCTTTTTAATAAATACGGTCCCTTTTTTTCTTTTTATGTCCAAACCGATCCCACCTCTTCATCTAGACTCTTTTTAATGTCTCTTGGCCACCATTAAACACCGGAGAAGCTACCGGAAAACCACTGGATGTGGTGTTTTCCGGTGAAACATATATCCCGGTCAGTGTTCTTGAGTGTTTTCACTAGTTTTTGCTTCCTTTGATCTTTTTTACTTCGTTTCTTTTCATGCTTCTGAATTCTAGGACACCCCTAGGAACTCCATGACATGAAGTAGACTTTCCGAGCTACTCAAAGAAAATGTGATCAACAGATTTTAGATTTTGTGTGACAGTACCTGTGCAGCCACTAGCCAAGGAGTGAAAGGAGTATTACAGAATGTTGTGTCTCAAACACCTCTGTTAATACTAAGAGAATTGATAATTTCATTTCCAGAGTATGTCGTCAAGGCCATTGCCTTGTTTGTGGGTGGTGTAAATTTTGTCATTTGCATATGGGCGTAACATACATTGTATTGAGTAAAAGTAACTTATCCGAGAGATTTTCAGTTTTCCAGTCTTTTCTTGTCCTTGAGTGGAGGAGATTCATACACGCTGAATCTTCAAGCGATATATACATATACTTTGGTGTCTGGAAGATTCAACTAGTTTTTATTTGATGGTATACTCATACGTACTCGACTATGTGAATTTGCACCAATAATTGGTCTATGTAAACAAGTACTTTCGTTGTAATCCAGTTTTGATTCTGGTATGGGAATGCGTACATGCTCATATATAGTTAGGTTTAAACACTAAAATGTGGTTTATATTTCAATATGCTGTGTTGGTGAAATTAAAAGGAAATAGAGGAATAGAAATCTATCAAAAAAATGTCGAACGCTTCAAAAAACATAACATATAATGGAAATCACAATGGAATGGACATCTAGCCCATATAAGTATGAGTTGTTTTCTAATTAGGGTAAAACATTTTATAAGAGTTAATTGATCCATGTTCGTAAATCGGATTTTTGGACGATTGGATAAGGTCGTATTTAGCTAAGGAGCATTAAATCATTAGCTCTATTGTATTTTATGTAAATGTAACTTAACAGTGATAGTTTTGTCAATGCCGAATTTTCTTATAACCACATTAGTAAACAATAATACAAAATTTCGTGCGAAGCGCGGTCACCAACTAGTATGATTATAATTTTTTGTTACTCCATTGCCATATATTTGGTCAACGTTAGTCTTGACCCATTGCCATATCTTTGGTCAACGTTTATTTATTTTCTTTAACTATTTTACTACACCATATTATTAATTAAACAATTAAGCAAAGAAAATAGTGATTTGAGTTGTTATCAAAAGAAAAGAAAATCATTAAATGCTTAAATTAGGTCAAAATGAGTCAAAATTCATAGGTAAAAAAAAAGAATAATTATGTTACCGCTGATCTCGATTAAGTCTTCTTGTTTTTGTCTTTCACTCACTACTCAAAAGTATCAGTCAACAGTGGATGCTCTTTTAAAATCTAAATAATCAAATGAGCCACGAAAATAATATATATATATATATATATATAATCAATTTATTTCAATCAATCATTTATGATGAAAACAATTCATAATTTTGTAACTATGTATTGTGCAACAATTGTACAAGGTGAGTTATCTTCATGAATCCTTTTAAATGATGTTTTTGTTCTTTCGTGATTGTAGGTTGTAGTTTCAATTATTGAGTCAATGACTTGTGCTACATTTATGTGATAAAGGATAGGAAGCTACTTTCTGAGGTGGTTCACGGATTACTAGTCATGGTTTTGTGGTAGAAGAGTCGTCTTTTCTAGAGATAGTGAAGATTGTCATCTGATGTTTTTGGTGTTTGTCAGAAACCACAAAATTCATAGTTAAACAACGTTTTTCTTTTCAAAAGTATTTTTTTTTTTGTTTCATGAGTTTGTTTAACCTTAGTTTGTTTATTCCACATCATTCGTTATGAACTGAAGCGCTCACTTCCTCACTCGGTTCGAGACGACATTTTTAGAGCTATGCTTACTGTAAGTTCAAATTACAATATGATTTTACTTTTTTTTTTTTACTTTTTTCTAAGTTGGTTTGATTTTGTAAAGATAACTAATTCAAAAACTTTGTATTTCAGTCAGAGATCTTTCTGCTCGATTATCGCTGGAAGAGTTGCAAACCAATCTCTCTGATTGCCTTGTTTTGCCCATTATAAGAAACAAGTCTCCCACAATTGCATTATCAATTTTTTTCTTTTTCTTATTGTCAATTGATCGTTTATGTGGTATTGCATAATATGGTGAAACAAATAAATCATGTGTGTTCTAAAAAAGATTATGTGTTTTCATCTGTTTTAACGTAGTCAATCGTCTTATTTTAGATTTATTAACAATAGGCTGTTTTACCTTTTATGAAAAGCTCAAGGTTTTTTAAATGTATTTGAGAAAGGTGAGGGTTTACTTACCCATTTTTTATTGATTGAAACATGTTCATATATAATGAAAACAATGGCTTCCAAGACAATTCTTTCTATGGTTTTTTATTAACATTGTAAATGAATAATTCTTGCGTGATGACTATTCTAGTCCCAAGTTAATCACTTAAATTTAGACATTGCTTTTTTCTATCGAATTACAGTATT
The DNA here is from genome assembly GCA_002933915.1 of Eutrema heterophyllum. Lineage (NCBI taxonomy): Eukaryota > Viridiplantae > Streptophyta > Magnoliopsida > Brassicales > Brassicaceae > Eutrema > Eutrema heterophyllum. The sequence continues at coordinate 289,661 of PKMM01028511.1, read as the reverse complement.
TCCATCTAAGATGCAAAAATTACATCGGAGGAAAAGTTGATATGTTGATGTGTGGCTACAATGGATCAATTATTCATCCTATTAGTAACATATATTTTTATATAGCAAGTTGGATCTTTGTAAAGTGTTTGATAAAAGGCGAAGATAAAACTTGATATACTGAAATGTTGATGAGTGGCTACAATGGATATTTATTTATCTTACCACATATTCAACGTATATAAACTGTAGATATACTTTAGGGCTTTACGTAAATCTCCCGTTTTTTTGGATGAGTTTCTAAGATAATCTGCTAAAGAACAAAAAAATTAATGATCTGGCTTAAGAGTTTGAAGACCATAACAAATTGAGTAATCCACCAAGAAGCTAAGCATGTATCAGCAACTATTGTCAAAAAGAGTCCATGATCTAGCACTAATCTTCATGTCCTACAAATAAGCTAATATCTAATCTTCAAGACTTGCAATACTTCATCTATATATATGTTTAGTGCCATAAAACGAACAAAAGACAACCAGTTTCAGCTTCAACATTTGATTCTTTTCTGTCTTATTTTAACATATTTCCATAAAAAAATTCAACACACAAAAATCCTCTGAATGGTTAAATCAAACTTAGATCTCATAATAAGTCATTTTTGTTTGTTTTGGAGTCAGCTATTTCACCATCTCATAAAAATAAAAAACATGTTACTCCGCATTTTGTTTTAGTAATTTAATTTTTCATTCGGTATATTTTAAGTCTTCTACTATTTTATTATTTGATAGCAAATATCAATACTTGACCCAAACTCGTTTTACTCTGTTTTTTGCTCTGTTTCTGACATTAAAACAAAAAACTTACTTCTCAGAGAGTTGGAACTCTGGGTAACGATCATGCAAGATGTTAACAACTTCAGATTACATATCGCCGGAGGTAATTCGTGGTAAAGGTCACGATGCGAGAGGAAGTGGGTCTGATCCTTCACCTAAATATTAGAAAAATACAGATTTTTAATGGCGCGAGATACTGCAAACCAAAGCAATGTACCTAAGAAGCATTAGTAGCCTACGACACTAGGTACAAAGCAAACATTAAACCAAACAAGTGACATTCTCTCTAATACAGCAAAGACACAATGATGATCAGAAAAATACCCGCATAACAAAGACGAGTGTTTAATTGGAGTAAATACCATGTCTTGTGATAGTTCCAAAACAGATGATGAATCATTTTGGTCAGCAGGGGGATGAACGACTTTAACATAATGACCTGACGCTATGTAGTCATACTCCATATCACTGATTGCATCCATGAATGCCCCTGTAAATATAAGGTCAATTTGTCGCTGATTAGTCACAATAGCAGAGACACTTCAACTGAAAGCAGAAGTCTTTTCACTAGCGAAGACTCTTGATTAAAAACTATTTAGCACAAGAGCTTACCAAACTTAATTCTAGTATTACAAAGAACATCCAGATTAGGTGTACGTCCACAACGGTACTCCTCAATAATGTAGGAAACCTGATTTATTGTAGGAAATCCAATCAGAAACCCAAACAGTTAGGCATTCTAAATAGAAGCATTGAAGAAAGAACTTACAACTCTCTCCCAATATTCATCTGTTAAATGCACAACCTCCTATGGAACATCAACCTGGAAAATGACACCACTAGAAGCAGTAAACATCCACAAGTTTGAACCTTTTTAAAGAAGCAGAAATTGAAAGTGTTTGAAGATAATCACAGAACCAGGATAATCACATGGTAGGGTTTAGAAAACAATTCAATCAATCATTTCTGATGAAACAATTCATAATTGTAATGCGTTTAGAAAAATGTATTGTGCAAAAATTGTACAACATGAGTTATCTTCATGAATCTTCTTAAGTGATGTTTTTGCTCTTTCGTGATTGTAGGTTGTAGTTTTAATTATTTAGTCAATGACATAACAAAGTTCAACACACAAAGATCCTACGAATGGTTGAATAAAACTTAGATCTCATAAATCCCACTTTCCCCAACTCATCAAACTGATTATAAACTCTAAACTATTACCAGTTCTTCATCTTTTTGTGTTTTAAAGTCAGCAATTTCACCATCTCATAAAAATAAAAAACCTATTACTCCGCATTTTGTTTTAGTAAATTTAACTTTTCATTCGGTATATTTTAAATATTCTACTATTTTATTATTTGATAGCAAATATCAATACTTGACACATACTCGTTTTACTCTGTTTTTTGCTATGTTTCTGACACTAAAACAAAAAAACTTACTTCTCAGAGAGTTGAAACTCAGGGTAAAGATCATGCAAGATGTTAACAACTTCAGATTACATATCGCCGAAGGTAATTCGCGGCAAAGGTCACGAATTCGCCGTCGACTGGTGGGCTCTCGGCGTTTTGACGTGCAAGATGATGTACGGAGAGACTCCGTTCATCATTAGAAGCAAAATAAAGGAGACTTTGCGTAACGTGTTAATGAAGGAACCCGAATTCGCCGGAAAACCGTCCGATTTAGCTAGTCCATCGATTGCTTGTGAAAGATCCGACGATGTGGTTAGGTTTCTGGCGTGGAGCAGCGGAAATAAAGGAGCACGTTTTCTTCAGGGGAGTAAAGTGGGATCTGTTGGCGGAAATGTTAAGACCTCCGTTTATTCTGTTGGAAATGACGAAGAATCGACGGGAAACATAACGGCCAAGATTTTTTCGACGAGGTCAACGCTAGAATCAATGCCATTGCCATTAACCAAGTTTTGAATGAGTTTTCTAGCGATCTATTAATTTTTCTGCAACTTTGAATTTTCTGATGAACATTCAAGTTTTACGGTGAATGTTCGTATTATCTGATTTATATGTGAAATTTCATATTTGGGTTTAATTTGGGAAAAAATTAACGTGTTTGGATTCAAAATCAAAATGCCAAACTATTTTAATCTAGAAGACTGGTTTGGTTTTATTTACTTTTAATTTACCTCTGGTTTATTTTGGTTCAGTTTGATTTCAATTCAACCATTTTCATATTCGGTTTAAGTTAATTTCATTTTTGACTTGGTGCAATTTGGTTTGACAATATTAAGTTCAATTTTATTTTAGTACCATTTTTATTTGTTTTGATAAACGAATATCAAATCCGGTTTAGTTTCGACTTGATCCTATGGTTTGATTTGATTAAGGTTAGTTCGAAACTGATTTTGCTTTAGTAAACCATTAGCTTTTTTAAATCCAAATCCTAACCGATTAATAAAAGGTTCAATTAGACTCGGTTAAGATTATGTTAAGTTTGATTCGGATTCGGTTTGGAACAATTGAACATGATTAGCTACAAAGTTTAGGAAAGCTTTAAAGAAAACTAAAATTTGTAAAATGAGTAAATAGCTATAGGCCACATACGGATTTAACCGATATCTCTTGGGGTAAGCTCTTTTGTGTGCTACAAAGTTAAATATAAAACCAAAAGCTCATGATTTTTTGCTCCTCTCCATACCCATGAAGTTGGTTTTTGCGCAAAAAAAAAAATCCATGCATTTGCGTCTTTCTCATTGTTCTTGGGGGAGCAAAAGTTTAGTTGGCTCTCGTAAATCTCATCTGGAAACATGCAACTTCTCCATTGCAGCATGACAATAACAAGATTATGTTCACTAGGTTCTGAAGATAATCGAATTATTGAAGCAATAGATTAATCCCATCATCTTTTGGGTTTCATATCCAAACCTAAGACCGAAATGAATCATGAATTTTTCATGCATGTTTTGCGGTCACCAAAATCCATTAGATTGATGGATATAAACAATCAACGTGACTTCAAGATGTAAGCGGATTCAAATGAAGATAGATTTGTGCTCAAATGAGCTAAAACAGAAATCTAATATTTAGAAATAGATAGCTCATGAAAAACTTTATTCAAAGACAAGGAAATAAAGAAAATGAGAAATTTGATGTTGTCACCAAGAGTTAAAACCTCGATTGATTCATATGGAATGGAAAGGGAGGCTGCTCTATTGGCAGCCAAGTTACATTTCTTCTTCTATTACACAAACTTATATATTAGTCTACTTGATGAAAACCCTAAACATATAGAGGTTAATTGGCTTGAAATGAGATAATGTTGGGCTTCTTCTGAATCCTCTTAATACTCCCCCGCAAACTTGGCGGCGGGTGAAAACAAAGCTGCCAAGTTTGAAAGCAAACGTAGACGACTTGGTAGGATGAAGAAGTGAGGCAATATCATTGTGATGTAGGCGGATGATTCTATTCACCAAGAGAACAAACACTAGTGTGAGATCTATTCATGCCCATACTTGGAGAGTATCGCATGGCTCACTCAGAGGTATATCTTGATACTTGGAGCCCTCAGAGGTATTTTTGAATTCTTTGTCTCACTAAAAGTCTGGGTTTCCTTTACCCGATTACTTCGCTAATATGTCCCATGACAAGAAGAATTATCTTCCCACAACCACTGAAATTCCACTCGCTATCTACTTCCCATCCTTTAGCCAGCAACAACTTGCATCTAACAATTTTGTTTTTCTTAAGGCTTTCATCGAAGATATTATGTGCGTTCCACCAACCCAGAAATTTGCAGCCTCAATTAAGACCTTATCAAATCCAAAACTATTCCATTCTAGCTTCGTACGTTTCAAATACAGGTCTAAACCATCCAGCAAACCACCAAACCAACAACAACCAGCAAGTTCTTCTCAAATCTATCAAGCGTCATCACCATTGTTATGTCTAAGAAGAAAGTACATACATATTACCTTTTGATTTGAATCATGACTCAAACCAAACACTTCTCACTTTGGTCAATGAATTTGTAGTTTTCTCTTTAACTTTGACATTCTCCTTTTTTTGATTTAAATGATAGCAGCAGAGCTTTTGGCGAGCTTTTGAAAAAGGTGATGTCTTTGATACAGCATCGGCGGTCTTGGCGTCTCAAGATCTCATGATGAGGAAAAGCCAAAAACTAGTTGAATAAAACCCATAAATCCCATTGAACGAATGATACTCTGATACCATGTAAGCGGATTCAAATGAAGACAGATTTTGCTCAAATGAACTAAAACAGAAATCTAATATTTAGAAATAGATAGCTAATGAAGAGCTTTATTCAAAGACAAGGAAATAAAGAAAATGAGAAATTTGATGTTGTCACCAAGAGTTAAACCATCGATTGATTCGTATAGAATGGAAAGAGAGGCTGCTCTATTGGCAGCCAAAGTTACATTTCTTCTTCTATTACACAAACTTATATATTAGTCTACTTTCTGAGTGGTTTCAAAACAAGAATAGATTTTGCTTAAAAGAGCTTATTATAGATATATAGAAAAGTTAGAAATTGAGATAGCTCATATAAGAGTTTTATTGTGTGCAAAGAAATAAAGAAGATGAAAAACGCCTTGTTCACACCAAGAACAAGAGACTTTGATTAATATTTCATTAAGAGGATAATGTGGCTGCTGTGTGCAGCCAAAGTTACAATATCAGAAACACAAAAGCTATATTTATATGAATCTAGACTTGGAATAAAACCCTAAACAAATGGGCCTTCCTTTGACATTGCTTGTTGGAATAATATTGGGCTTGGGTCTCTAATACTCCCCCGCAAACTTGGCGTAGGGTGCGAAGCTAAGTTTGAAAGCATAAGTGCAGTAACTTGTGTAAGGGAAGAGAGCTCGAAGCAAGTTCGTTTGAAGTAGTCATTAACTTCACTTCACCATAAAATCAGTCATTAGTATGAGATCTATTCATGTCTATCTTTGTAGCCTATTTATCTCACGAAGAGTTCGGGTTTTCTTTACCTCGTTTAACTCCCCTAAGCTGTCTCATAATGAAGGTGAGTCGTCTTCCACATCTAACGACACACTACTCACTCTCAGCCTCTTATTCAAGAACCACAACACTATGCTAACTTGGTGCTTCCCATCCATTAGCTAACAACCACTAAAAATCTGCATTTCAGTTTTCCTCTTTGGCAATTCATCGAACACCTTGTGTGCGTTCAGCAAAACTTTGTATATACCATGGAAAAACAGAAACTTGCAGCCTTTAACACATCCATATCAAACCCAAACCAGCCTAATCACGCATCCATTGACAAAACAATTCCAGAGACAAATTCGTGAACCTAAACCTTTCTATTACCAATAGAACTAGTTGGAGCAAAACATACCAGCTGGAGATTAATGCTTTTATGTTTCTTCAACGAAAGGAAGTGGGAAAACCGGAGCCATTTCTGTGAAGACAAACCCAAATTTCCTCTCTGTCAACTCCCTAAGATGAAGACGAAGCAGTAATCTCATGTTCTGTCTATGTCGCCTGCTTGTCTCTTTATTTTTTTTTCTTCAAAATAACCCATGAACGAGCTTCTGATAGCCTCTAGAGATGTTCAGAGCATGAAGAAACAAGAAATCCAAGCATGAATCTGTGTTGACGTGACAGATCGAGTCTAGCAAGACAGAGACATAGGCTGGAATTGCAATATTAATGCAGAGGAAGCAAGACAGAACATCATGTCTGAAATTTCCGGTGCTGAAGATGTTGAGAGCTCCAACAAATAGAAGCGGTGACACCTCAGATCCATCAATCCCGATCGACTGACCTCTGATACCATGTGAGTGGTTTCAAAACAAGAATAGATTTTGCTCAAAAGAGCTTATTATAGATAGATAGATAGAAAAGTTAGAAATTGAGATAGCTCATATAAGAGCTTTATTGTGTGCAAAGAAATAAAGAAGATGAAAGACGCCTTGTTCACACCAAGAACAAGAGACTTTGATTAATATTTCATTAAGAGGATAATGTGGCTGCTGTGTGCAGCCAAAGTTACAATATCAGAAACACAAAAGCTATATTTATATGAATCTAGACTTGGAATAAAACCCTAAACACATGGCCTTCCTTTGACATTGCTTGTTGGAATAACATTGAGCTTGGGTCTCTAATATACTTGAGGAAAACCCTAAACATATAGAGGTTAATGGACTTGAAATAAGATAATGTTGGGCTTCTTCTGAATCCTCTTATACAAGAATGGTCACCAAAATCTAAATTTTGAAGATTTTTGTGTTTTTCATCATATTGTCAATCTATGGTTTTGTGTGTGTGTAAAATCTTATTATTGAAGCAACAAGCATACACCGATGGTTCAAAGAGTGTTAACAGAAACTGATCAATGGAGAAAAATCAACGAGCCAGACACTGATTTGAACATCTCGAACCGATCGGAAAGGGTATTGTCAGAGAGATGGTCTAAACCAAATCAAGGTACGGTAAAGATTAACATGAATGCTTATTGGAGAAATACAAGTTTACATAGCGTGGATTGCACGAGATTATCAAGGTCGGGTCCTTTTCCATAGTGGGCGATGCAAAGTGCTCGTGATTTATGTTATCTTTGCCATGGACTGCAAAGAAGCCTTCGAAGCATTTGTCTAAACCATCACTTTGGCCGAGATTCCGAACATTAATCGATCAAGTCTGTAGACTCAAATTGTTCCTTCGAATTGGAGAAACGGAGCACAAACGGGATATATATCCAAAAGTGTAACGAGGGATTAGGATGAAAAACTTTCTTATTTTTATCTTTTATAGGGAAAGAACAAAATCTTTGCTGTTTTGTGGAAATAAGATTATTTGAAATCTTTTCATAGTTTGGTCGTGTAAGGTTAGCTTTCGCCATCCACAAAAGAAGGCAAACAGTTGGTTGAAAAGGATGCATTTGAAATTTTTTGAGTTTAGAATATATATTGTTCTATCATCTAAAATACTTGTAACAAATAAGCAACCGCCCATAAGCCTGCTTATACACACAGGCAGGTTCTTGATTAATCTTATATATCTCTGAAAACAAAAGACACACAAAACCCGACATAAAATAGCATGGAAACCAGAAGTCATTTATTTATCTGATCCACTTACTAAGAGCTTCTTACTCGGAGTCGGGCACCGGCAGAATTTTGCCCACGAGACAAAAGCGTTTAGATATCAAATCCACAGTTCTTCTCACGATAGCTCTGCATTTGCAAACCCCATCCTCGCCCGAGTCCTGATCATAGCTTATGTAGACAATTGCATTTCTAAAACACGTGAGTCCCACATTTGGGGACTCAGTTTCTAGCAATACATTCAAAATCTTCAAATTGGACAGGTTGGGCTGCAACAAACATTTAAAAAAATAAAAATAAAATAAGCACACACTGCTTTATATATACAGAAAACAGGGCCACGCACGGATGGTATGTCATTGCTATGCAAAAAAAGAGGAAACCTACGTTGTGAATCTGCGGATTCGTTGTAAAGAATGCAAGTTCCAAGTATAGACGAATCCAGTCATTTTCTTCCCACTCTGATTCCTGCACCTGCGAAGCAAACATCTCAACTGCTCAATGAAAGCATCTTCTTATCTTACAATGTAATGATGTATTGTATATATAGTTTGTTCAAACTTACCTCGTAAGAAAATCGATTTTTATCAGCAAAAAGCCGGCCATTCAGGCACTTTAATATCATGGTCGAACTGAGGTGCCGAATGACTCGTACCATTGGTCGCTAGAGAGACGAGTCACACAATACATACATTAATCAGCAGAGGATCTACACACTTTGCAAGAAAAGTCATGATGCTAATATAACGATTCAAGTAACCTGTATCTTTAGGTCTGGCGATATGACAAACGACATCCATAACTTTACATCCTCCTTCTCCTTCTTCTTGGAGATCAATAGTTACACTAGTCTGAAAAGTTACAAGCGAACCGGTAGCTGGATCCTCTGCAACCAAAGTTATATAATACGAGTCGTCGGACCAATCTCTGTCATTTCTATTGTATTTCTCTATTCCATGAAGCTGCAAGTTGGTCCCCTGAGACATTGAGCAATAAAGGAATTGAATAAGGCAGACTGCAACACACGAAGTAGAGGAGACTAGCTAGTTTATTTATTACCTGTAACATATTGTATCGATGAAGGCCCAACTTAGCATAAAGGCGCACTGCAAGGGGACAATCATTCCCTTTATAAGAATGTAATCCCCACCAGATATTATCCGTACGACAGACATCGAACACCTAAGATACATTACCAATAGCAATTAGCAATATTTATAGAGTAATTCAGAAACACAAATACCAGTTCCATCGTAACAATTATATGTAAATAATTACATCGGATTTTTCGCGCAATCTCTCTCGCCGCGCAGCAAACGATCGAAGACTATCCGATTTTCGTTTTTCGATAATCTCCTCCTCAGACTTACGAAGAGCCTCAATCTTCTTCCTCCAGAGCCCATATGAACATCGTCTCGGCGCACGATATCCAGTGTCAACAACCAATAGCTCCTGCCCACGTTTATGACGACCCTCCTTCCTCTTCCTCTTCCTCTTCCTCCATAGCCCAGATGAACAACGTCTCCGCGCACGCTTCTCAGTCTCACAACCCATAACCTAATTTCTGATGCTCCGCAAGAAACATGCGAGCGGCTGATGCTTTTTATCGATTCATGCCACAATTTTGCCCTAATTCATTTTTGGGCCCAAATTTCATTGATTTTGGGTAGGGATCCATTTATTTTGGGATCCAAATTTATTTGATTNATATATATATATATATTTTATATGGTCAAAATATCGAATTCGCCTCTATATATATATGTGAGATGGGATATTTACCGAAATTTAACCAAACCGAATCCGGTTCTCAACCAATTCCTTTCACACGAGTCAAAATGAGTAACTAGCTCATTCAAGCTTTTAGCTCGGATTTTCATCAATTCGAACTATGTTTTTAAAAGCTCATTTTGTAAACGATTTTTTTTTTTTTGCTAAAAAATTTGTAAACGATTTTAGCGATCGACCTTCACTGAGTTGGCGAGTTATAAGAACTAGTTCTAATGAATCATGAGCTAGGATACATCTCTAATACTCTAATAGCTGTACAGACTATTGACAAGAGATATTCTAACTATAAGTGATATAACGAGATACTATGATATCTCTGACAAGATACAATATTATCTCTACTAACCCTGGGCATATAACCTGACTCGAGAGGACCCGAACCGACCCGATCCGAAAAACACGGTTCGGTTCGGATTTGGTTCTTCAAAATAACCCGAATGGTTCCTCTGCATATTTGATTCGGGTTTCAGTTCGGATCATGTTTTACCCGAGAACCATTCGGGTACCCGACAGAAAAATACCCTTTTATGTTTTTCAATTTTTTTTAACCAACCTAAACCGGGGATGGAACAGGTTTGAATGTCTTTTTGTTTGTCGCAAGTAGGAACTTCTCGACTTTGAAAAAGGAACCGTGAGTTTTGAAAAAAAACAAAATAAATAAATAAATCGTGAGGATTTCTCCAAATCTCTGCACTCATCAACCATATAGTTGGTGTATTTTAAAGGTTTTTTCTCTTTATTATATTAAAAGGGATTACTGCAAAAAAAACCATAACCTTTATTTATTTTGCAAGAATAACTCTCGGCTAAAAACATTGCAAGTCAATCAATAACTTTTATTTTTTTTTGTAAGAATAACTCTCAGCTCAAAAAAATGTAAGTCAATCCCCCACCTCCATAGTCAACCGAAATACTGCACACGGTCGTGTATAGTCGTATAAGACCGTATATTGACTTTCAAAACTACGTCGTTTTGGGCAAACTAATTAAACAAAAGTTTGTAAATTGGAGCTTCGAACCCTTTTCCTCAAGGATAAATCATATGCACTCTGCCAACTGTGTCAACAAATTAATTGTAAAATTTCAAACATATATATATTTATAAGTACCCGAAAAACCTCGAAAACTCCGAAAAACCCGAAAAACCCGAAAACACCAAAAACCCACAAAACCCGAAACCCTGAACACGAAGTTATTAAACCGAAGCAAAATTCCAGAACCCGAACCGAAAACCCCCAAAAACCAAAAAACCCAAATTTTGGGGTTTTCGGTCCGGATTCGGTTCAGTTCGGGACCGAAAAATCCGAAACGAAAAACCCGAAAACCCCGAACTGAAAGAAAATTTCCGAACCCAAACCCAAAAAACCCTGAAAACCAAAAAACCCGGTTCGGCTTCGGTTCCCAACTTTTGCTTCAGTTTTGATGATGTTATTAAATCGAAGCAAAATTCCCAAACCGAAGCAAAATTCCCGACCCGAAAATTCGGATTTTCGGGTTTGGAAATTTTCTTTCGGTTGGTGGTTTTCGGGGTTTTTGGGGTTTTCGAGGTTTTTGGGTTTTTCAGTCCCGAACTAACCGAACCCGAACCAAAAAACCCGAAAACCCCAAAATTCGGGTTTTCAGTTTTGCAGTTTTCGGTTCGGGAATTTTGCTTCGGTTTAATAACTTAGTGTTCGGGTTTTTCGGGGTATTTATAATATATATATATATATATATATTTGAAATTTTACAATTAACTTTGTTGGCCCAGTTGGCAGGGTGCATGTCATTTTTCCTCGGGGTAAAAGGTTTGAAGTTCCATTTTACAAACTTTTGTTTAAATGAGTTTGTCTAAAACGACGTAGTTTTAGAAGTCAATATACGGTCTTATACGGTTATACACGACCATGAGCAGTATTTCGGTTGACTCTAGAGGTTGGGGATTGACTTGCATTTTTTTTGAGCTGAGGGTTATTCTTGCAAAAAAAATAAAGGTTATTGATTGACTTGTAATTTTTTGAGCTGAGTGTTATTCTTGCAAAATAAATAAAAGTTATGAGTTTTTTTTGCAGTAATTCCTACATTAAAATATTATAAATCTATTTTTTAATAAGAATAAATAGATGAGAGTAAAACTGGTATTTCAAAATATAAATTGTGTAAAATCTATGACATTAAGAGTTTGACTATTAATAGAGAGTGAATAATAGTTTGAGTATAAATAACAGGAAACTGGTTAGGATTAAAAGGAAACGAATAACAGTTTGAGTGGATGATTTTGCCTTGTGTAGAGATAAATAATATCAGCTTTTTGCGGATAGCACTGATGCGGATAGCGCTGATGCGGATAGCGCTGATGCGGTTGCGGACATTTTTGTCGATAAGCTTTATTAGCCGAGCTGCAGGAAGTGGGAGATCACCATGACTACGAGCAATTCACTATCTGCAAAGATGGTATATCGTAGTTTGAAAAAGCTTACCTAAATAGGAACAATTCCAACCGAATAAGAGGTGAAGTGTGGAGAAGCCAAAGGTTTATGTTACATGCAACGTAAAGATCATGTATTGTTTGTGAGTTTCTTTGTGAGCTGATCGATTTCCTTTGTGAGTTTATCGTCTTTGCCACTTATCATTGTTTCTCTTGTTTGCAAAATTCTGGCAGAAAAATCTTACACCAAAAAAATATAAAAATCAAAACCTCTGTTACGAGAAACATATGAGAAAAAATCATCATCGTACCTTATGAATTGATTTATTTTAATTTCTTAAAATCAAAGTTGGGATGAATAATGAATTTGAATCGAATTTGTCTTCTTGTGGAGAGTGTATAAAGGAATTTTTTTTTTTGGGGTACTATATTAAAGAGGTAAGGAACTAAGGAAGGATAACTTTCTGTTTTTTTTTTTTATATTTTTATTTTCATAATTTTTTTCCTCTTTAGATAAAGTTTGGAAAGTCAAATTTTTTGTAAATATAGTAGAGAAATGGGGAAGAATGAACAAGTGAATCAGTGGTTGTCACACCTCTACTGCCATCTTATCTGTGTGAAGTTCGAAATTCCAAATCAATAACTTCAAAGTTCAAACCCATTGATATCATGCATGCATAGTCCTACGTGCGTAGGCTATATCTGGTAGATGAATAAAAAAACCAAGATGTTGTGGTGGGATGGTTCCTATCCAGGGAAGGTTCGACTATGTTGGTCTATGCTAGGGATCGAGTCTCTCCGGATGTGGAATTATCAAACCAACTCTTGGCTAAGTAGGACATCATAAATGGGCTTTGTCACTTTCGCTTGGAAAATTAGTCTGGGTCCGTTAAGGGTCCGAGATTACTTCCGAGTTTAATAAAATAAAAAAACATAGGAACAAAAAAAAAAAAAAGACAAAATCAAAAAAGTGTATATATACCATGTGCCTGAAGTGTGTGGCTACAATAGCTGCATGGGAGACTTTATAAACAGTCCATCTGTGAACCTTTTAGAGTTCGACACAAAAGAAAAATAACAAAAAAAACTTAAAACAACATAACATTTAAGAAAACACAGCAATACGTTTCATTCGGACACAAAAAGGAAAGTTCACTTAAACCATTTAAGCGGTGTAACATTAAGCTGACTTACTAATTTAAACCAAAGACCAACTTTTTCCCCGTCTTATAGATACTTGACCAACAAAAATAATAATGATTTTATTATTATTAATACTTTATCAAAAATAAAAGGTAAGATGTCAGGTCTTTTCAGGGTATGGGCAATTAAAAGTTCTACGTAGTAACGTATATATATACTAAGTATATATAAACTGTGTATATTAGTCATAAATAAAATGGTTGTTGGTCTCACTGAAATTGTTGTCAAATACGAAATGGGTACGCGAATAAAGAACTCACAAATCCAGAAACGACACGTGTCCCAAGAGGGAGGATTTGTCGTCTTTTCACTTGACACCTCCAATTAATTCTGACATTTTTCTTTGTATTGTCTCAGTTGGAGGTGCTAGAAGGTCTACACGTACAACTGTTCATTTCCTTGGTATGTCTCTTTGCGTTATAACTTTTTTGTTCCTTTTATCCTTTGTCAATTAATTAATCAATACTTGTGTGTGTTTTTTTTTCTTACTGTTAATTTAAACCCGTTTCCCCGTTTGGCAGCTCACATAATTCGTGGGTATAATCCGGAAGGTATTTATTTTTTTTGTTTTTGATTTTGTCATTGTTCGATAGACAAATCATATACTGGATGTCTTATCTTAGAGTTTCTTTTAGAAATTAGTCTTATTTATTTCCTGCATATATAGTATCTGACATATATCCTGGCCATCGCCTTGGTATGTAAATTTCTTCTTGAGCAAAAAAGAAAATAAAAGAAACTTGAAATGAAGTTTCTTGACCAGAAAAGTAAAGAGAAATGAAGAACAAAGAAAAGAGAAAAGTAGAAGATGTAACTGGATTGATTTTGGGATGTCTTGCAAATGATCAAGATCCCTCTATTTATATATAAACACACACACTGTAGAACCAGACACACACATAAAATCCAAAGATAAAAACCACTATAAGTGTTGCTTTATGCTTTGTCGTCCAACCATCTTCTTCCATTATTTAATTGGAGTCAATATTTCTGCTTTCCATTTTACAAATGGATCACTTTATCCGAATATGGACCCGTTTTTGTTTGCATTGCATTTAAACCCATCGTGCATCAGACCTAATTTAAGCCGAAGACCAACCTTTTTCCCCTTTATTAATAAAGAAGTCAGACATTTTCAGTGTATATATGGGCAATTGAAAAAAAAAAAATTATACGTATAAATATAGACTGTGTATATTAGTTGTAGATTAATCGATTCTTGGTCTCATTGAAATTGTTGTCAAATACGATTTGGACATGCGCATAAATAGCACTCACAAATCCAAAACGATACGTGTTCTAAGAGGGAGGGTTTGTCGTTTTTTCACCTGACACCTCCATACTCCATCTCTCCTTCCGAGAGCGAGAGAGATCTCAGGGAATTTTTTTTTACAGAAACTATAAAAATACCGAAATCAATCTTACATATCGGTCCGGCCTCTCAATCTTGCGTTATCTTCGAATCTAGATTAATTCATCAGTTTAATTGTTTTTTTTTTTTGGCAGCTCACATAATTCGTGCGCATAATCCAGAAGGTATGTGATTTTTTTTTTTGCTTTATTATTTTTCGGTAGACAAATCAGATATGTCTAATCATGAGAGTTTTTTAGAAATTAGTCTTATTTGTCTCCTGCATTTATATACAGTATAGCATCTGACATTTTTCCTGAGTTGTGTTGATTCTATTGTTGCAGTCGCGACTCGCATTTGTGCCCATCCTCTTGGTTTGTAAATTAACGTTTGACTTATACTGTTTTACATTTTCTTTTATCTTTGAATTGTTTTTAAATGCTTTATTTTATTTTATTTTATTTTTAATTTGGCAGCTCATCTTCGTGGACATAACCCATAAATATTCGCCGACTTTAAAAAAAACCAACTAAAAAAAAAACCCATAAAGTATTTGATTTGGTATTTTTGTTATTATTAAGGTTACCAATAGCGTCAGTTAAGTATACAGAAAACTTCACATAACTATGGGGTTAATTAACTTCATTGAGGACCGTCTTTATATATATATATATATATATGTCTTTTAATTTTGTATTTTGAAGAAAATTATGGATATAAATATTGTACGTTATAAGATTTTCATTGACAAATTAACATGTGTCTTCAAACGAGTTTAAGTGATTACACAACCGATTATTTAGCGCAAACAAGGATATAGTTGATGACTTTATTTCCAACACCACATAGTAATTCTATGTCGATAATTTTTAAATTACACAATTTCACGTCGTAGTAATTAAACTAACCCATGCTAATAAATAGAAGGAACAAATATAAAGCAGCTTAAGAAAATGGTTTCACAAATAAGAGGATGACGCGTGTCCAAAATTGGTGTTTGTCGTTTTCACCTGATAACTCCATCCTCGTTGCCTTTCCTGCCCTAAAAGATCCAACACAAATAAAGCAGCTTAAGAAAAATTGTTTCACAAATAAGAGGATGACGCGTGTCCAATACTGATGTTTGTCGTTTTCAATTGACAAATTGACAACTCCCATCCTCGTTGCGCTAAAGTATCGAAAAACCCCTAAAGCTATAAAACTCATAGAGAGAGAAGAAGAAGAAGAAACCCTAGCTAGTGTTGGAGGTGGGTTTAGCACTTCCAGTTTAGTTATGTCTATTTTAGCAAATAAAGTTCACTCGGTCAAAACCTAGCCAAAAGTCAACATATTTGACCAAGGGTGGTCCACCGAGCTCGAGCCGACAGCCCGCCGATCATTGTGCAGAGAGCTGGGAATTGACGACACGTGGAGGGAGATCGTGAACGGTGCCCCACCCACGTAGCAGTCAACATCAAGCCCATTATAACCCACCCACCGCAGAAACCGGGGTGCGTATCTCGAGGTACCTTACCCGTAAAAGGCGCTCCCAGCGCCACATCACCCCGGAAATACGGGAAACAACTGCACCGTCCATGCTATAAATACTTCTTAACGGGTACTTATGAAAGGGGATCCCGAACTCTCTTCCATATAGATGACTCTCTCTCATCACTTGTAACTCTTGAACAACTCTCTCTATAAAACCGGTCACCGACCTGTTCATCATCTTCTCCCGACCTATCTTTTGTCACCCGACCTGTCCAGAATATTAGTTGAATTCATTCTAATTACGGAAATCTCACCCCTTTTCATATATTAACATCCAAATTTGCTCGGTGATCATCTAGGATCAACAATTGGCGCTCTAGGGAAGGGGGTTTAGAGATTTTCTATACGCAAAGAGCGGACTCAACAACAAATTCAATGATGGACCCACCAACTTCGAAAGCGCTACCACCGCCTCCGGCGATAGATCAACCGCCATCAGGACAAGCTACCCCGGTTCAAGCCCTGATTCACGAAAAAGCTCCTCCAAGTCAGCCCCTCGTAGTTCCTTGCCAACAGCCAACTCCGCCCGCAGCACCAGAATCCACCCCGCTCAACAGCTCCGTCACCCAAAACGCGTCCCAGTTACCGGAGGACCGGCTCTTTCTATCCGCCGTAGTACACACCTTGCTCGCCAAGATGGATGAGTTAGCACGCGCTACCAACCGACGATTCGCCGAGCTCGCAGCCCGTAACGACCGACCAGACAATCCCGGATCACCGGCTGCTCAAATCCGAGAACCGACTTCGCGAGAGGGAATGCTGCACCTCCAAAGGAACCTATTTGGAGACTCGCCGTCAGAGTCAAGAGTAACCCGACGATTCGCCCCCACGGTAGATGGCTCCCTGGGCGCCAGAGATGCCGAACTCGAGGCCATGAAAGAAATGATTCGCGCGATGACCTCCAAGGTCCATCAGGCCACCAGCTCGGCCCCAGAAATAGACCGTGTCTTAAGAGAAACGCATCCACCCCGTTTAGACATTTCAGCAAACTCAAGCTCTCACCGTACGCGGGCAGCACGAATCCAACCCAGCATCTAACGGCTTTCACCATCGCCATGGGGCGCGCCCATTTCACCCAAGGAGAACGTGAAGCCGGCTACTGCCAACTTTTCGTGGAAAACCTTACCGGCCCCGCCCTGACATGGTTTTCCAAGCTGGGTACGCATTCCATCGATAACTTCGGAGATCTCTCTACCGCCTTCCTCAAAACATTACTCCATGTATATCAAGCAGTCCGCATCCAGCGCCGATCTCTAGGCCCTCTACCAAGGAGCGAAGGAGTCGCTCAAATCTTTCGTCGAACGATTCAAGGCGACGGCCTCGCAAAGCAATGTGACAGACGAATCCGCACTCCCCGCCCTAAGGAACGGCCTCTGGATTGAATCGGCATTCAAGGACGAAATAACACTCAATAGGCCGCGCTCACTAGAAGATGCCTTGCACCGCGCCGAGCTTTATATCGAGCTCGAGGAGGAAAAAGCACCGTTCTCGAAAAGGCATACCGTGCAAAAGGCTCCGGCCCCGAAGGACAAATCACAGGACGGATATCAGGAACCTCGGCAACACTACGACGACGAGTATCAAGGCAATAAAGGCAAGCGAACCGCCACGTTCCTCGTCAACGAACCCCCGGCCGTATTCCACATGCTGGACCCCGCTCGATTCTCCGATCTCGAGCCAAAAATGCCATGGAACAAATGGACACGCGAACTGGATCAAAAGGGCCAGCGGTCCGACGAATCAAAAGCCAAAGAGCCACGAGCAGAAGAGCAACAAGACAAGGCAGCCTTCTGCGAATTCCACCAGAGAAGAGGACACCCCACCTCGCATTGCCGCAAACTCCAAGAAGCCCTCCTAGACCAATACCAGAAAGGAAAGATCCATGTGCCCGAGCAGCTGCTCCCGCGAGCACGAGATGGCAATCGACAGCAGCAGCCTGACAGACGAGGTCGTGAAGACAACCGAGCCAGGATCGACAACCGCAGCCGAAACGATGACCGTCGTCACCGATCTCCCTCTCGAAACCGAGAAGAAGCAAGGTCCCCTCCCCCAGCGCGAACGACAGTCGGAATGATCATGGGAGGACTTCTATCATGCAACGACTCGGTACGGTCTATCAAGCTACACGAGAGAAGGACCGTCGCCTCCTTAAAGTGGAACTCCGGTTCTGATAAAAGCGCGCAGGACACAAGCGGAAAAGGGGTTATCTTTACCGAAGCCGATGCTGCCGGGGTCCATCAACCTCCTTATGTCTTTTTATCTTTTGTTCTTCATGTTTAGACTTTAGGGTTTTTGTTGGTTTTTGGATCATGCTTGATTATTGATGGTTTGATGATTGATTTGTGATGCTTATGTGCTTAATCATTGCTTTCCTTTATTTCTAAGTGATCTTAATGCTAGATTGGGCTTGAGAAAGTCAACCTAGATTTTTGGAAGTTTCACACCCAAAAGGTGTTTGATGAAATTCCCCAAAGAACTTAGAAAGAGATAAACATTCTTAACCTATGAGAGTAGTTGCTTAAGGTGTTTATTGGTTGATTTGAATATTGATCTTAATGCTTGCTAATCATTTCATCACAAATGAGAATTTGATCTTGATTTAGTGATTAGCAAAGTGATTAGTGCCTTGAGAGAGGATTAGTCATAATTAGTGATCTTAACCTAAGGAATAGCATAGATTGTGCGTATTAGCATCGTTAGTCAATTGTCTTGATGATTAGATGATGACGATTTAGGTTACATCTTGTTAGATCCTTCACTTAGGTTGATTTTAAAGCTAGTTTTGGATTGAGAGATTAAAACTAGAGCTTAGGCGTTTCACGCCCGAGAGGTGTTCGATGAAATGCTTGAACCAAACCTTTTGTGAGCCTTTCATGCCTAGCCAATGAGAGTTGATGTCTAGGGTGGTTAGTGAACTAAGTGGAGTTGGAGATTAAAGCTTGTTAATCATCTTATCACAAACGAGAGTTTGTTCTTGATTTGGTGATTAACAAAGTGATTAGTGCCACGAGAGTGGATTAGTCATAATTGTGAATTCTATGTTCTAGGATAATGTTTAATTCAATCTAAATCATCATTGTTTGTTCATTAATCATCTTCTTGATAGTTAATTCATTTTCCAACACTTCTAGCCTTTGTTTTCTTTCTTGCATTTTACTTTCTTAATCTAAAAACATAAAAACCCAAAAACATTTGCTCTAACTTAGAAAGGTTCATGAATTCTTAGTGCATTGATCTTAACCCCTATGGATTGACACCTCTTATGCTACAATGACAAGCATAGAGGAATTGATATGAACATAACACAAAAAGTCATTATCAATTTGGCGCCGTTGCCATTGGGGTTTAGCATTGATCATTAGGATTTTGAATCTTTTTGAGACTAGAGCCTTTTTATTTTGTTTTGTTGCTAATCTTTTCACTTTTCTTGTGATTTTCATGAAGGAAGTGACAATGAGGAAGCAACCGTCAAGCTAGTGACGTTAAACGCGCCCTTGGGGACCTCCCCAAGCCTATCCCTCGTCAAGCTTGCGACACAAAACAAGCATGAATAAAGAGGACCACGCTCCTCACAATAAAGAATGGCAAATTTGGGTCGAATCGGCCTAAGATTGGTCTCTTTGATCCAAGGTTGTGGTGTGTGATGCAAGAAGGGTTCGGCCACAACATGTCACACTCCTCTCCTCCTCGATTCAATTCAAGGTATGATTCTCACTCCATTTCATTGTATATACATTCTTGCATAGTTTTTACCTTCTCCTTGACTTTTGTTGCACCGGGACGGTGCAATTCAAGTTTGGGGGAGGGGTTTATGTCATTTAACCTTGTGTTTTGTGATCTTATTTTGCCTTTTGCATCTTGAGTCTCATGCATATCATGCATTTTCAATAAATTTGAAAATTTTTGAACTTTTTTGCATTCCATATAGGATCGAGTCTAGATGCATAGCATATAAGGTAGCTTTGCATGAGCATTATGAGCAATGACAGATTTATCCTTGTAGAATACCATTTTTAGAGCTTGATTCAATGCCCTCGTTGCTTGTTGTTTGATGCTTTTGATCTTGTGTTGAAATCAAGGATGAACCATATTTTGATCTCGCGTTTCATTACTAGGGTCTTAACTAAAGCAAGTTTTGATTTGATTCCAATCCTACTTAAGTGAGAACCATAATTTTGACATTGAAATTATCATGTTTGTGCATTGCATAGTGAATTCATGGTTACCATATACATATTTGGGCTCTCTTATCCTTTTCACCACTCTTTTGCTAGTCCAAGTAGCCGATTCCCATCATTGGAACGGTTTTCCATACCTTTAACCTACCCTCCTTTCAAGCCAAATTCTTTAGTGTGCGTATGTGAGGCCTAATTTTTCGAGTAAGCTTGGCAAAAAGTGTTGAGTTTAGGGCGACAAGGATAGGTTCGCATGTAGATCTAGCCGAACATAAAGGGCTAGACTAGGTTAGGCTCGTGGGAAAGGGAAGTCTTGGGTTTGGTGCGGACGAAATGGTGTGACTAATGGGATTGTGGATAAGAAGGAAGTGAGTTCAAAAGAAAGAAGTGAAGGTGAAGGAGGAATGCAATATTGTAATGTGTGTTAGTGCAAGATAACAAGATTAGCTCCTAGCAATAGTTATAGCCTCATAGAAAAAAAAAAAAAAAAAAAAAATGGAAAAAGCCGAAAATTGGCTAAGACATCAAATGATGAAAGATGAGGCAAGGCAAATAAAAAGAAAGAAAAGAAGAGTTAAGGAAACAACAAGAGAAGCACAAAACCACAAGATTCAATGGAGAAGAAGAAATTCCTCAAGTGAGAAAAGATGATGTGGAAGAAGAAGTTCATTTATGGGACATGAAGGCCAAAAGGCCTTGGGAGATAAGGGTAGCTTAGGATTAGGACATCACGGGTAGATATGCTAGGGCTAGAGACATTTTAGGCATTGGGTAGATGTGAGTCTATCCTTGTATGCATAGATTGCCTTTTACTCTTAGCATTTTGCTAAAACTTGCTCATTCGTTGAGAGATCCCTTGCATTGGAGTAATCCCATACATTTGATATCATCTTTATCTCAAAACCTTTACCCTAGCCAAATGGATTCACTTGCCTTGCATAAGCATGATTCACTTGAAACGATTAATGAATGTTAAAGGATTGGATGACGTGAATACTTGTGTAGGTTGAGGCTTGAATTTGATTCGTGTAGGGAAGGATATGGCTAGCTCTTTTTGAGTAGACTTGTTTGATCGCATCTTAGAGCTAGTAACTTGTACATTGAGTTGAATTTTTTTTATGGTACTTTTGGATTTGAGCTCCCATTTTGATCTTCTTCCTCTTCTTAGTATTGTTTGCTTGAGGACAAGCAAAGGTTTAAGTTTGGGGGAGTTGATATTCTCATATATTGCATGTTTTAGCATACATTTCACTTAGAGTTTTGTGTCATTTACATGCATAATCATGGTTTCGTCTAGCATTTTGGTCTTTATTAGAGTTTAGGATATTTCATTAGGTCCTAGAGAGTTTTTGCATGAATTTGGAGTGTTTGTAGGTGTTTTGGAGGCATTTGGAGATATTTGGAGTCATGGAGCAAAGTAGGATGTAAAGTTCATCCGACACGCCGGAAAGATTCAGCTGGACGACGACCTTCCGTTCAGATTCAGCCTCAACGGTCTTCATGAAAGTCGTAGAGGAGTGAGTAAGCTGTCCAGTGGAGTTTGAATCAAGTCATTCGGACATGTAGTACGGAAGATATGCCCTATTTACCGAAGCTATATCCGACTGGCCGCGAAGATGTCGAGCAATACCGACCAGCACTGGGTCGGTACCATGGGTCGGTATTGCTCCAGAGACTTATACCAATCAGAAGCCCTTCTCAACACCGACCCAGATCAGCTCGGCATGAAGGATCATGAAGATTTGTACCGACCCATTCTGGGTCGGCACAAATCAAGCGGCACAAACACGGCAGTGCATCCCAACCCATTTGTATCGGAATGAGTTAGCTTGCCAGAGGAGTTGGAATCAGGTCGTTCGGAGATGTATCCCAGGAGATATCGCGATTTTACCGAAGGTGTATCCGTCTGGCTGCGAGACCAACGCTGACCAGCATTGGATCGACAAAAGAGAGATTAGTACCGACCTGTTCTGGACCGGTACTAACTGGTCGGTACAAAGGCAAAGATTAGTACCGACCTGTTCTAGCTCGGTACACTTGGTCGGTACAAAACCCCTTCCTAATCCGTCCTCGTGAAGCCAGCCAAAGTGAGTCAGAGATCAGGCCAAATGACGAACTTACACTCGGATTTAGCTTCGGAAGTCTTCATAGAAGTTGTAGATGATTAAGTCAGCTGACTTCTGAAGGTGGTTTCATGTCATTCTGAGCCGTGGTTAGAAAGATACATCATATTTATCAGAGACATGTCTGTCTGGCGTCCAAACGAGTGCTGCTCCCAATACGACTTCTGAAAGATCAACCCAGACGAAGGGTTTCCAATCCGATTCAGCTTCTACGTTCTTCATGAACGTCGAAGATATGTGAGTTAGCTGTCGCCTGGAGGTGGTTTCAGGTCATTTGGACAAGTGGTTCAAACGATATGGCGATTTTACCAAGTGTATGTAGACCAGTACCGACCCGTCCCCATCCGGCACAACTCGAGCAGCACAAACACAGCTTTTTGTACCGACCCACTCTCGGTCGGTACTACAGCTCGGCACTAACTCAGTGATCACACGGATCGACTTCACCCGGCTAAAACTCTTCCCGCACGACCCAAGCGCACCAATGCCGACCTGTCTTAGCTCGACGTTACCCGACCAGTACAAGGAAGAAATCTGTACCGATCCATTTGTACCGGTCCAGAATGGGTCGGTACAGACCACCAGAATCAGCAAAAACCCAGATTTGACCGGGTCAATACCCGGTTTGTTTCGGGTTGACCCGATTTGCCCTTTTTACTCTAAATACTCTTAAAACCTAATTTTTGTACTAAACTTTCTTCTTTCTAGAGTTGGGTTTTATCCCAAACTCTTCTTATGATTTTGGAGGGATTTTGATTGTTCTTCATACAAATGCCACTCTAGAGAAGATTTCTTAACCCTTATCTTTATATTAATGCATCTTCTTTATCCTTATGTCTTTTTATCTTTTGTTCTTCATGTTTAGACTTTAGGGTTTTTGTTGGTTTTTGGATCATGCTTGATTATTGATGGTTTGATGATTGATTTGTGATGCTTATGTGCTTAATCATTGCTTTCCTTTCTTTCTAAGTGATCTTAATGCTAGATTGGGCTTGAGAAAGTCAACCTAGATCTTTGGGAATTTCACACCCAAAAGGTGTTTGATGAAATTCTCCAAAGAACTTAGAAAGAGATAAACATTCTTAACCTATGAGAGTAGTTGCTTAAGGTGTTTATTGGTTGATTTGAATATTGATCTTAATCCTTGCTAATCATTTCATCACAAATGAGAATTTGATCTTGATTTAGTGATTAGCAAAGTGATTAGTGCCTTGAGAGAGGATTAGTCATAATTAGTGATCTTAACCTAAGGAATAGCATAGATTGTGCGTATTAGCATCGTTAGTCAATTGTCTTGATGATTAGATGATGACGATTTAGGTTACATCTTGTTAGATCCTTCACTTAGGTTGATTTTAAAGCTAGTTTTGGATTGAGAGATTAAAACTAGAGCTTAGGCGTTTCACGCCCGAGAGGTGTTCGATGAAATGCTTGAACCAAACCTTTTGTGAGCCTTTCATGCCTAGCCAATGAGAGTTGATGTCTAGGGTGATTAGTGAACTAAGTGGAGTTGGAGATTAAAGCTTGTTAATCATCTTATCACAAACGAGAGTTTGTTCTTGATTTGGTGATTAACAAAGTGATTAGTGCCACGAGAGTGGATTAGTCATAATTGTGAATTCTATGTTCTAGGATAATGTTTAATTCAATCTAAATCATCATTGTTTGTTCATTAATCATCTTCTTGATAGTTAATTCATTTTCCAACACTTCTAGCCTTTGTTTTCTTTCTTGCATTTTACTTTCTTAATCTAAAAACATAAAAACCCAAAAACATTTGCTCTAGCTTAGAAAGGTTCATGAATTCTTAGTGCATTGATCTTAACCCCTATGGATTGACACCTCTTATGCTACAATGACAAGCATAGAGGAATTGATATGAACATAACACAAAAAGTCATTATCAGCTCACTGGACGGATCACCGCACTCAGCCGATTCATCTCTCGCTCAACTGATAAATGTCTACCGTTCTACCAATTGCTCCGCGCCAACAAGCAGTTCAAATGGGACGAAAAATGCGAGGAGGCCCTCCAACAGCTAAAAACGTACATATCTACTCCTCCCGTCCTGGCTAAGCCCGAAGAAGGGGAAACCCTATATCTCTACATCGCCGTATCCATATCGGCTATCAGCGGAGTACTAGTACGAGAAGATCGGGACATTCAAAAGCCTATCTTCTACATCAGCAAATCCCTGGATGTTGCAGAAAGCAGGTATCCGACGCTGGAGAAACTCGCCCTCGCGTTAGTCGTTGCAGCCCGGAAACTCCGACCATACTTTCAATCAAATACGGTCGCCGTTTTAAGCACCTACCCCCTCCGAAGCATCCTCCACAGCCCGAATCGATTCGGGAAAATGATGAAATGGGCCGTCGAGCTCAGTGAATACGAGATCGAATACCGAGGACGCACCGCGGCAAAATCTCAAGTCTTAGCCGACTTTCAAGTCGAACTCGCGCCAGATCTGGCAGGCGAAGAACCCCCCGAAATATGGAGTTTGCATGGTTCCGGCATCGGCATACGCTTGGAATCACCGACCAACGAGGTTCTGGAACAGTCCTTCCGCCTGGCCTTCCCAGCGTCGAACAATGAAGCGGAGTATGAAGCTCTGATCGCCGGGCTACGCCTAGCAAAGGCGATCGGGGTAAGGAAGATCCAGGCTTATTGCGACTCCCAGCTCGTCTCCAACCAATTCAGCGGGGATTATGAGGCCAAGAACGACCGCATGGACTCGTGCCTCAGGATAGTCCACGACCTAGCAGCCGAGTTCTCAGAATTCACCCTCACCAAAATTCCCGAGGTGAAAACACTTCAGCAGACGCCCTCGCCGCGTTAGCCTCCACGTCCGATCCAACCCAAAGGCGCGTGATCCCCGTTGAGAGCATCGACTTCCCCAGCATCGAGCTACCCAAGGGGTCTCCTTGATCAACATCCCCAACAAGGACCTCGACGACGACCAGCTTCCTCCCCATCACCTACCACTTCCTCCCCATGAGCCCGAACTACCGGACTGGCGTGACGACATCCTGCTCTACATTACGGATGGCACCATCCCGACAGATCGCTGGGCAGCCCGTCGACTGAAAAAGAAATGCGCGAAATACCACCCACAACGGTAAACTGTTCCGCTGGAGCGCAACTGGAACCCTACTCAACTGTCTCCATGGCCAGGAAACCATCGACGTGATGAAGGAGATGCACGAAGGAGCAGGCGAAAACCATTCTAGCGGTCGCGCTCTTGCCCTACGCATCCGCAACCAAGGCCATTACTGGCCAACAATGCTTCAGGACTGTGACAAGTTTGCAGCCCGGTGCAAAAAGTGCCAGCGTCACAGTCCGGTTATCCACTCTTCCACCGAACTCCTCACCCCAGCGTCGGCACCCTACCCATTCATGCGATGGGCCATGGACATAGTAGGCCCTCTGCCCCGATCTCGTCAAAAACGTTTCCTCCTGGTAATGACTGACTACTTCACAAAGTGGGTCGAGGCCGAGGCCTACGCAAAAATCACAGCGGAGGACGTCCGCAAATTCGTTTGGAAATTCATCATCTGTCGCCACGGCCTGCCATACGAGATCGTAACGGACAATGGCGCCCAGTTCACATCGGTCCTATTCGAAGACTTCTGCGCAAAATGGAAGATCAGGTTAAGCAAGTCCACCCCGAGGTACCCACAAGGCAATGGGCAAGCAGAGGCAACAAATAAAACCCTCCTCGATGGCCTCAAAAAACGCCTGGACGATAAGAAGGGTCTTTGGGCCGACGAGCTAGACGGAGTCCTCTAGTCCCACCGCACAACACCAAGGACGGCGACAAATCGCACACCTTTTAGCCTATCCCATGGCATGGAAGCAATGGCCCCCTCCGAGGTCGGAATTCCCACCCTCCGGCGCGCTATGCTCGTAAAGCATACCAACCTGAACGACGCCATACTCTTAGAAGAGCTCGATTTCCTCGAAGAGCAACGCGATCAATCCCTACTCCGCATCCAGAATTACCAGTAGCTAGCCTCCTAGTATTACAACAAAAAGGTTAAGGGCCGATTTTTCACCGAAGGCGACCTGGTTCTACGAAGGGTTTTCGAAAATACGGCCGAACTAAACGCAGGCAAGCTCGGCGCTAATTGGGAAGGCCCCTACCTCATCTCCAAGATCGTCAAACCCGGGGTATACGAACTGGCCACAATGAATGGCGACGCAATCCCGCGCTCATGGAACTCAATGAACCTAAAACGATACTACTACTAGGCCCCCGGGCTCCTCCCTCCTTAATCATTGTAATCAACCGAACTACGATTGGCTTGATCCCTTCTACTAAAGGGTACGTAGGCAACCCCTGACCAGGGTGCAGCTATAAATCTAATAAAATATTATTAAGCCCCCGGGCTCACCAAAAACAGCTCTAAGTGCTAAAACCGAGCTCACAGCTCGCACTCCTACGGCACACAAACTCTAAGTGCCTCAAGCCGAGCTCGCCCCTCGCATCAAAAGAAAGACACACAAGCTCTAAGTGTTTTAAGCCGAGCTCGCCCCTCGCATCAAAAGAAAGACACACAAGCCCTAAGTGTCTCAAGCCGAGCTCGCCCCTCGCATCAAAAGAAAGACAAAGCTCTAAGTGTCTTAAGCCGAGATCGACTCTCGCACAAAAAGAAAAACACAAGCTTTAAGTGTTTCAAACCGAGCTCCGCTCATACCAAACCCTTACAGAATAAACTGAGCAAACATTTCGAATAAAACAACCATTCATAAAGAAAATGGCACTAAGCCAGAGTACATAACGGCCCCACGGCCTATAAAAAAAAAAAAAAAAAAAAATTATACATCGGCACCACGGCCCGCAACATAAAAAACCTAAACCCCGTCAACACGGGTACTAACCATCTCGTCCGGGCTCACCACCCTCACATTCGTGCCGTCCTCACCCCGGGGTGGCTGGTTCGTGTCCGACGGATCTTCCGAGACCCCGATCTGAACGGGCAACACGGCATCCTCAGCCTGACCAGTTCCCGGGGCTGTAGTCGACGCTCCTAAGAAAGAAGTCGAGTCCGGCGGCCGATGGTCGGGCAGGATCTGCTGAGGCTGAACATCCGGGGTGCGATCGGAAGGAGCTTCAAAATCTTCCAGGGTCAATTCCGGGTAGGCGATCTGATTCAGCTCGGCCACAAATTTCGCCTCGTCTTCCCTCAGCTTCGCGTACCGATACGACGGCACCGCCAAGTTGTCCTCGCGCTCCATCCTCTCAAGGCAATGCCGCGTACCGACCACCTGGCTAAGCAACAAGTGCGTGGGCAAGGCCAGATCCCGACCAGCCAAATGGGCATAAACCTTTTCCATCTTAGCACCCCACTTCTGATTCCGAGCCGCCCATTTCCTTTTGACCCGATCATTCTCCTTGGCAACGGCCACCTTTGCCCGCTCAATGGCACCCTCCAGCCATACGACCTTAGATCGAAACGCTTCCCGCTCCGCGCAAACCTTCACGTTCTCCCCTTTCGCGACTACAAGCTCATCCTCCAGAGCGGCTGATCGCGCCCTCTCCGATTCCAGCTCGGTGAATGCCTGATCCGCCTCCATCGCACGCGCCCGTACCTGCCCCATCGACGATTCTATTACAGCAGACCGGGCCTTCTCATCCTTCAAAGCCTTCCTAGCCTCGCGGAGAGCGGCCGTCAACTCTGCCTCGCCCACCTCGGTACGCAGCTTCATACGCTCGATCACACGCTCCTGATCGATGACGCGCCTCTCATACCGTTCACCTAGGGTGGCCAAATTGACCATCGTCTGCAGAAACGAACAAATTAAAAAAAAAAAAAAAAAATTAACATCGAATAAACTCACCCGAACTAAGGAACGAGACGTACTCTGAAAGGTGTCAGACTCTGCCATCTCCGGAACAGGGAAAAGAAGGGGCCTCCTCCCAAGCGCGGCCGCATAGACTAGTTCGGCACAGGCTTCCTTGTCCTGTACGAAGGGCACGTCACCCCGCTCATAGCTAAAATCGAAGCTATGATCCACCGGCACCTCATCACTACCACCCCCGTCACCAGGGACCTCGGGCTCATCCTTAACCTCAGACTCCTGGGGCTCACCACCAACGTCAACAGCTTCAGGCACTTCAGCCTGACCATCCTCAACGATCGTACCGGGCACCCGGTCCTCAACCGCTTCGTCCTCCCGACCAATGGGCACGTCGGTCCCATACCCACCGGACACCGCACCAACAACGTCTTCCGGCATGTCGGTACCAAGACCCTCCCCCGTATCCTCCCGACCTAACAAGGAGGACTCCACCCCCACAGCCGGCTGACCACTAGGCACACCGGCCCGACCTACAAAAGAGGTCCCCACCTCATTAGTCCTTCTCTTCTTGGACACTTTCTTGCCCTTACCCTCACCCGCCCTCTTCCCTAGAACTGCCGTGGACGCCTCAGCTCGTGGCGTCACTTGCAGATCCATCTCTTCCACAGACGAAGGATGTGCAATAAAGGAGTCCGAGTAGGACGGGATAGCAAACCTTGAGCGACCTATTCACAACAAATCATCAAAAAAAAAAAAAAAAAAAAATGGGGTAAACGACCTACCAGCCATCGCTACAGAGACTCTCTCTGGGGTAAAGGATTTCCAATCTCTCGGAGTCTGCGACCTAAGCACCGCTAGAACACCGGCGTAATCGGACAACTTGGTACCGACAGTATGCGAACCTAAAAACGAAATAGCTCGGCGTCAGTCAAAATAAAAGGAAGACATATAACGCGACCTAATAGCTCCTACCCGGGGAAAAATTCCAATCAAGGGGGTATCTGCCCGTCGGATCAAGACCAACTGCCTCGGTAGCACGAACGAAGAAGTAGCTACGAGACCAGTGGTCGACCTTACTCAGCTTATCTTCAATAAGGTCCACCTTAGGCTTGAAGGAGGCATAGTATGTCCCCGGGTAGGCATGATTACCCTTCTGGAAGGTGAGGTCCTCAAACATCCAGGGAGTCACCACCATATCGCATTCCCACCCAAGCGTCAGCATCACTACCAGGCCTTGAATTAATTGTAGATGGACATATCTGGGAAAAGGCCAACCCCCGCCTCTTGCAATACACAACGAACAGGTCGGGAAGAGGGAGACGCAGCCCGCATTTTGTGAAAAAACTCTCACACAAACAGACGAAACCCTTTGGATGATTCCATTGACGCTCCTCCGGCCCGGGAAGCCGGAGCTCGGCGGATCTAGGGAAACCACACCTAGACACCAAACTCGCGAGGGACCCCGGGGTGCTCCNGGGGGGGGGGGGGGGGGGGGTTTCGGAACCTTAGGTTTTCGAACCCTTCCAATTCTTCCACTTCTTCGGCCACCCTGAGCAGTGCCGCGACCCTGATCGGTGCCGCGACCCTGGCCGATGCCGCGACCCTGATCGATGCCGCGACCGCCGGAGGAACACCCTCTACCCATTAATCTCCCATGGCGAGCCACCAAAACCGACGGAGCGGATCCCGAAGTCGACGGAACAGACTGCGCCTCGGCTTTGTCACCACGACACGGAGAAGAGGTACGCTCAGAACCATCGTTCGGCGAAGAACTTCCCGCCGGCGAATCGCCATGGTCAGAAAGAGATGCCGATTCACCGCTAGATTCGGCCCTAATCCCTTGAAATATCGACGACATCACGCAAAACAAGAGAAAGGCTTCCAACAATGCGACCCGTAATCTCGAAGAATCTAAAGAGAGCACAAACAAAAATTTTCGGAAACGAAGGAGGTTACCTTGAATCTACGTGCAGAAGAGTAAAAGAAGGAAGAAAGAAGAAAGAAGGATCAAATAAGAGAAGGGGGAGAAGATGAAGCGACGGCTCAACACGTGGAAAAAGGGCACGATTTCCAAAAAACCCTAATGATGGCGTCTCTTCGATGTCCACGCTCGGAAAGGGGAAACCGCCTCAAAAAAAGTGAAACGTCTCCCACTCCAACGCGTGGCCAGTACGCGCGGACATTCCCCGACCCTGGTGGGAAGCCCAACACGTGTAATCGGTTACTCCCGCCTAAAAAGAGTCCCAACAGTCAACCCTAGAATCTTGGAAACCGATCTGAGATGCGCCGAGCTGACGAAAAGTTAATTTCGGTGCACTTACCACGTTTCCTGACACCGAACTGGGGGGGGGGCAATTGTTGGAGGTGGGCTTAGCACCCCCAGTTTAGCTAGGCCCATCTCAGCAAATAAGGCCCACTCGGTCAAAGCCCAGCCAAAAGTCAACATATTTGACCAAGGGTGGCCCACCGAGCTCGAGCCGACAGCCCGCCGATCATTGCGCATAGAGCTGGGGATTGACGACACGTGGAGGGAGATTGTAAACGGTGCCCCACCCACGTAGCAGTCAACATCAAGCCCATTATAACCCACCCACCGCAGAAACCGGGGCGCGTATCTCGAGGTACCTTACCCGTAAAAGGCGCTCCCAGCGCCACGTCACCCCGGAAATACGGGAAACAACTGCACCGTCCATGCTATAAATACTTCTTAACGGGTACTTATGAAAGGGGATCCCGAACTCTCTTCCATATAGATGACTCTCTCTCATCACTTGTAACTCTTGGACAACTCTCTCTATAAAACCGGTCACCGACCTGTTCATCATCTTCTCCCGACCTATCTTTTGTCACCCGACCTGTCCAGAATATTAATTGAATTCGTTCTAATTACGGAAATCTCACCCCTTTTCATATATTAACATCCAAATTTGCTCCGTGATCATCTAGGATCAACAGCTAGTTGGCTGGAATCCCAGAAACATGGTCGTCCCTCTTAGCCCCGTTCCTCCATCTGACGGTATCTTCTGAACAAAACCTCAAATCTCACTTAATTTGCTCTTTTATGTCACCGAAAGTCCTCATTTTTTTTAATGGAAGTTTAATTTGGTGTAGATGGAGCAGAAGGATTTTATGCAATCAACAACCAGTTTCTGGAAAATGGGCCAAAAGGGTTCTCGGAGCACAAGATTCTGGAGAACGAAGACTTGTTCGTGAGGATAGACCTTCCCGGCGTTCCAAAAGATGGCGTCAAGATTGTCCTTAACCAGTCGAAAAAAGCTGTGACTATCTTCGTCGACGCACCGAAAGAGCACAAATACGACTCCTCTCACCGGAACTATGGCGCCAAAACCGGACTGCTCTGCAAATGCTGCGAAATCTCCGGCATCAACTCCCACATGTCCGACGGTGTTCTTAGGCTTCTCCTCTCCAAGACCCAAACACCTCAAGTCCCTTCCTGCATCTGTATATCAAACCCCTTCTTTTTAAAAAAAAAAAAAATCGGTCATTTAAATTGAAAATTCGTGACATTTCTGAGCCAACAAAAAAATTTCAAATTTTTTTTGTTGTTTATACAGCATCTCGTGGCGGCCCAAAACGACAAGGTACTTTTATTCGATCTGCCGCTTTCATTATGTTGATAGTTAAAATGTTTAATTTCTATTATCTATTCCTGGTCATAGGTCATCGTGGCACGGATCCCCATGGTAATCACATTTTAAATCCCCCTCTTCAAGCTTATGTTATATAGATACAAAAATAGACTAATTAATACTCCACGAGATGTAAATTTGAGTATATAGGAGTAGTATATAGGAGTATTATTTATATAGTACTAAGTTTGGCTGTGTAAATTAATAAAAAGGGAATATTTGTTGTTGTGATATGTGGAGCAGACCCGGCGTTAACGGGTCCGGTAATTCAGCCACACCCATGGGTGAACCAAGGATCGGCGATGGCCTATGAGTCGAAGCAGCTCCAAAACGGCAGTCTATACGTGCGTTTGGACATGCCAGGCGTTCCCAAAGACAAATTTACCGTCTCCGTCAACAATGGGAGAGTGAAGGTGACTGGTCAAGCCCTTGCCGTTAGCCACGACTCAGCTGCCCGTTTCTACTCTGGTGATGTGGCTCTACTGACCACTCTTGTGGATATTCCCAGCCGTCGGATTAAAACCATCGCCAAGAACGGTGTGATTCGCCTCATCATCGCCAAGAACCATCCTTGTGTTTGTTGAATCCGTCTTTTGCGGGATTTAGTCGTTTTATGTTTTATCTCTGGGATGTGGGATCCTATGGTTGTCCAAATTTTGTATATGAACTTTGGCTATGTTCCAAAAAAAGACTTTAATCCTTATTTCGTCTAGTATTTCGGAACTTTTCGAGCTAATATATCTCTAAAGTAAGAATCACTATACATAGTTTATAATTTTCTTACGTCTCTATTGAAATGCACACGAGTTTTAACAGCAATGATAGAGATAAAAAACACGGCCATGTATGTACAAAAAACTTTTCCTAATTTAAGAGTCATACAATAGAATTATTAAGTATATATAATCAATTCTAAAGGGGAAAATGTAAACAGGGCAGCAATTAAATCAACTGGGAAACAGTGAAACCGTTTACATAGTTGTGTGGGCGTTCTAACTTCAGATCCTTCATATGGCACCCCGAATATTTGTTTCAGAACCTTGTTCATGTGAACAAACGAAAGGAAGAGATTTTTACTGAAACTTTACTGTTATATTGATAAAAAAAATTGAACCTTTACAAAGGTATCCTTTTATACTACTAAGTGAACATTCTAGCCTTAATCTTTGATGCTAGGATCTGTTTACATTTGTCAATCATCTAGCTATCCTCTACTGTTCTTGTTTTCGTGTTGCAGGGGAAGATGACAACAGCTAGCGAGTGGATTTCTTTTGTTGAGTTTGAAATTTTCTTGTTGGGCCCGAATTGATGGTGGGAAGAGATTTCCAACATTCAGTTTGGATCGCAACTGTTGAAAGAATTGTCGAGGTAGAGATTTTGTAAATATGTCTGCGAATTGAAAAACAACATGTATGTGTTGAATTCTAGAACCCCAAGAGCCACTCTTTCACGAGCGTAGTGACAGTCAACTTCTCATATTTTGCATGTTTTAGCATACATTTTACTTAGAGTTTTGTGTCATTTGTATGCATAATCATGGTTTTCTCTTGCATTTTGATTTCAGTGTTTTCACCTAGTCAATTAACACTAAAGCTTACACTACCGCAATCATAACGGTTGTCAATGCAGTACTTTATGATCGAATCCACAAAGACCAAAGGTATACTACAATTCTCACAAATAAGAAATTAAGCTAAGACAGAAATATGATTTGGTTTTAGAAAGGTAACTAAAGCAATTGAAACGATATAAATTCAATAAAAGACAGGCGTTAGGTCAAGGGTATATATATTCGCAGGAATCCAGAGATCATAAATCAGACAACTATTCAGGGGATGAATTAGACACAAGTTCAAACTCAAACATGAATATCTAACCAACCCACTCTCGTGGCATTGATTACTAAATCTAGCACCTTAAAATCCTAACTCTCGTTGGCATAGAATACTAAATCAGCATTAATGAGCAGGTTCAATATGTTCACAAATCGCCTTAGCATCAACTCTCGCAGGGTAAGGACAATTCGCTCGCTTATGTTCTTTCTAGCAACATACGACACTCTCGTGGTATAGATTCAGCCCTAGTTCAGAGACTAAGCGGTTAACTTAAGTCTAAGCAATAAGCACAACAGTAAACGAAACCACAAAAGATAAATCCCTATCTGTGTCTAACTTAACGATTCATGGATTCCCTTGAAAACTCTAAACCCAACTATGGAACTACTCAGACATGGAGACAAAAATCAAGCAAATAGATAAAGAAGACATAGCATAAATTAAATGAGAAAGGGTTTAGAAATCTTCTCCAAAAGATGCAGAGATTCTTCTCCAAAAGCTTACAATAGTCAAAAGCAAAAGTCTGAATAGAAATCAAAAGCTGTATATGTCTGTGTATCGAGTTGTGTATCAAGTTCTCTATGTGTGTCTCTCTGTGCGTCTCTCAGTTCCGTCAAGAGGCTAGGGTATATATAGGCCTAGGTCGAATTAGGTCAAAACCAGGAAGTTTCTAGGGCAAAAAGGAAAATCAGAAGTTTCCTTATTTCTTCTCGTCGGACTGCATCAACCGATGCATATGTTGCATCGATCGATGCTAAATTCCCTGGCCTTCTCCATCGATCGATGCACTCCTTGCATCGGTCGATGGGGAAATCTCTGGTGAGGTGCATCGGTCGGCTCCATCGATGGCTTCTCCTGCATCGGTCGATGGGGAAATCCCTGGTGAGTTGCATCGGTCGATGCTCTCCTTGCATCGACCGATGCTGCTTCTTTCTTCACGGTTGCATGCGTTTTTGCCTTCGTAATTCCAATTTCTTCGTTAGACGCCTTTTAACCTGAGATAACTTAATAAAGGACCAAAAGACTCTAAAGACGGACTTTGACTCGATAAAACACTTAAAAGAAACATCAAAACATAGGGTAGAAAACGGTAAAAACCGAGTATATTAATTCCCCCAGACTTAGCCTTTTGCTTGTCCTCAAGCAAACATAAAACTAAGTGAGAAGAAAAGGTTTGAAAAACACGGAGATTAACATTTCCTTTAAAATCCCGCAATGACCATTACCTTATTAATCCACATATTGCTAGACTAGCTCCGGATCAAACCACCATGTACTTCTCTGCAAGCATTCGCAGCCTCCCAGATTCAACACATAATTTCGCAGAATAGTTCCAAAGCTATCATCGCTGGGTCTCATCAAAGATCATAGTGCCAAGAACCTTCTAGACTCTTTCCCTTCCGATATCAAGACGAGACAACAACACAACCTTTGGTACCTTTCTTCTCCCCCAGACTTATTATTTTCTCATTTCTTTTCCATAGAGTTCACGGTTGATGGAACACGAGTATTGATTGTTTTTGCCACTGAATCCCTGGTTCATTTTAGTGCCACCCTTTTGTTCTAATTAAAGTGTAGGCGAATAGTGGTATCCCTGGAAATTTTCCTAACCTCGCTTCCAACCTTAGTGTGATCATCTCTTCCGAAGTAAAATAATGAGATCGATGGAAATTTTCCTAGCCCTTTACCCGAAAGAAAATCATTTCATCTTTTCTGCTTTTTATTTTTAAAAATGAGGGAGATGGGTACTATACTTCAACACGGGTTGTCTCGTCAGCTACGAATGAGGAGTCAAGCTCTGAAGACACCAATTACAATAATGAGGTAAAAGGAAGAGCTCAGAAATTAGTTCAAGCTTTTTGAAAAGTTTTTGGGAACATGGATGCCTCTGATTAACCGGTCAGCCTTTAGATTTTCCATTAGTTTTATCAGGAGCTAAATCTGCAACAATGGTCACTTAGATGCAAAATCATATAAAAATTCAAAGGTCGTGATCATAATCTCCAACAAGTTTTGACTCAATAAAACATAATAATTTAAAACTGACATAGAAATAGCTCAAAAGTAAACAAAAGAAAGAAAATAGCATTAGTAGCGATAGATACCCTCCCCCAGACTTACTTCACACCGTCTCGGTGTGAAAATAAATGAGGAAGAGGTTTAAACATACTCAAGTAGAAGAAATAAAAGAGAAAGTAAAAGAAAACGTACCGGTACGGTTGCCTCCCACCAAGCGCTTGTTTAAAGTCGTTAGCTAGACTTGATAGCCTTTTAGGCGTGTGACGGATCTTCAAGGGGAATAGTCTCATCCCCATCGATTCCTACGTCAGCGAGGTATGGATTTAGGCGCTACCATTAACTACAAATTCTTCTCCTGTAGCGTTTAGCAACACCACAGCTCCGTACGGTCTTACCTCCTTAATGGTGAACGGTCCCGACCATCTCAATCTCAGCTTCCCTGGAAAAAGTTTAAGGCGAGAATTGAATAGCAATACATGATCGTTTGCAGCGAAGTTCTTAGGAGTTATCCTCTTGTCGTGATAGGCCTTGGTCTTTTCCTTGTAAATTTGTGAGTTCTCATAGGCCATGTGACGTATCTCCTCCAGCTTGTGTAGTTGCATCGTTCTCCGTTCCGAAGCAGAATTTATGTCAAAGTTTAGCAACTTTACAGCCCATGCTGCCTTGTATTCAAGCTCCACCGGAAGGTGACATGACTTCCCGTAAACGAGATGAAATGACGTCGTTCCTAAAGGTGTCTTGTAGGCTGTTCTGTATGCCCAGATAGCGTCGTCTAGCTTCGTGGCCCAATCCTTCCTTGTCGTGCTAACAGTCTTTTGCAGGATGCCCTTGATCTCCCTGTTGGAAATCTCGACCTGTCCACTTGTCTGTGGGTGATAAGGAGTGGCTACCTTGTGCTTGACTCCGTGCTTCCTTAAGAGATTCTGGAAGATCTTGTTGATGAAATGAGACCCACCATCGCTGATCACTACTCTAGGTACACTGAACCTTGGAAAGATTACTAATTTAAACATCTTCAAAACTACCTTGGCGTCATTAGTTGGGCTAGCCAGCGCTTCAACCCACTTAGACACATAATCTACCGCGACGAGGATGTATTGATTCTCAAAAGATGACGGAAAAGGACCCATGAAGTCAATACCCCATACATCGAACACTTCAACTTCCAAGATAAAATTCTGAGGCATTTCATTCCTCTTGCTGATATTTCATTGCCTCTGACATGAATTGCACTTGGAGATGAAAGCATGTGCGTCGCGAAACATAGTCGGCCATCAGAACTCGGCCTGCAATGCCTTGGACACCGTCTTGAATGTGGCAAAGTGCCCTGCGTAGTTCAAACCATGACAGTGGAATAGAATACCAGGAATTTCTTCCTCCGAAACACATCTTCGAAAAACGCCGTCCGAGCCTTGCTTGTATAGATATGGCTCATCCCAAAAGTATTTTGTCGAATGTCTCTCAAGAATTTCTTCTTGTTTCCCACAAAGCCAACTGGCTCCTTTTCTGCGGCCAAGTAATTTGCTATCTCACCGAACCAGGGGATTTCGGGGAGCTCGGTGCGGCATGGGGATGTGTAGTGCTCATCGTGCCTAATGCTGATCGCGTAGACGTTCTCCTCGGGTAGGCTATCGTCCAAAGGGACCTCTTCGTATATACGCAGTCTGGATAGAAGATCTGCGACACCATTCTCGATCCCCCTCTTGTCTTTGATCTCAAGATCAAACTCTTGCAACAGAAGAATCCAACGCAAAAGTCTAGGTTTGGCATCCTTCTTTGTAAGTAAATACCTGAGAGCCGCGTGATCCGTGTGCACGATGACCTTAGACCCCACAAGATAAGACTTGAACTTCTCAAAAGCAAATACGATGGCAAGAAGTTCCTTCTCGGTTGTGGCATACTTGCATTGCGCGTCGTCTAGAGTTCTGCTGGCGTAGTAGATAACATGAAGCTTCTTATCTCTTCGCTGCCCCAAAACAGCCCCTACCGCGAAATCGCTAGCGTCGGTCATCACTTCAAAAGGGAGCTCCCAATCTGGTGGTTGGACTATTGGTGCGCTGATAAGTGCTCCCTTGATTGTGTGAAAGGCCTCTAGGCAGTCACTGTCGAAGTGAAACTTCACTTCCTTACATAGCAATTGAGTTAAGGGTCTAGCGATCTTTGAAAAATCTTTGATGAATCTCTTGTAGAATCCAGCATGCCCAAGGAAGCTTCTAATCCCCTTGACGGAGTCGGGAGGTTATAAGCTACTCATCACCTCTATCTTCGCCTTGTCCACTTCGATGCCCTGCTCTGAAATCCGATGACCCAAGACAATCCCATCTCTGACCATAAAATGACACTTCTCCCAATTCAACACCATATGCTTTTCTCACAGCGCTGTAATACACTGCACAAATTTGAAAGGCAAACA
The DNA here is from genome assembly GCA_002933915.1 of Eutrema heterophyllum. Classification (NCBI taxonomy): domain Eukaryota; kingdom Viridiplantae; phylum Streptophyta; class Magnoliopsida; order Brassicales; family Brassicaceae; genus Eutrema; species Eutrema heterophyllum. The sequence continues at coordinate 251,498 of PKMM01028511.1, read as the reverse complement.
GAAAACGAGGATCCATAGACAGACAAATCATCCATGAAAACTTCCATTATGTCCTCAATCAAGTCAGTAAAGATCGACATCATGCATCGCTGGAATGTTGCTGGACATTACACAATCCGAACGGCATTCTCCGATAAGCAAAAGTGCCATAGGGACATGTGAATGTGGTCTTCTCTTGATCGTCCGGATGGATGGGAATCTGAAAGAAGCCAGAATAGCCATCTAGAAAACAGTAGTAGGGGTGGTTAGCCAATCTTTCGAGCATTTGATCAATAAAAGGCAAAAGGAAATGATCCTTGCGAGTAGCAGCATTCAATTTACGATAATCAATACACATTCTATGTCCTGTAACAGTTATAGTTGGAATCAACTTATTTTTCTCATTATTAATAACTGTTACTCAACCTTTCTTTGGCACAACATGGACTGGGCTCACCCAAGTACTATATGAGATAGCATATATAATGCCCGCCTCTAGAAGTTTCATTATCTCCTTCTTTACAACATCCTTGAGATTCGGGTTTAACCGCCTCTGATGTTCTATCGAAGTCATTGATTCATCCTCTAGATGTATCCTATGCATGCAAAGATCGGGTGAAATTCTTGTGATATCATCTAGTGAGTAGCCTAAAGCTCTACGATACTTTCTAAGCTCACACAGAAGCAAGGCAGTTTCAACATGATTCAACTCAGCATTGATGATCACATGATAAGTAGAATTAGGTCCAAGAAACGCGTACCTTAGCCCCGTTGGGAGTGGTTTGAGCTCGGTCTTTGGAGCTTTCAGCTCGCTCCACGGATTAGCAAGCGGCGCAAGAGGACTCACTGCCGGAGGCGTCTCCGCGGCTCCATCTAGGCTGATGTATTCAACCATCTTCTCTATTGTTTGGCTCGAATCCAACATTCTAGCATAACCAATCGCATCGTCACTCATAAACCCATACTCACTCTCGATCCTTGTCAAACAGTCTCCAACGAGTCATCTACTAAAATCTCTTCAACCGCTTCTTCAGAAAATTCCAGCGAGTCATTAATCGAGAATGTCTGACCGTCTAGCATAGGTTTCTTCAGCATCTTTTCCATCTCAAACTTCATGATAATGTCTCCCAGGTGGAGGTCTATTCGCCCATTCTTCACATCTATTATGGCTCCTGCTGTACACAAGAAGGGTCTTCCCAAAATGAGGGGATCCCTTGGTTCCTCATCAAGCTCTAGAACCACAAAATCTGCAGGAACGAATGTATCGCCGATTCGTACATGTAGATCCTCAAGAACACCAACAGGAAGTTTCACAGAACGATCGGCGAACACTAAGGAGATCTTAGTTTGCTTGAACTTTGTGAATCCAAGTCGCTTAGCCACGGAATATGGCATCAAGTTGACGCTGGAACCTAGATCACACAAGGAGCAAGAAAAAGTCATCGCTCCAATCTGCACGGAGAGGACGAACTTCCCTGGATCGCCTAGCTTCTTCGGCATCATGTTCTGGAGGATGGCACTGAAATCTTTAGAAACCATCATGACGCTGTCTTCAGTAGACACCTTACTTGTCACCAAGCTCTTCATATACTTTCTCAATGAAGGTATCATTTGGATTGCAACAACCAGAGGAAGCTTCACCACGAGATCTTTCAACATTTCCCTGCACTTTGCTTCTTCTAGGTCCTTGCGCGACTTCTTTTGACGAGTAGGGTACGGAACCTTCGGCGTGTAGACACGTGTAGGAGGCTGTACATGTGGCTCCTTCAGAGCGTATGCATCCGTAGAAAACTTCTCTTTTGGAGCTGTTTCCTCGTCGTCCCGCTCTAGATCGATCACAACATATGCATCCTTTTCCTTTAGTGCAACAAGTTCTAGCGCTTTTCCACTTCTGAGTGTGATCGCGTTAACGAACTCGTTCCTCGGATTCTGCTATACTTTTCCTGGAAGAACTCCTTGTGGCCTCTTAATTGCTTCGGCAGTTTGAGCAACTTGAGTGTCCAGCTTCTTCACATGAGTGCATACGGCTTCGTACTTGCCGTTGAGATCGTTGTACATGTTATCAACCTTAACGTTGATCTCCTTAGTAGATTGTTGTTGATTGAGCAGGAGCTGTTGCATGAGAGCCTTAAGCTCATCTTGGGAGCTATTCGCGGAGCTTGTAGTCGCTTGGAACAGGACATGTTTTATTGGTTAGAAGATGTTGAACGGCCGTTTCTGTTGGAACCCGCCTTGGAACATGTTGTTTCCTTGGAAACCTTGAGAAAAACCAGAGGAGCCAGCGTTTTGCACGAAAGCTTTCCCTTGGGGCTGTTGAGCTTGCTGAGGGTAGACTTGATTGATTTAAATGTTTTCACTCAGTCAATTAATACTAAAGTTCACATTACCGCAATCATAACGGTTGTCAATGCAGTACTTTAGGATCAAATCCACAAAGACCAATGGTACACTACAATTCTCACAATTATAAAACTAAGCTAAGACAGGAATATTGTTGGGTTGGAAAAGTAACGAATGCAATTAAACGATGTAAATTCAATAAGGGAAAGACGTTAGGTCAATAATTTATTATCAGGAATCCAGAGATAACGAATCAGACAACTATTTAAGGGATAATTAAACACCGGTTTCGAACTCAGACCTAAATATTAACCAATCCACTTCCGTGCGATCATGTTCAATATGTTCACAAATCGTCCTAATACACTTCCGCGCTCATAGGACAATTTGCTCGCTTATGTTCTTTCTAACAATCTAATACACTTCCACGCTCTTAGATTAAGCACCAGTTCATAGACCTAGCGGTCAGCTCAAGCCTAAGCATTACATGCAACAATAAGCGAAAACCACAAAAGATAAATCCCTATATGTGTCTAATTCAATGATTCATGGGTCCCCTCGAAACCCTAAACCTAACTAATGAGCTACTCAGACATGGAAACAGAGAACAAGCAAAGAGATGAAGAAGACATAATATAAATTAAGAGAGAAAGGGTTTAGAATTCTTCTAAATGGATACAAAGATTCTTCTCCAAAGCTTACAAAATCCAAAAGCAAAAAGGTCGAAATAGAACAAGAGCAGTCTCAAGTGGTGCCGTCAAAGAGGCTAAAAATAGAGTATATATAGGTCTAGGTCGAATTAGGTCAAAATAGGGAGTTTCCAGAGCAAAATAGGAAAAACAGAAATTTCCTTTTTTCTTCTCGTCGGCTTGCATCGACCGATGGCTGTTTCTCTGGGCACGTGGCATCGATCGATTGCCGATTCTCTGGACGTCTTGCATCGATCGATGCACTTCTTGCATCGATCGATGCACTCCTTGCATCGATCAATGCTGAACTCTCGGTAAGGGCTGCATCGACCGGCTCCATCGACCGGTCACATTCTGCATCGGTCGATGCACTCTTTTTCTTCGACCGATTCTGTTCTTTTCTGCACAGTTCCGTGCGTTTTTGCCCTCGTATCTCCGATTTCTTCCTTAAACGCCTTTTTACCTGAGATATCTAAATAAAGGACTAAAAGACTCTAAAAACGGACTTTGACTCGATAAAACATTTAAAAAAAAATAACAAAACATACGTTAGAAAACGGTAAAAACCAAGTATATCATTGATCTTGGGGATTCTCGACGTTCGTGCTCCTGTAGGACATATTCGGGTGGTTCGTATAATTCTGGTTGAAACCTCTGTTCTGCACATACCCTTGTCCGCTAACGTAGCTCACCTCTTGCATCTCATTAATCACTTCCTCGGCTAATCCTTGACAGAGAATTGCATCTTCTGCCTCCTCGCAAGACTGCACACCTCTCTGATTTCCCTTCAGCAGCAAGTTCACTTTCGCGGCCAGCTCGTCTATCTTCTGTGAGTCTGCACCATTGACACATTTAGACCTGTCATACTAGGGCATCGATTTCTAGAACTCGCAGCCAAGTTTTCTATCAACTGGTACGCTCCTTCCTTAGTCTTGGTCATGAAATCTCCATTGCTCGCAGCATTTAGGGCGTTCTTGTAGTCCCAGTCAACTCCATCGTAGAAGATGCTCAGAATCTGCTCATCCGAGTACCCATGATGAGGACATTCTCTGCGGTACTCTCTAAACCTCTCCCAAGCTTCGCAAAAGGATTCTCCCGGATGCTGCTGGAAGGCAGCGATCTTGTTTCGAAGCAAGGCTATCTTGGATTTAGTGTAGAAGTGATTCAGGAAAGTAGCCCTGCACATATCCCAAGTAGTCAACGACCCAGCCGGAAGTGACTTTAGCCATCTCAGCGCCTTATCTGCCAAAGAAAAGGGGAAAAGTTTGCACTTAAGGTAATCGGCCGGTACTCCATTCTACTTGGTAGTGCTGCAAATCTCTTCAAAATTCTCAATGTGATCCTTTGGATGCTCTGCAAGCAACCCGTGGAACACGTGCTGCTTCACCAATGAAATCATCTGAGGTTTGATTTCATAATCTTGCCTTGTAATAGCCGGTGGACGGATGGCAGCTCTGTTCTGGTAAAAGGTGAGAGGCGTGTCCAAGTCCCCGATGGCAGACTCTTGTTGCTGTTGATGTTGTTGTTGTTGTTGCAATTGCTGCACTTGATGCTGTAACCTTTGAAGCTCGGCAACTGCAGCATTCTGTTGGTCGTTGTTCTGATCGTCCATGACGACGGGGATTGGTCTCTCTCTTCTGTTCGTTCGTTCTAGCCTTGCTAGCTCGTCGTTGCTGAGCTCGCAAAGGCCTTCGGACCCCTTACTTCTGGTAACTCTACTCAGTTTTTCGGTTAATCACCTAAAACACACAAGAAAATAAATTACGTTAGTAAATCTTAGACTAAATTTCAAATTCAGAATTGAAGGTAATGCTATTGATCCCCGGCACGGTGCCAAATTGATTTCAATTTTTTCACCTAGTCAGTTAACACTAAAGCTTACACTACCGCAATCATAACGGTTGTCAATGCAGTACTTTAGGATCGAATCCACAGAGACCAAAGGTACACGACAATTCTCACAAATAAGAAATTAAGCTAAGACAGAAATATGATTTGGTTTTAGAAAGGTAACTAAAGCAATTTAAACGATATAAATTCAATAAAAGACATGCGTTAGGTCAAGGGTATATTCGCACGAATCCAGAGATCATGAATCAGATAACTATTCAGGGGATGAATTAGACACAAGTTCAAACTCAAACATGAATATCTAACCAACCCACTCTCGTGGTATTGATTACTAAATCTAGCACCCTAAAATCATAACTCTCGTTGGCATATAATACTAAATCAGCATTAATGAGCAGGTTCAATATGTTCACGAATCGCCTTAGCATCAACTCTCGCAGGCTAAAGACAATTCGCTATGTTCTTTCTAGCAACCTACGACACTCTCGTGGTATAGATTTAACCCTAGTTCAGAGACTAAGCGGTTAACTTAAGTCTAAGCAATAAGCACAACAGTAAACGAAACCACAAAAGATAAATCCCTATCTGTGTCTAACTCAACGATTCATGGATTCCCTTGAAAACCCTAAACCCAACTATGGAACTACTCAGACATGGAAACAGAAATCAGGCAAATAGATAAAGAATACATAACATAAATTAAGAGAGAAAGGGTTTAGAAATCTTCTCCAAAAGATGCAAAGATTATTCTCCAAAAGCTTACAATAGTCAAAAGCAAAAGTCTGAATAGAAATCAAAAGATGTATATGTCTGTGTATCGAGTTGTGTATCAAGTTCTCTCTGTGTGTCTCTATGTGTGTCTCTCTGTGCGTCTCTCTGTGCCGTCAAGAGGCTAAAAATAGGGTAGATATAGGCCTAGGTCGAATTAGGTCAAAACTAGGAAGTTTCTAGGGCAAAAAGGAAAATCAGAAGTTTCCTTATTTCTTCTCGTCGGACTGCATCGACCGATGCACATGTTGCATCGATCGATGCTAAATTCCCTGGCCTTCTCCATCGATTGATGCACTCCTTGCATCGGTCGATGGGGAAATCCTTGGTGAGTTGCATTGGTCGGCTCCATCAACGGCTTCTCCTGCATCGGTCGATGGGGAAATCCCTGGTGAGTTGCATCGGTCGATGCACTCCTTGCATCGACCGATGCTGCTTCTTTCTTCACGGTTTCGTGCGTTTTTGCCTTCGTAACTCCAATTTCTTCCTTAGACGCCTTTTAACCTGAGATAACTTAATAAAGAACCAAAAGACTCTAAAGACGGACTTTGACTCGATAAAACACTTAAAAGAAACATCAAAACATAGGGTAGAAAACGGTAAAAACCGAGTATATCACATTTAGGTCTCATTTAGAGTTTATGACATTTTCATTAGGTCATAGTGAGTTCTTGCATGTTTTGGAGCGTTTTCTAGGTGATTGGAGGCAATTTGGGTATATTTGGAGAAATAGACCAAAGTAGAATGCAAGGGTCATCCGAACCATCCAAAGAACCGGCAGAACGAAGGCTTTCCGATATGATTTAGCTTTCGAGGTGTTCATAAAGTTGTAGAGGGATGAGTTATCTTTCTACTGGAGTTTGAATCAGGCCATTTGGACGTGTGGTTTGGGAGATATAACAGATTCACTAGTGGTGTATCCGCCTGCCGAGACTACTTCGTCCAACACCGACCTATGCACTCGGTAATGAAGCTTCATGGGACTACACCGAGCCCACTTGTAGGTGTAACTGCTCGGTGTAACAACAGGAGCAAAAGTCCTTAACACCGACCAGTTGCACCGATTCATGCACTCGGTGTAACCCTTAGCTCACCCAAACCAGCCGAGCTCACCCGAGGTGTCTCAAAGATGTGGCTGGACGAAGGCCTTTCGATCTGAATCAACTCCAACAGTCTGCATGGAAGTTGTAGAGGAAGGAGTTCGCTATCCACATGAGTTGGAATCAAGTCATTCAGACGTGTGGTCTGAGAGATATGAGCGATTTACCAGAGACATGTCCACCTGGCCGAGACAGTTTCTTCAACACCGAGTCCACAAGTCGGTGTAACAGATCGGTGCAAAATCCCAGGTGATATACTCGATTTTTACCGTTTTCTACCCTATGTTTTGGTGTTTCTTTTAAGTGTTTTATCGAGTCAAAGTCCGTCTTTAGAGTCTTTTGATCCTTTATTAAGTTATCTCAGGTTAAAAGGGGTATAAGGAAGAAATTGGAGTTACGAAGGCAAAAACGCACGAAACCGTGAAGAAAGAAGCAGCATCGGTCGATGCAAGGAGTGCAGGGATTTCCCCATCGACCGATGCAGGAGAAGCCGTCGATGGAGCCGACCGATGCAACACACCAGGGATTTTCCAATAAACTGATGCAAGGAGTGCATCGGTCAACACAACCTTGGCCGAGAGATCCCCATAGACCGATGCAAGGAGGGCATCGGTCGATGCAGTCCGACGAGCATAAATAAGAAAACTTCTGATTTTTCTTTTTTGCCCTAGAAACTTCCTGTTTTTGACCTAATTCGACCGATGCCTATATATACCTTATTTTTAGCCTCTTTGACGGCACCGCTTTTTACAAACACTTTTCTATTCGCTTTATTCTATTGAAAAATTTTGCTCTGGATTATTGTAAGTCTTGGAGAAGAATCCTTGCATCTATTGAGAAGATTTCTAAACCTTTTCTCTCTTAATTCATACTATGTCTTATTCATCTCTTTGCTTGTTTTCTATTGCTATGTCTGAGTAGTTTCATAGTTAGGTTTACGGTTTTCAAGGGACACCATGAATCCTTGAGTTAGACACAGATAGGGAGTTATGTTTTGTGGTTTCGTTTACTGTTGAGCTTATTGCTTAGACTTAAGTTAACCGCTTAGTCTCTGAACTAGGGCTGAATCTATACCACGAGAGTGTCGTAGGTTGCTAGAAAGAACATAAGCGAGTGAATTGTCCTTAGCCTGCGAGAGTTGATGCTAAGGCGATTTGTGAACATATTGAACCTGCTCATTAATGCTGATTTAGTATTCTATGCCAACGAGAGTTAGGATTTTAGGATGCTAGATTTAGTAATCAATGCCACGAGAGTGGGTTGGTTAGATATTGTTTGAGTTTGAACTTGTGCCTAATTCATCTCCTGAATAGTTGTCTGATTCATGATCTCTAGATTCATGCGAATATACCCTTGACCTAACGCCTGTCTTTTATTGAATTTACATCGTTTAAATTGCTTTCGTTACCTTTCTAAAACAAAATCATATTTCTGTCTTAGCTTAATTTCTTATTTGTGAGAATTGTAGTGTACCTTTGGTCTCTGTGGATTCGATCCTAAAGTACTGCATTGACAACCGTTATGATTGCGGTAGTGTAAGCTTTAGTGTTAATTGACTAGGTGAAAACACTGAAATCAATTTGGCGCCGTTGCCGGGGACTAATAGCGTTACCTTCAATTCTGAATTTGAAATTTAGTCTAAGATCTACTAACGTATTTTATTTTACTCTCTCGTGTGTTTCAGGTGACTAACCAAAAAAAACTGGGTAGAGTTACCAGAAGCACAGGGTCCGAGAACCTTCTTGAGCTCGACAACCAAGAGCTAGCGAGGTTAGAACGTATGAGCAGAAGAGCAAGGTCAAATCCCGTCATCATGAACGACGAAAACAACAACCAACATAATGCTGTAGCTGCCGAGCTTCAGAGGTTACAACAACTAGTGCAGCAGATGGAGCAGCAGCAGATGGAGCAGCAGCAGATGGAGCAGCAGCAGCAACAACAACAACAACAGCAACAGTAGCAGGCGCAGCAGCAGCCTGCCATCGGGGACTTGGACACGCCTCATGCCTTTTACCAGAACAGAGCTGCCATCCGCCCACCAGCTATTACGAGGCAAGATTATGAGATCAAGCCTCAGATGATCGCATTGGTGAAGCAGCACATGTTACATGGTCTGTCTGCAGAGCATCCAATGGATCATATTGAGAATTTCGAAGAAATCTGCAGCACCACCAAATAGAATGGGGTGCCTGCTGACTATCTCAAGTGCAAGCTTTTCCCTTTCTCTTTGGCAGACAAGGCACTAAGGTGGCTGAAGTCGCTCCCTGCTGGATCATTGACTATTTGGGATGAATGCATAGCTACTTTCTTGGACCACTTCTATACCATGTCTAAGACAGCTTCATTGCGGAACAAAATCACTACTTTCCAGCAGCACGCTGGAGAGTCTTTTTGCGAAGCTTGGGAGAGGTTTCAAGAGTACCGAAGAGAATGCCCTCATCATGGGTACTCAGATGAGCATATCCTAAGCATCTTCTACGATAGAGTCGATTGGGACTACAAAAACGCCCTTAATGCTGCGAGCAATGGAGACTTCATGACCAAAACTAAGGAAGGAGCGTACCAGTTGATAGAGAACTTGGCTGCAAGTTCTGGAAATCGCTGCCCTGAGTACGACATGTATAAACGTGTTAATAGTGTGGAGTCGCAGAAGATTGATGAGCTGACTGTGAAAGTGAACTTGCTGCTTAAGGGAAATCAGAGATGTGTGGAGTCTTGCGAGGAGACAGGAGATGCAGTTTTCTGTCGGGGATTAGCTAAATATGAGAGTGATGAACTGCAGGAGGTGAACTTCGTTAGTGGACAGGGGTATGTGCAAAACAGAGGATTGAACCATAATTACTGAAACCATCCGAATATGTCTTACAGAAGCACTAATGTCGAAAATCCCCAAGATCAAGTCTACCCCCAACAAGCTCAACAATCTCAAGGAAAAACTTTTGTGCAAAACGCTGGTGTCTCATGTTTTTCTCAGGGCTTTCAAGGTCAGAACAATTTCCAAGGTGGGTTTCAGCAGAAACAACCATTCAACACCTTCCAAACAACGAAACACATTCCATTCCAGGCACCCGCAAGCTCTGCGAATGATTCTCAGGATGAGTTGAAACTTCTCATGCAGCAACTTCTGCTAAATCAACAACAATCTGCTTAGGAGATCAATGTCAAGGTTGATAACATGTACAACAATCTTAACAGCAAGTACGAAGCTGTATGCACTCATGGGAAGAAGCTGGACACTCAAGTTGCTCAAAATGCCGAAGCAATCAAGTGCCAACCAGGAAATCTTTCGGGAAAAGTAGAGACTAACCCCAGAGAGCATTTCAATGCAATCACTGCTCAAGGAGAAATGAAGACTATGCATGAGTTGAAGAATGAGGTTGAAACACATGCTGTTGCAGCAGAGATGAAATACACTTCCATCACCCTACCACCATATGTTCCTAAGGTGCCATACCCTATGCCACCCAGACACCTCATGAAGTCTATTAGTGCAGAGAAGCTGAGTGGTTTTGATAAGTTAGTGAGGAGGATTCCCCATGAGATCTCGTTTGAAGAAGCCTTGGAAGACCGACCTCAGTTAGATTTCCTCCAAAATTGCAAAGAGACTCTAGAAGAGGTTAAGGCACTCTTCATCAAGGCAAGGAGAACACGGGCACCAATGAAGCATTTGTCTAAGATTGTAGACCCTGGGAAGTTTTCTGTTTCATGCTCTATCTATGGAGTTGACTTTAAAGAATCTCATGTCGATTCTGGATCTAGCGTGAATCTCATGTTGAAGGCTATTGCAGAGAGGTTGGGAACTGCTGATATAAGACCTCCTAATGCGACTCTCGCATTTGCGAACTCTTCCACCACGACTCCATATGGTACCATCCCTGATTTGCTTGTTAAAGTAGGAGATTGTCTGGTTCCTACTGATTTTCATGTCGTGGAGATGAGTGAAGGTTCTAATATGCCTTTGATTCTTGGAATACCATTCATGGCCACAGTGGGTGCAGTTCTGGACATGCCCAATTAGAGAATCTCATTCTCTAACATAAACAAAAAGGTCTTCTACAAAGCCATCCCCACTAGAGGAATTCCCGAACACGTCTCATGCATCACTGCTGTCATATCAGAGAAGCTGGAAATTGATCCAGGAAAAGAGCCCCCTGATGGAAATCAAGTCACTCACCTTCATTATGAGACAGCTTAGGGGAGTTAAACGAGGTAAAGAAAACCCAGACTCTTCGTGAGATAAATAGGCTACAAAGATAGACCTGAATAGATCTCACACTAATGACTGATTTTATGGTGAAGTGAAGTTAATGACTACTTCAAACAAACTTGCTTCGAGCTCTCTTCCCTAACACAAGTTGCTGCACTTATGCTTTCAAACTTAGCTTCGCACCCTATGCCAAGTTTGCGGGGGATTATTAGAGACCGAAGCCCAATATTATTCCAACAAGCAATGTCAAAGGAAGGCCCATGTGTTTAGGGTTTTATTCATATAAATATAGCTTTTGTGTTTCTGATATTGTAACTTTGGCTGCACACAGCAGCCACATTATCCTCTTAATGAAATATTAATCAAAGTCTCTTGTTCTTGGTGTCAACAAGGCGTCTTTCATCTTCTTTATTTCTTTGCACACAATAAAGCTCTTATATGAGCTATCTCAATTTCTAACTTTTCTATCTATCTATAATAAGCTCTTTTGAGCAAAATCTATTCTTGTTTTGAAACCACTCACAAAGTAGACTAATATATAAGTTTGTGTAATAGAAGAAGAAATATAACTTTGGCTGCCAATAGAGCAGCCTCCCTTTCCATTCCATATGAATCAATCGATGGTTTAACTCTTGGTGACAATATCAAATTTCTCATTTTCTTTATTTCTTTGTCTTTGAATAAAGCTCTTCATGAGCTATCTATTTCTAAATATTAGACTTCTGTTTTAGCTCATTTGAGCACAAATCTATCTTCATTTGAATCCGCTTACATCTTGAAGTCACGTTGATTGTTTATATCTATCTAATAATCTAATGGATTTTGGTGACCGCAAAACATGCATGAAAAAGCCATGATTCATTTCGGTCTTAGCTTTGGATATGAAACCCAAAAGATGATGGGATTAATCTACTGTCTCAATAATTCAATTATCTTCAGAAGCTAGTGAACATAATCTTGTTATTGTCATGCTGCAATGGAGAAGTTGCATGTTTCCAGATGAGATTTACGAGAGCCAACTAAACTTTTTCTGCCCCAAGAGCAGTGAGAAAGACGCAAATGCATGGGTTTTTTTTTTTGCGCAAAAACCAACTTCATGGGTCTGGAGAGAAGCAAAAAATCATGAGCTTTTGGTTTTATATTTAACTTTGTAGCACACAAAAAAGCTTACCCCAAGAGATATCGGTTAAATCCGTATGTGGCCTATAGCTATTTACTCATTTTACAAATTTTAGTTTTCTTTAAAGCTTTCCTAAACTTTGTAGCTAATCATGTTCAATTGTTCCAAACCGAATCTGAATCAAACTTAACATAATCTTAACCGAGTCTAATTGAACCTTTTATTAATCGGTTAGGGTTTGGATTTTAAAAAGCTAATGGTTTACTAAAGCGAAATCGGTTTCGAACTAACCTTAATCAAATCAAACCATAGGATCAAGTCGAAACTCCACCGGATTTGATATTCGTTTATCAAAACAAATAAAAATGGTACTAAAATAAAATTGAACTTAATGTTGTCAAACCGAATTGCACCAAGTCAAAAATGAAATTAACCTAAACCGAATATGAAAAAGGTTTGAATTGAAATCAAACTGAACCAAAATAAACCGGAGGTAAATTGAAAGTAAATAAAACCAAACCAGTCTTCTAGATTAAAATAGTTTGGCATTTTGATTTTGACCGGTTTAGATTCAAACACGTTAATTTTTTCCCAAATTAAACCCAAATATGAAATTTCACATATAAATCAGATAATACGAACATTCACCGTAAAATTTGAATGTTCATCAGAAAATTCAAAGTTGCAGAAAAATTAATAGATCGCTAGAAAACTCATCCAAAACTTGGTTAATGGCAATGGCATTGATTCTAGCGTTGACCTCGTCGAAAAAATCTTGGCCGTTATGTTTCCCGTCGATTCTCCGTCATCTCTCAACATAATAAACAGAGGTCTTAACATTTCCGTCAACAGATCCCACTTTACTCCCCTGAAGAAAACGTGCTCCTTTATTTCCGCTGCTCCATGCCAGAAACCTAACCACATCGTCGGATCTTTCACAAGCAATCGACGGACTAGCTAGATCGGACAGTTTTCCGGCGAATTCGGGTTCCTTCATTAACACGTTACGCAAAGTCTCCTTTATTTTGCTTCAAATGTTGAACGGAGTCTCTCCATACATCATCTCGCACGTCAAAACGCCGAAAGCCCACCAGTCGACGGCGAATTCGTGACCTTTGCCGCGAATTACCTTCGGCGATATGTAATCTGAAGTTGTTAACATCTTGCATGATCTTTACCCTGAGTTTCAACTCTCTGAGAAGTAAGTTTTTTGTTTTAATGTCAGAAACATAGCAAAAAACAGAGTAAAACGAGTCTGTGTCAAGTATTGATATTTGCTATCAAATAATAAAATAATAGAATACTTAAAATATACCGAATGAAAAGTTAAATTTACTAAAACAAAATGTGGAGTAACAGGTTTTTTATTTTTATGAGATGGTGAAATTGCTGACTTTAAAACAAAAAAAAATGAAGAACTGATAATAGTTTAGAGTTTATAATCAGTTTGATGAGTTGGGGAAAGTGGGATTTATGAGATCTAAGTTTTATTCAACCATTCATAGGATCTTTGTGTGTTGAACTTTGTTATGTCATTGACTAAATAATTAAAACTACAACCTACAATCACGACATCACTTAAGAGGATTCATGAAGATAACTCATGTTGTACAATTTTTGCACAATACATTTTTCTAAACGCATTACAATTATGAATTGTTTTCATCAGAAATGATTGATTGAATTGTTTTCTAAACCCTACCTTGTGATTATCTTCAAACACTTTCAATTTCTGCTTCTTTAAAAAGGTTCAGACTTGTGGATGTTTACTGCTTCTAGTGGTGTCATTTTCCAGGTTGATGTTCCATTGGAGATTGTGCATTTAACAGATGAATATTGGGAGAGAGTTGTAAGTTCTTTCTTCAATGCTTCTATTTAGAATGCCTAACTGTTTGGGTTTCTGATTGGATTTCCAACAATAAATCAGGTTTCTTACATTATTGAGGAGTACCGTTGTGGACGTACACCTAATACGGATGTTATTTGTAATACTAGAATTAAGTTTGATCATTGGTTATTTCTGCAAACCCCACGCTGAGTTTCATTAAGCCAACGGACCTCGTCGCCACGGCGGTACACCACACTCCTACGCCGCAACATGAAATCGGCGATGAAGAGCCAAAAACAGAATCAAGATTGTTTATGGGTTTGAAGCAAGATCCAGATCCAAATCCGTTCTTGAATCTGACACAATGTTAAAAGAATCGCTAGGCAATAGCTAGGCCTTCGTTAGGAGCCTAGCGCCTAGACAGATAAATCGGGGCCTAGACGGGGTCTAGGCGTTAATAAATTATTATTTATATTATAAATATATAATAATTTGCAAAATAAAATAAAAAACGCAATTGAAATATTCTTAAGAATCCATAAGTTTAAAATAAAGAAAAAGTTATACACGAAATTTCTAATTGCTTTATTTTCAGAATTGTATTTTTTTTTTTATCTAAGCGATTTGTCGTTTTGCCATGTTAAATTCTAAACATAAATATGGACGTAACACATTTATATCTTTACCTCTATCTGCTATGCTTTGTTGTTTCGATCTTTGGAATTTTTGTTGTTGATCGCCACTTGTTTTATTCTCTCTGCTTAACCTATTTTCAGTTTGTCTTTACAAAGACTGTGTACTCCTCCCTTATATTTGTGTGATTGTTTTATTAATTATAATTTATCTTCCTATGTATTTACCAAAACTAATATACACAATTACATAAACTGTATTTCACAAGTCTTATAACAACAACTTTTTACTCCCTTCCACACAATTACTCCCTTCGAACCTGACAAATCTGATCACATATCTCGTACATCAAGGGTAATTAAATCGGTCCAAATTTGTGCAAAAGAGTAACGAAAATGTTATAGTTTACTAAAATTTTAAAAAGTGTCAACATACTAATGAAACTTCAATTAAGTGATAAAACTTGCAAAACCCTCGTAAATATAAATTACTTCTTTGGTTTGCTTCGATTAGATTGATTTTATCTGATTTCCTTTGAGCCATGCAAGCTCGTAAAATATTGTCTCATTTTTATTTCATGGTTATATCGTTTTGTTCCACTGTAAAATTCGAATAATTTCAAGCTTCTTGGAAATTTCAATTGTAATATAATGTAGCTTTTTGGTATCTTATTTAAACCTAAGTGTCATAGTAAATCTTATTTGTTTTTATTACTTTGTTTCCTTGGCGCTAAGCTTTACAAGGAGGAAGTGGAGAGCCGCATAGACAGTCATTGCCGGCGAACACACTGGCCGAGAACTTTGTCAACGGAAGCTTTCCACAAATATAGTTTTGACTCGAGTCTAGTACATATAGCTTTTTGAAAGTGTTACATTTTAACAATGTTAGCACTTTTGAAAATTGTTTGTAGAAAAAGCACTTGCTAACATTGTCGTCTAGAGTCTGCAAAGTGATTATTCTGCAAACAATTTTCAAAAGTGACAATAAACTAAGACCTCTAAAAATAAGTGACAAACCACGCAAAAATCTCATTTCTTATAGCGTTAAACTTTTACTATCACAAATATTTTGATTATAAATGAAAAGATATCAAAGATTTATCACAAATGCAATCTTTCAATAAAAACTTATAGGTTTGCTATTATTAATGAAGTATTTGCATGGTTAGTCACTTTTTGAAAACTCATTTGGTTTTCTAACACTTTCTAAATATTTCTTAAGGATCTAACACTTTTGTGTACTGTACATAGGTTGACTTTCTTGTAAAATGACGATTTTACCCCCTATTGATACATGAGTGTACTGTAAACGCTTGTTTTCGCGCCGTACTGTACACTCGTGTATCAACAGGGGGGTAAAATCGTCATTTTGCAAAAAAATTAACCTATGTACAGTACACAAAGTGCTACATCCTAATAGCATTTTTGGGGAAGTACTAAAAAAACTAATATAGTTTTGAAAAAATGACAATTTGTGCAAGAATCCCATTATTAATAGATAAAAGAAGAGTCTTTTGCCTAAGATATCACTTAATCATCCATGTCTTAGTTTTATAGCACTTTATTTTCGACCTTGCAGATCTAACACTTTGTAGACTGTTTGCACCAAATTCTTCCAAATATGCCCCTGATGTATGTGACAACAGAACAGTGAATTGTTAGGTGAGAGAGACTTAGATGTCGGGATATGGTTTTGGTTGCCGGGTCGGAGTTCGTGAACCGGAGCCGGATCTTGGTTTTGCCGTGTGGGTTAACGATTGGATCTCACATCACCGTCGTGGCGACGCTGCATTGGGCACATGCCGAGAAATATGGGAGGAGTACGGTTCAAAGGAAGGAGAAGATAAAACGGCGATGGTGACACGTTCATGATGGAATTGCAGGGATTGAAGGCGGTGTACGGCGAAGATCAACCCGAGAATTAAAGGTGATTGGAGTGGAGGACCAGTGATTGAGCAGAATACTTGTTATCAAATGCAATGGGGCTCTGCTTTACGATGCGATGGTCGCGAATCTAGTGATGACGAAGAATCCGGTATTGACTTAATTAACTGATTTCTTTTTCTTTATCATTGATAATCTGAAACTTTGATTATGATTGTTGAACTAGAGTTGACTTAAAACAATTTTTTAATTCGACTTCGCATTTCAATCCACACACCTAGATACTAAAGGTTCATTTTTTTTTAATCATAATTTGGTTTCTGAGTTTTGTGAAGCTGATGGAGAGGTGAAATGTGAGAAGTGGAAGAGGGATGATGGTGGTCAATTGGTGATATGATGAAGCAAGGAAGACGTGGTGGTTGAATGATATATCATGGTTTTTACCCCAATTAAGCCATGATATAAGTTTGTTTTATAGAGTCTTTCTACTATTTTGTAGTGTTTTAGAGTCTTTTACAAGTTTTAGCACGTTTCGAGCATAATTGGAGACATTGGAGCTTTTTGGTGCATTTTGGAGCAAAGCAGAGATCATGTAGCTGAGAAGTCGATTTGAAGCCTGAGTATCGATCAACACTACCCTAGTATCGGTCGATACTCACTGCAGCAAGACACATGTCGCGACTTTTCTGAAGAGTTGAAGAATTGCAAAATTGCCCAGAAGATTTTATTATTTACAATTTAGCCCAAAACGTATTTTAGAAGTTTAAGTTAGGTTTTTAAGCCACTTTGGCTATTACGCTTGATTCTATTCTTCATACTTTGAGAGAGATCTCTGAGGGAGACAAGTCAGAACTCTGTTCATCGGAGAGAAGATTTCGAACATTTGTTTTACTCTATTCTATTTATTTGATTTGATGATCTATTCAATCATGTTGCTTGTTTCAATCTCCATGTCTGAGTAGATCCCTTGTTAGGTTCAGGGTTCTCATAAGGGTTTTCTCTGAATGTTAGGTTAATTAGTTAATTAGGATTCACCATCTGAATTAGTTCTTCACTATAGGTTGTTCTCATAGCTAATTTTAGGTTGACGAATCTGAAACTTATATCTTAGGATAATTGATTAGGCACGAAAGTGCGATTAATTACCTGATAGAACTTAGGGTGAGCAAAATAACTATTCGCAAAGAGATTTGGTTTAGTTGTTTTGTGAACAAATCAAACTTGAACTAAAAGCTGGTTTAGACTTTAGGATTCGCAAAGAGATTTGGAATTTTAGGATTTAGACTTAGATAGTTTTTGCAACGAGAGTTGGTTAGCTATACTTTAGTGATTTGAGTTCAAGAACCGCGCTAAATCTGAATCATGTTAGTTAGTTTATCTACATTCATTGAATTCCTGAGAAATACTCTGAGCTTATCTTCTTTCCAATTGACTTACAACACTTTTAATTTACGTATTGCTTTCAATTACATCTTTTGATTTAGCTTAATTCGAATCTATATAATCTATTGCGTGATATCTTGAGTTCTTGTGTTCGACCCCTACATATACTACAACAACTGATTTAGTACTTATAGGGTATTAATTTGAGCATATCAAATTTGGCGCCGTTGTCGGGGACTCAATTTCGACATTAGATTTTAGCCGAGAATTTTGACTAAGCTCGTCGGTATCGATTGATACTACCCAGCGTCGGTCGATACTCGTCTTATTTTTTAAAAAAATTTTGGTTACTTACGTGCTTTGACTTTTGTGTTTCAGGTGTATGCCTAATCGCGAAACCAGAAGAAACAAGAGCATTCGGCTAGTTAATCTTTCACTTGAGGAACTATCACTTTTGGAATGCACAAAAAGGAAAGCAAAGACGCCAGCAGAGATGAACAATCCAGTGGTTTTGATACGTGATGAGGCTGGTACTTTCAGAGATCGAGAGGGTCAATTGTGCAATGAGAGGGGACAACGACTTGATGGAGATGGAAACATTATTGCCTCTCCAGCTGCTGCGAATGCTGAGAACGTTGCGGTTGAGCATGGTAGAACAATTGGTGAATGCAACAGACCTGATCAGTTCTACGCAAATCGATCAGCGATTCGTCCTCCTGCCTTTCAGAGGAATGATTTTGAGCTGAAGCTTGCATACTACACACTTGTGGGTCAGCACCCTTTTCATGGTCTTTCTCATGAGCATCCCATGGATCACATAGAGAAGTTCGAAGATTTGGTCTCTAGCATTAAGTGCAATGGAGTCTCCTATGACTACCTTTTCTGTAAGCCCTTCCCCTGGTCTCTTGGTGGAGATGCAGCTTACTGGCTGAAGCAGTTGTCTCCTGGATCACTGACTACCTGGGATGAGACTAAGACTGCTATCTTGAATAACTTCTATGACGATGCGAGATCAGAAGAGTTTAGGAACAAGATTTCCCAATTTTCTCAAGGAGCGACTGAGGCGTTTAAGGCTGCTTGGATCAGATTCAGGTCGTATCAGAGGGATTGTCCACACCATGGGTTTACTCAGGTTCAGTTGCTGGGTATTTTCTTCAGAGGAATCGATTGGAGGTATCAGATGGCCTTAGATGCTGCGAGCAATGGAAATTTCTTTACCAAATATCCTAAAGATGCTTACCAGCTGATTTAGAATTTCGCGTCTAGCAATAGCACCAAGAGTGCTGACATGGAGCGTAAGAAGCTAGCTGGTGGCATGGAAGGTTCACAGATTGCTGAGGTTCAAGCCAAGCTGGATTCAGTACACAATCTCCTGATGGGTAAGATGAAGAAAGTTGTTCACTTTGCTGATGAGGATGAAGTGAAAGGTGTTAACTACATTGGTGGTGCTGGATTTCAAAGTCAAAGGTATCAATACCCACCTCACCCACCAAAAAATCCCGAGAGCAAAGTTGAGTATATGCTTGAACAACTTCTTGAGGGACAGCAGAAGATGACAGTGAGCTTCAATAGGAAGATGGATGCTATGTACACAGATCTGAATGGTAAAATTGAGGCTCTCAGTATTCATTCGAAGATGCTGGAAACTCAAATAGCTCAGACTTCAGCAGCTGTCAAATGAAAGATGGTTCATGCACAGAATGAATACGTCAATGCAATCACTTTGAGGAGTGAAAAAGAGGTCAATCCAGGAGTGAAAATTGGCCTAAGTGCAGGAAATTTCGTCGATCTTGACGATGAAGATTCAGAAATCCCCAAGGTATCGACCGACACCACCCAGTGTCGATCGACACCAGTGCAGACACTTTCACGGGACATCTCAAAACCCTGTGTATCGACCGACACCACTACCTGTGTCGATCGACACCGACTTGAAGAAACGACACATAAGCCTTGTATCGATCGATACCAATCTGGTATCGATCAACACCCCTCGCAGACTGAGCCAGAAACTGTGAAAACACCCGAGATTGTCGAGGAATGGGTTTACAAACCTAAGGTGCCATATCCTATACCACCTAGACATCTCATGAACCCTATCTCTGCAGAGAAGTTGCTTGCTTTTGAGAAGATGGTCAGGAGGATTCCCCACACTATATCTTTTGAATAAGCTTTTGAAAACCGTCATTTGGAGTGTTACTTCCGAAATTGCAGAGAAACTGAGGAAGAGATCAAGGCACTCTTTATCAAAGCAAGAAGTACACCACCTCCGATGAAACAGTTGACTAAGAGATAAGACCCAGGAAAGTTTCCGGTTCCATGCTCTATCTCTGGAGTTGAATTCAAAGAATCTCTCGTTGATTCAGGGTCTAGCGTCAATGTCATGTCAAGGGCAATTACAGAGAGGTTGAGAATTGGTATTCGATCTGCTGAGATGTCTCTTACATTCGCGAACTCTTCCACCTCAGTCCCATATGGTACAATTTCTTATTTGCTGGTTAAAGTAGGAGATTGTTTGGTTCCTACTGATTTTCAGGTTGTGGAGATGAGCGAAAGTTCTAAGGTGCCTTTGATTCTTGAAAGACCGTTCATGGCTACAGTTGGTGCAGTTATAGACACGCCTAGCAAGAGAGTCTCGTTCTCATACATTGACAAGGAGATCTTCTATAAAGCCATCCCTTCTGGAAGAGCTCCCAAACATATCTCTTGCATCACCGTTGTTACAGGAGAGACGTTGATGGTTGATCTTTTGGATGAGCCTTATGATAAGCCAAATGTTATAGACATTTTAGATGGTCCTTCTATCATCACCAAGAAAGACATCAAAAAGGCTAAGGCAAAGAAGGAGGTAAAGAGCAAAGAAATAAAAGGTACTCCCTCTATGACTTTAATCCCTCAGAAGTGTGATGGGGACTCGATTGAGTACAAGGTGAAGTACAAAGGAACCTCAAAACCATTCTCCAAGGCTAGAGTCATTCTTACTCCGGAGCTGAAAGAGAAAGGAAAAGAGGTTATAGAGAGCATGTTGAGTAGAACTCTGAGTCTGCAAGTGTCTAGTTGTAGAACTTGCATGGGAGTGAGTTCTCAACCTCGCTCTGACTTATCACCTGAGCCAATGTCAAGCTAATGACTTAAAACAAGCGCTTGGTGGGAGGCAACCCACTGGTGAGTCTGTACATACTTTGTTTTTCTATTTTATTTTTGGTTTTGTGTCTTGTGTTTCACGTGCAGCAAATTCAGAAGAGCAGTATCGATCGACACCATCCACGCGACAAAGGAGCAAAAACTTGCTACGAGTATCGATCAATATCAGTGCTGTATTGGTCGACATTCATCACCATCTCGGGTAACTTCTTCGCTTTTCACAAATCCACTCAGCTCTTCTGATTTCTTTTACCAACTCTAGACTAGATAACACTGGGGACAGTGTTGTTCAAGTCTGGGGGAGGTAGTCGCTGACATTGTGTTTGTTTTTCTTAGAGTCAGCCATTTTTGTGTCAAATTTTTTTTATTGAGTCAAAATTTTGTTGGAGATTATGATCTTGTTCTTGAATCTACTATTTTGACTTTGCTTCTGAGTGTCCATCGTTACAGATCCAGTTTTAGATCGGACTAATGAAAAATCCAAAGGCTGACCAGTTGATTAGAAAACACCCATGTTTCCAGTGGAGTTCATCAAAACCTGAGCCAAATTTTTGCACTTCATTGATGTGGTTAGTGTCCATAGAGCTTGATTCCTCATTCCGCCAGAACTCGCCGCCGCGCCGAACCTTAGCCTCCACGTGGATTGATTCCACCAAGAGAGGTAACCTCAAGACTTTAACCTTTCGATCTAGGTTGTGTTCTCGCTTAAATGTTGAACCGTGACTTTAACCAAAGGTTTTTAGCATTTCATTTTCTGAGCATATTTATCTTGTAAAACCTAGATTTGGTTTCTGCATACGAACATGAACAGGTCACGAGACAAATAAGTTTACGACAAGCAAATAAATCTGCGACAAACAAATAAGTCGCAGGCAAACAAATAAGTCGCAGACTTATTGTGTATGACTTATTTCCTTTGTTGCTGACTTGTTTCCTTTGTTGTTATTGTTGCAGACTTGTTTCATTTATTGCAGACTTGTTTCATTTGTCGCAGACTTGTTTCATTTGTCGCATACTTGTTTTATTTGTTGCAGACTTTGTTGTTTTTGTTGCAGATTTTTTCTCGCAGACTTGTTTCATTTGTTGCAGACTTGTTTTATTTGTTGCTGACTTGTTTCATTTGTCTCTTCTCTGCCCTAGCCGCCAGAACCCGCCGCCGCGCCGAACCCTAGCCTCCGCGTGGATTGATTCCACCAAGAGAGGTAACCTCAAGACTTTAACCTTTCGATCTAGGTTGTGTTC
Source organism: Eutrema heterophyllum (assembly GCA_002933915.1). Taxonomy (NCBI): domain Eukaryota; kingdom Viridiplantae; phylum Streptophyta; class Magnoliopsida; order Brassicales; family Brassicaceae; genus Eutrema; species Eutrema heterophyllum. The sequence continues at coordinate 229,331 of PKMM01028511.1, read as the reverse complement.
TCGCTTGAATGTTGAACCGTGACTTTAACCAAAGGTTTTTAGCATTTCATTTTCTGAGCATATTTATCTTGTAAAACCTAGATTTGGTTTCTGCATACGAACATGAACAGGTCACGAGACTAATAAGTTTACGACAAGCAAATAAATTTGCGACAAACAAATAAGTCGCAGGCAAACAAATAAGCCGCAGACTTATTGTGTATGTCGCAAACTTATTGTGTATGTCGCAGACTTATGTCCTTTGTTGCTGACTTGTTTCCTTTGTTGTTATTGTTGCAGACTTGTTTTATTTGTTGCTGACTTGTATCATTTGTCTCTTCTCTGCCCTAGTCGCTAGAACCCGCCGCCGCGCCGAACCCTAGCCTCAGCGTGGATTGATTCCACCAAGAGAGGTAACCTCAAGACTTTAACTTTTCGATCTAGGTTGTGTTCTCGCTTGAATGGTGAACCGTGACTTTAACCAAAGGTTTTTAGCATTTCATTTTCTGAGCATATTCATCGTGTTAAACCCAGATTTGGTTTCTGCATACGAACATGAACAGGTCACGAGACAAATAAGTCTGCGACAAACAAATAAGTCTGCGGCAAACAAATAAGTCGCAGACTTATTGTGTATGTCGCAAACTTATTGTGTATGTCGCAGACTTATCTCCTTTGTTGCTGACTTGTTTCCTTTGTTGTTATTGTTGCAGATTTGTTTCATTTGTCGTATACTTGTTTCATTTGTTGCAGACTTTGTTGTTATTGTTGCAGTTTTTTTGTCGCAGACTTATTTCATTTGTTGCAGACTTGTTTTATTTGTTGCTGACTTGTTTCATTTGTCGCAGACTTATTGTGTATGTCACAGACTTATTGTGTATGTCGCATACTTATTTCCTTTGTTGCTGACTTGTTTCCTTGGTTGCGGACTTGTTTCCTTTGTTGTTATTGTTGCAGACTTGTTTCATTTGTCGCAGACTTGTTGCAGATTTGTTTCATTTATCGCAGACTTGTTTTATTTGTTGCAGACTTTGTTGTTATTGTTGCAGATTTGTTTATCGCAGACTTGTTTCATTTGTTGCAGACTTGTTTTATTTGTTGCAGACATGTTTCATTTGTCGCACACTTGTTTCCTTTGTTGCAGACATTGAAATAAAATCACATTTTTGTTAGTTCCACTTTTGAACATTGAAAATAAAATCACATTTTCATTAGGTCCAAATGCATTTTTGATTAACCTACGTACATTTCCAAGACATGACTCTAATTCCCCTAATTTGATAAATTTGATCAAATCCCATCTATAAATTCACATAGCTCGGAGAAAAAAAAACAATCCCTGAAAATAGAAATATAAGGTCTTGCTGCGCCGGGGATAGATGAAATGACAAGCTCTGAAATGGTTAAGTAGCGGAGAACAAATAAGTCTGCGACAAACAAATAAGTATGCGACAAACAAATAAGTATGCGACAAATGACAAAGAGAAAACAAAACATATAAGTATACGACAAAGGAAAAAAAAACTGCAACACACATAATAAGTTTGCGACAAAGGAAAAACAACAATATAATTTGCAACATGATCGCCACGGAGAACGGGATCGGTGACGACGATGGAGAACGGCGACGATGAAGAAATTTTTTGGGTTGCAGAAAAGGTTGACAGCGGCCGCACAGAACCCTAATGGTGCAGTGGCATTTTCGTAAATTTGTTACTTATTAGGGACATCTCGAAGTTCGAAATAAGTCTGCAACACATAACAAGTCTGCGACAAACAAAGTGTTATTCTAGTCAGAAAACAAGTCTGCAACACAGTCTAATAAGTCTGCAGTTTTTAATGCCACGTAAGCAATTTACAAATAAGTCTGCGACGTTGAGCATAAAATCTGCGACATTGTAAATAAATCTGCGACAAGCGATGTTATTTCAGTAAGACCTTTTAGGTGTCGCAAACTTAGTCTTTTTGTCGCAGATTTTCCAAAAGTCTGCAACAAAGCATTTAAGTCTGCAACAAACAGCTGCAGATATTTTATAAGTCTGCATAATAAGTCTGCAAATGAACTTAAGTCTGCGACAAAGGGAATAAATCTGCGTAATAAGTCTGCAATCAAAATAAGTCTGCAACAAAGCACATTAAGTCTGCGCCGAAAAGTCTGCAACACGCATAATAAGTCTGCACATGTGCGCAAACTTAATAAGTCTGCAACATTGAAAAATAAATCTGCATATTAAGTCTGCATAACAAGTCTGCATAATAAGTTTGCGCAGATTTGTCGATTTATTAAGTCTACAACAAAGGTTCGCAGACTTATTCTGAAAAACGCAGTGGCATTTTTGTAAATAAGTCAAACTTTAGCTTACGTGGAAATAATTTAGTAATGGCAGTTTCGTAATAACGTTTTTCCTAACAAAAGCAAATAAGGGTATAATGGGCAAAAAACATGTTTTTTTCCTTCTAGTTATTATATGTTAGTCTAGTCCTTACCTAATTTATATATGCTATTCTAGTTAATTTCCCTTGATAAAAACGATCTTACTAATAAATGAGAAGTACGTTAAGTAAGCTTTTCATTCTCAGCCAATCATAATTGTGACGTCAATGCCACCTATATTAACGTTATAATTTGATTGGCCGTTGAATTTTTTTTTTTTTTTTCTCGATTTTGAGACATTTGTTCCTTGTCTCTTTGATCGCACAGAGCTTCATTTCAACGCCACCCAACGCATCTTTTTATTATTATGTTTTTGTTTGTTTTAAAACAAAATTCATTCCCTTTTTGTTATTTGAATCTCTGATTGGACACCAGATTATTATTTTCTTTTATAGGAGCAGGGAAAGAAGTTGTGATTTACGTTGCACGGAATCCCCGGCGAAGCTCCGATTTCCGCTTCGGAATCGGATTCGGAATCGGTTGGAATCGTTTGAGAATCGCGATTCTGGAAAAGTGTTGTTTGGAAATGCTGGGAAAGCGTCCGATTCGAAGTTGGAAGCGAGTTTGTGATATAGATCGGAAGCGTCGCCTGAGAAAATCCTTTGGTCGGGGACACCAAATGTAACAACAAAAGCAAAGGTGGCATGGGAGGATGTTTGCTGTCCAAAGAGCGAAGGGGGTCTTGGAATCAGGAAACTAAAAGATACATCTAGGGTTTTTACTCTTAAACTGATATGGAGATTGTTTGAGAATACAGGCTCCTTATGGGTAGCATGGACCCGTTTATACTTGCTCAAAAATTCAACTTTCTGGGACATATCGGAGAAGACAACTAAGGGTTCATGGCTATGGAAGAAACTCATAAAGATGAGGCCTATGGCAGCGAGTTTCATCTTGCCTGAAATTCATGATGGGAAATCTATATCTTTTTGGTTTGACAATTGGCTAAAGATAGGTCCGCTTATGGAGATTGTAGGCGAGTTTGGAACCAGGCTGCTAGGTTTACATTGTCACTCTAAAGTTGCAGATGCAAGTAACGCAGGAAGTTGGCAAATCCGTGGAAGTAGAAATCCGGTGATTCAGGATATCATACTGAAAATCAGAGACACAATCCCTCCAAGCCCAGAATCTGGTGAGGATTCTTACCTTTGGAAGACAGGCCAAGACAAGTATGAAGAGTCTTTCTCATCCACAAAAACATGGAATCTAATACGCAACAATCGTGACGAGGTCAACTGGCACAAGATAGTTTGGTTTCGGTAAGCTATTCCAAGACAAGCTTTTATTACATGGCTAGCAATGAGAAACAAGCTCACAACGGGTGATCGATGTCGACAATGGGGACAATTCCAACCATGTCTACTATGTGGAGAGCCTAACGAAACAAGAGAACATCTGTTCTTCGCATGCCCCTACTCTTTCACGGTTTGGACATCTCTCTGCAGCGGCCTGCTACAAGCTCGAATAAATCCCGGATGGGCCATCACGGTGCAGTCTCTCCTCCGAAACAGACTCAACAAAAATGACTACTTGCTCGTACGACTTGCCTTCCAAGCAACAATCTATGAAGTTTGGAAAGAGAGGAACGGAAGACGACATCAAATACAGCCTCATTCACCGGTGCAACTGGCAAATGACATCCATAAGAGGGTAATAAATCGTATCTTTTCCTTAGGATCAAGTGCAAATGAAATAAAAGAAGCTCTTATAGCAAGATGGAATAGCTCTTATTCCCACGTGAATATAGTCTGAGTCTTTAGGGGCTGTAGCAATGGCAATTATGTATCCACGCCATCATGCTCTGTTTTTATATCTTCTGTCATTAGCTCTCCTTTTATCTCTAAAAAAGCCTCCCAGCTTTTCATTATATTTCCTATGTAAATATTTTTCTTTTTTGTTGATCAATAATAACATTTCAACGAAAAAAAAAAAAAAAAAAAGTTGTTGATACGATGATGCATGGTCTTAATTTGTGGTGAAGCAAACAAAAATTATGTTGGTAGGGGTGCATTAATAAAAATAAGAAACTGTCAAATATTCGCAATATTTTATGTAACCTATAATTAATAGTTAAATAAACTCAAATATTCCTTTTCCATATTTACGTTTCAGGTTATGTCAATGTTTTTCATATCAACAATCAAGCATTAATAAAAACGGTTTTTGATGTTTTTGACGGGACAACGGGATTTAATGATTTTTCAGGAAAACAGAATTTTTTGGTTTTTGGCGGGAAAATAGGATTTTACGTTTTTGACGGGAAAACGGGATTTTACGTTTTTGACGGGAAAACGAGATTTTACGTTTTTGACAAAGTAGTTGTCGATACGATGATGCATGGTCTTTGTGGTGAAGCAAACAAAAATTATGTTGGTAGGGGTGCATTAATAATAATAAGGAACCGTCAAATATTCGCAATATTTTATGTAACCTATAATTAATAGTTAAATAAACTCAAATATTAGTTTTCCATATATATGTTTAATTCATATATTTTATATAGGTTCTTTAGTCAGAATCCAACCATAATGTTGATATACAAAGAAATTGGCGCAAGAACTACATCAATTGCAAGAGAAAGACAAACTTGAAAATAGTCTTGCTTTAATTATATATACATGACTTGAAAATCTATCCGATTACATTTATATAATTATTATCAAATTACTTTATTCACAACCTTAAGTTACTATTTCATTATGTAATGCACTAAAATAAGTAAGATGAACTTTGTGTTTACAAATAATATTTTTACTAACAATATTTATCTTTCTACAAAGTAGTTGTTGATACGATGATGCATGGTCTTTGTGGTGAAGCAAAAAAAAATTATGTCGGTAAGTGCATTAATAAAAATAAGGAACTGTCAAATATTCGTAATATTTTATGTAACCTATAATTAATAGTTAAATAAACTCAAATATTCGTTTTCCATATTTTCGTGTCAGATTATGTCAATGTTTTCCATATCAACAATCAAGCATTAATAAAAATTAACCGATCTATAATCGCAAATTTGATACAGTAAGAAAAACAAATACAATTCACAGTTATGATAATAAATTTAACCAACTTTTAATAATAATATACACGAGATACATAAAATCTCAACAATAAACATACACAATATCCGAAAATCATTAAATATTATGAAACTATTTTTTTTTTTTTTAAATACTTTTTGGCTCGCGCATGCCGGCGGACGAGTCACCTAGTTATAAGTAAGAACATGTAAAACAATAAATGATGATAAAGACGCAACTCTTCAAAATATTATATAGGATTATTACAATTATAAGTGAAACATTACAAAACGAATATTATATTGAAAACACACAATTTTCCAGAAAGAGAAAAGGCCAGAGAAAACAACATAGAAAGGCGAGTTAATCTCGACGAGTTCATCTACGAATCAGAGGCGGAGATGGTCGGCGAAATCGTTTTAAAGAAAATCCAAAGAGAGATACAAGGCAACGTAGAGATGGGAAAAAGATAGGCAAGAGTCGTAAAGATTGGAAGAATCTTAGTTAGTGTAGATGGTTTAGAGCTTACAGTTACTTTTAACCGGATCATGGGTTCGAGTCTTAGAGAGGCAACTTCATGTGTTCTTTTCCGATTCAAAGAAAAAAAAAAAAAAGATTGGAAGAATCGTTTGCTTTAGTGGGATTAATGGGAAGAAAACACAACCTTTAGATTAATATATATACCAATTTCATCTGTTCGATCAAAGTTTTTTGTTTTCTATAAAATATGCGATGTTAAGCACACATGCAAGATAAAAAGAAAAACATACGTATACTGTTCTAACAAAAGGGACGAGCGAAAGATCCGTGGTAGAATACTTTGGCTGAATTAGTAGACAAGCTTGTGGCTCAAGAAAACACGAGCAGTAAATTGGAAGAAACCACACAAAGCAAATGGAAAACTAATCTCCTCTCAAATAGAATTTGAGAAAGCCTTAATGCTCTGATACCTTGACAAAACTGCGGAAGTTGATTGTATTCATTGCCAATGGGCAATATTTATAAGTGCATGAGAGTTAGCGTAATGCCTAAGAAAATGAAATTACAAAGAAAGATAAGTACATATATGTGCCAAAAGGCAAATAGCAAAATATCTTCCAATATTTACAATGTTTATTTAGTTAAAATTTATACTCCTTCCGTTTCATATTAGTTGTCATTTTATAGCTTAAATTTTGTTTCATATTAGTTGTCGTTTTAAAATTTCAATGCAAATGTTTGATAATATTTCAACTTTTATTCATACTTTTTTAGCTGATTAATTAGTGTGATCATAGTATATAATACATTAATGAGAGGTAAAACAGAAAATTGAATTGTTTTCTTAATCTACGTAAAATAACCTAGAACGACAACTAATATGTAACGGATAGAGTATTTTCCAGTTTGATATTTCTAAACAGTGACAGTGGTTAAAATATGAATAGCTACAACACAAAGCAATCGGGATGTGCGTTCTACAATTGTGCAACAAAGAAAGTGAGTTTGATTATGGTTCTCTGTCTTGGAATTTTAAAGTTTGTATGAAATTTTGTGATTTTTGTTAGAAGAGGATGATCATTTCTTTCAATGGATTAGAGGAAGCCATTCTTAAAGAGTTTGAAGATGTGTTAGTAAAAGTTAAAGACTTTTTGAAGTAGATTTAGCGAACAGTAAATCAGATTTAGAGGAAGCTTCTTAAAAAGTTTTGTTAATACAGATCTTATTCGGACCTACGCTAAGCTTTACAAGGAGAAAGTGGAGAGCCACATAGACAGTCGTTGCCAGTGAACACACTGGCGGGGAAATTTGTCACCGGAAGCTTTCCACAAAGATGGTTTTGACTCAAGTTTAGTTTTTCCAGTCTAGCCACCGACGCCGGCACCTTCCCAAATACCAAGTTTCTTGACAGATCCAAGATTCTTAGCGACTTGGTGAAATTTAGCTTCCCCAAGTCGAATCGGAGTTTGTTCCCCGACGCAAGGAACTCCAGCAGAGCTTCCGCCTGGTTCAGGAGCCTTGCTGGACTTCCTGAGATCTCGTTTTCTGACAGATCGATGAAACCAAAAGATCTGATTTTCATTGGCTTCCAATCGTCTAAGCTCATCTTGATCCCGCATTTGACCAGCTTTAAAGTGTTGATGATAGGCGACGAAGTCACCCATTTCGGAATCGTTTTCAGCTGAAATCGGTTGTACGACAGATCCAGAGAGCCGATGCCGTCAACGAACTTTAAGGCAGGGAGTGGACCGGTTAAAAGGTTGTGTGAGAGTGTGAGAAAGAAAATACTAGTCAGATTGGCGAAACCCATCGGCACGACCCCTGAGTACTGATTCATCGAGAGATCCAATGTGGAGAGGGCATGGAATCTCGATAAATAGTTAGGGATCGTCCCTGAGAGGTTGTTCTGGCTCAGATCGAGGTACGTGAGACTCGGTGCGAGCGATGCAATCGACGGAGGAAGTTTCCCGGAGAATCCGTTGCGGGAGAGATCGAGAGCTGACAGCTCCGTCATGGATTTGAAAATATTTGGGATGGTGCCAGAGAGGCGATTCCCGGCTAGACTTAGCCAAGTTAACCGAGTCAAGTTGGATATCGAACTCGGGATGGTGCCAGAGAGGCGGTTCCCGGCTAGACTTAGCCAAGTTAACCGAGTCAAGTTGGATATCGAACTCGGGATCGGACCCGTGAACCGATTATTATCAATATTGACATCTCCAACGTTGCTTAGTGCGCCGATGTTGGCCGGAAGGGGACCGGAGAGACGAGTGTCTGAGATGCGAATTAATTTTAGCTTTGGTAATTGGAAAAGGAATTGGGGAAAAGATCCAGTGATCTTAAGATTTTGGAACGAAACGTCCTCGAGGTGTTGAAGTTTGGCAAGCGACGGTGAGATAGTTCCCCAGAGATAGCCTCGGCCAGGAGAGGTATCTCCTCCGGATACCAACAGTCCGGTGACGCGGTCGGCGGTGTTGCGAGTGACACCAAACCAGAAGAGGCAGTCAGTTCCTTTCTTCCAAGAGCTGAGAAGGCCCAAAGGATCTCGGGTTATACCCGATTTGAAAGCTAAAAGACCCGCTTCGTCATCGGGATGACACGTGGCTGCTCCGGTCGAAGTCAAACAACGGAGAAAGATAACGGCAGCAAAGATGAAGATAGTGAAGAAGCAAGAATTCATGGTGTTGTGTTGTGTGGTGAGACACAGAGAAGCAACAACACTCTTTAAATTCGATCATTTCTTTTTTTTGTTTGTTTTATTCGAGAGCAAAGTTGTCGGATTTTGACCGAACATTTTGCATGTGGCAATAATAGTGGTGTCCGTAAATTACTTTGGGCCTGAAAACAGTGGCGGATCCGGAAACTTATTTGACCGAAGGCAAAATATATATTAAAATACTAGTTATATAGAAGTTTAAAGGGTAATTCTACAAAATAGCACCAAAAAACTTAAAGTTTAATAATTTAGCACCCAAGGGTGAAAATCCCAAAACTAGCATTCATTATAAAGGAAAAAGACTCATTTAACCTTGAACAAAAAAAAAAAAAAAAAAAAAGAGCAGAAAAATCAGAACGGAAAAACCTTTGTCGAGACTCGAGTCATCGACGACGATATTTCCTCTCTGAATCCCTCATCGGCGACACCATCGTATGTCTACAGATCAGACCTGCTTCTGGATTCGCGACGGCGCCGAGGGGCACTGCTTCGCCGGAGACTAAGTCGGATGTCGAGCGGCTCAGGTCGGACCAAGCCATTACGCCTCGCTCGCAAGATTTCGATGCGTAGTATGTGGATATTATCGCTAGCAAACGTTTCCTAAGAAACAGCTTGGCATTTTGGTTTCGGGTTAAGATCTGAAAAGGCTTCTTCTTCCATGTTTTTAATAGGATACGATAATAGGGGACAAGAAATTTGATTATGATGATTGCAGCCACATTGCTTCATTGGTGGTTGGGCTTTGTCATCTACTAAAGAATTTTGGTGAGTTCGGATTTAAATCTTGCGGATATGTATGGTGTGTTAGAGATTCAAATTTTGATTAATTGAAGGTTTTGAGGTTGAAGCAGGCTTTGGTATTGCGGATAATCATAATGCGTTGCAGTTATTTGTGTGGAGGGTGTTTATTCCACTGATGAATATGGTTCACGCATATGATTTGGATATGCTCAATAAGGTGAATTTTCCTGCTGTTATAATCATAAGAGTTTCATCTCCTTGAACTTATTGATCATCTTGTCATTTTTGTTTTCTTTCTTTGTTTGATTGTACCAGATTGTACAATCGTTTTTTGATGTTGTAAACGATACTAGTGTATTAGGAGTGAGCTTGGTGCCTTTTTTACTGAGATCAGTTGGTGTTTCGAAGGGAATGCAACAAGAAGAATCATATTTCTTTAAATGGGGCGAGTTGTTGCTTCGTGATTCTTTGAATGCAATAAGTATGGACCAACAATAACTCGTGTTGCCTCTGCATCTTGAAGTAGTAAGCCCCTACATATATCTCTATATCTTCCTCATCTGAAATAGCCACGCTTTCTCGACAGCCAGTACAACCCTTTTTTATTTAAAAAAACTTTCTTGTAGGAAAATCAGATTGGCGATTGCAAAAGAGTGTATATACTGTGAACATATGTTCTCTCCATGAGTTAGTAGTGGATTTGAGTGTCTCACTTGAGAGTAAGTGTGATTCTTCTTTTATTAGATGATTTCAAGAAACCCTTCCTAAAACATTAAGAAACCTTCCTGAATTTTCTATTGGGGAAGGCCTTTCTAATTTTCAGGAATGATTCATAATAGTTTAGGAAAATCTTCCTAATTGTGTATGATGACTTACTAAATTTGAGTTGCATAAAAAATGAACATAAAAATTCTCATTTATTTGTTAACACCTAGTGATATAGTGGCTTTTAAGTTTCTACTTTAGACGAACAATTTGATTGATTTTCAGTCATTTTTGAATGACTTGCAGGATTGTGAACTTTCATTAAAGGATAAGGACAAGAACAATCAAGCAGCAACCTGCTAGTTCATCAAATTTAATTCGTTCTATGTGTTCCTTCTTCTTTCATCTACTTGTGTGTATAGTTTGTGGTTTTGATTGATTCTCAGATGAGATTTAATGTTTAGATTTCTTTGTATGAAACAAAATTGTTTTTAACGATTTAAGAAGCTTTAAAAAAAATTCAGGGACTATTACTCACTTAATAATAGACTTAAGAAACCTTAATAATAGACTTTACACTAATAAGAAAGTTATGTGGCTTCATGTCATGATAAGAAATTCCATTTAAGAACATATATAACTATAAAAGACTATATTTAGGAAAGCATTCTTAAATGAACAAGAAACAAAAAAAACTATAAAAGACTATATTAACTGTTGATTTTCATGTGTAAATGAAGCATCAGAACATGTGTTGTTGTTTGACTACACAAAGAAAGAAAGATACAAATGATGAAAAATGATACTTTCTGGAAATGAAACGTATTTAGGAACTATTTAGGAACATATATAACGTATTTAGGAAAGTCTTCCTAAATGATGAAAAATGCTCCTTTCTGGAAATGAAACGTATTTAGGAACATATATAACGTATTTAGGAAAGCTTTCCTAAATGATGAAAAATGATCATTTCTGGAAATGAAACGTATTTAGGAACCATTTAGTAACATATATAACGTATTTAGGAAAGTCTTCTTAAATGAACAAGAAACAAAAAAACTATAAAAGACTATATTAACTGTTGATTTTCATGCGTAAATGAAGTATCAGAACATGTGTTGTTGTTTGACTACACAAAGAAAGAAAGATACAAATGATGAAAAATGATACTTTCTGGAAATGAAACGTATTTAGGAACCATTTAGGAACATATATAACATATTTAGGAAAGTCTTCATAAATGATGAAAATGCTATTTTCTGGAAATGAAACGTATTTAGGAACATATATAACGTATTTAGGAAAGCTTTCATAAATGATGAAAAATGATCATTTCTGGAAATGAAACGTATTTAGGAACCATTTAGGAACATATATAACCTATTTAGGAAAGTCTTCCTAAATGATGAAAAATGCTCCTTTCTGGAAATGAAACGTATTTAGGAACATATATAACGTATTTAGGAAAGCTTTCCTAAATGATGAAAAATGATCCTTTCTGGAAATGAAACGTATTTAGGAACATATATAACGTATTTAGGAAAGCTTTCCTAAATGATGAAAAATGATCCTTTCTGGAAATGAAACGTATTTAGGAACATATATAACGTATTTAGGAAAGCTTTCCTAAATGAACAAGAAACAGAAAACTATAAGAGACTATTAACCGTTGATTTTCAGCCCATCTTGACCATAAGAAACAGAAAACTATAAAAAACAGGAAAGCACCACTACAGTTGTTAAAATCGCTGATTCAAGAATCACTTTCCCTGTTTCAATAACAAAATCTCATGAATAATCTGTCATTATAATGTGGTCTGGTCCCAAGAATTATCAGATCATGAAATCCCATTTTATATTATTAATTAGAAATTGGTATGCATCGGAAGAGTTTATTTCTAAAATCCTGCAACAGTAAACACAAAGGCAGACGACATTCTTCAAACACCAATTCAAACTCAGAATCCAAATTCAATTTTTTTTCCCACCTGTGCCCCTAACAAAGAATCAAAATCTTGCCAAAGGGTATCTCTTGCATAATACACAAACTGTACACCTGAAGACTTTGTCATGGAAAGATGAATAAGCAGAGATCCCACTGATAATATTATCACAAGGAGCGCAATCCATTTTATTCTAGATTTGAACACCATCTCCTACCAGCCCGAAAATCGAGCTTTTTCCCCAATTAAAGAACCATGAGAACCAAAACAACAGAAAAGCATCAAAATCCAGTGGCTGTATATTCCACAACACACATAATTCGGAATTCAGAATTACACACAGAAAATCGAGCTTCTTTCTCCTTTTTATTGTTTTATTTTACCCAAAACGGAGAATCCAAGGCGAGATCTAGGGTCAAACGAACAACCTCGAATTGCAGGAGAAACGAAGCACGCTCAGGATCTGATTAGAGCATATAAATTATACTGTGAACTTATTACAATAACTCTTCGATTCAACAATCAATTGAAGCCTTGTGATCAATTCGATGATGTAGAGCCTAGATTATCCAATCGTGATGATCGCGAAGTCTGAGTAAATTTTCTCAGAAGAGGATCGCGAAGAAGACGATCTCCAAAATTCAATTTTGGATAAATTTCATTTTTTATATTATTTAAGTAAATTATTATGTAAGTAAATTATGGGCCAAAATGGTATTTTGTCACTTTAATGAATGCTAAAAATGAGGCTTTTTTATTAGGGTGATAGTTTGGTCAGAAAGTTTTTAAAATGTGCCATTTTGAACAATTTCTCAAGTTTAAAATATAAAAACAAAAATATTATACAAGAAAAATCTAATATATTATACAAATTCATTTTACACATTTTATTTTCCAATATTTCACGAATATTAAAAGTTTCATATATGATAATTTTTTTTCCAAAAACTAAAAACAAAATCAATTGTATTTTGAAAATTAAAAAATAACATTGCAGAACGCCATAACCATAAATTTAAATTTGTATATAAAGACAAAATTTTAGTTGTAAGAAGAAAAGAAGAAGATAAAAATCATGAGAATAAGAGTTGTTTTTTTTCCAACAAATATTGTATATCAAATATATAATCCAGAACTGTCGTTTCACCGAGAAAATGTTATAACCAGATTTTTGCATTCATAATTAAAGTTAGAACCTTATTTTTGCATTTAAATAACTGGTAAACAAAAAAAGAAGATTTTAAGCAAATATATTTGAAATATGGAAAATAAATATACAGAGCACTTAAAAGTAGGAAAATGTAGGCAGAAAAATTAAGAACCGGGGGCAAATTTAAAATTCTTATGGGTGCAGTAGTTGAAATTAGTTATAATTAGAAGAGTGATTTACGCTCTGGGACACTTTTCCACTTTGCTCTTATATTAAAGACACTTGGTGAGTTTATGCACACTTTACCTATTTTTTGGGATGTAAAAAGACCAAAATAACATTCTTTTATTATTCACAAAAACAATGAATTTTTTATTATTATTATTTTTCACACCCAAATAATTGTTTTTTGCTTATTTCTTCTCATAAAACAATAATTTCACAAAAAAATTTTGCACTATCAATTATATTTTTTTTCTCTATATTTTGATACACATTTCACAATATTTTACCTACATGTGGTTCGAACACGTTGGCCGAACGCATGCGTATCCATGTAGTTACGTCCACGTGTACGCATTTAAATGGATAGACATATGCGTATCTACCCGATTATCGTCCATGTGGACGCAACTACATGAATGTGTATGCGTATCCATGCGCATATCGTCCACAAGTACGCACCTACATGGATAAGCGTGTGTATGCACCTACATGAATATGCATGCATATCCACGCGAATATTGAACACGTGTACGCAACTACATGGAAACGCATGCGTCATATCCGGGCAAAATCTAGTTTTGGGCAAAACTATCCGAGCAGGGCAAAACTAATCCGAGCATGGCAAAACTATTCGAGCAGGGCAAACAAATCTAATCCGAGCAGGGCAAAACTAATCCGAGCAAGACAAAACTAATCCGAGCAAATTTTTTTTTTTTTTGTGAAATTGGTATCAAAATATAGAGAAAAATATATATAATTGATTGTGAAAAAATAATTGTTAGATTATTTTTTTATGAGAAGAATATAAAGAAAACAAAAATATTAGGGTGTGTGAGATGAAAAATAATAAAAAATAGAGAGTAAATGGGAGAAATGTAATTACATCTTGGTAAGAGGGACACAAAGGTAAAAACACCCACAAAAAAATAGGCAAAGTGTGACTAAAGACATAAAGTGTCTTTTTTTAATTGCACTTTGAATAAGCTATTGTTTAGTTTCTTTATTCTAAATTGAAATATTGTTTTTCCTCTTTTTTTTATAAACTTTGGTTTTTATTCTTTTTCTTTTTAGGATTGTAATCTATTGTTTAATTTCCTTATTCTAAACTAAAATATGTTTTTTTTTTTTTGTAAAAATTTGGCTTTTATTTATAATTTTTTGTTTAATTTCCTTAATCTAAACATAACTACTATTTTTTTCCTTTACTTTTTAAGATTTTACTTTTATTAATGTTAATGGATTGTTGTTTGAGTTTTAAATCAAGATCACAGGATTACGGATTGAAGTATAGAGTGTTAGTGGATTGTTGTTTGAGTTTTAAATCAAGATGAGGAAGTTGATTTTTGGTTTAATCAAAATCAATTTACAATTCAAAATTAAACCCTAAAATCAACTTCCTCATCTTGATTTAAAACTCAATCAAGAATTGCCAAGCAAGGAAATCTCAAAAATTAACTCCTCACCCAAATGACGCACCATTTCTGATTGTAGATGGGTGTGATTGGTGGCCAACATCTGAAATGTTCGACTAGCCATAACATCGTCGCCAAAGCAAACGCTGAAAATGGCTAATGCTAGGGTTGAGAGTTTGTCGTTCGAGACATTTGCTTCCAACATGCTTCTACTTGCAATCAAATCGGCACCTCTGACTGCAAGTCTCAAGCCTTCCCAGTAAATTGCTTGTGAGTTGCCATTTGCTAGACATTTCTCGAAGAACGAACGGCCTCTCTCCTCTTTCGGGTATATATCGGCGGGGAAACAGCAAAGATTGTAAAATGTTGCATGATTTTAGGACATCTTCACTGTAAACGAGTCGGAGTGTCCGTCTTCCTGCCCGAATAAACGGCCCGAGGCGCCAGTAGGATGAAATGCCAACTCTCTTCACAATGTTGGCAAGAATATCTTGATAACATCGTCGTCAAGGAAGGCAAAGGAGTTTAAGTAGGTATTCATGTATGCATTGCCAAACGAGGAAATCTCAAAAATTAACTCCTCACCCAAATGACGCACCATTTCCGATTGTAGATGGGCGTGATTGGTGGCCAACATCTGAAATGTTCGGCTAGCCATAGCATCGTCGCCAAGGCAAATGCTAAAAATGGCTGATGCTAGGGTTGAGAGTTTGTCGTTCGGGACATTTGCTTCCAACATGCTTCTACTTGCAATCAAATCGGCACCTCTGACTGCAAGTCTCAAGCCTTCCCGTAAATTGTTTGTGAGTTGCCATTTGCTAGACATTTCTCGAAGAACGAACGGCCTCTCTCCACTTCCGGGTATATATCGGCGGGGAAACAGCAAAGATTGTAAAATGTTGCATGATTTTATGACATCTTCACTGTAAACGAGTCGGAGTGTCCATCTTCCTGCCCGAATAAACGGCACGAGGCGCCAGTAGGATGAAATGCCAACTCTCTTCACAATGTTGGCAAGAATATTTTTAGGGAGATCAGGGAGAGTCATAAGTAGAATATATATTTTGGTATGTTGTTATGGAGTGTTTTATGATGTTTCTGAATTATAAATAAAGACACTTATTGAAACGACTGCCTTTTTTTTTTTTTTTTTTTTTTTTTTTTTTTTTTAAACAACACAAAAACAAGTTCTACAGCTTACACAAGCTAACAGTTCTATAACAGCAAAAGCAACAACAATAACAACAAAAAACCCCGAGTCCTAGTCATCCCCTATTCACTGCCTCGATTCCACGATCACGCCTTATCTTTACCTGCATCGACAAAAGTGATGCATCAACATTTGGCTAACCAAACGCTGAGGGAGATTGATCCTCCCAACAACAGGCTACCAACAAGCACAACAATCAACAATTATCAACACAAAGAATTAATTAACACCAATTAAAACTTCAATGAAAAACTAAACCAACGCCTAGCAATTCTACTCCAAGAAAAGCTAAACACACAACACGCTTTCAAGGCACCACCAAGGACTGGTATCGATCGATACCCCCCTGGTATCGATCGATACTAAAACAACACACGTCAATCGACAAGGACCTGGTATCAATCGATACTGAAACAACATCTGGTATCGATCGATACTAAAACAACTCGAGTCTACCGACAAGGGACTGGTATCGATCGATACACCCATGGTATCGATCGATACTCCCCTACGACTCACAACCTTCACGAAATCTAAACCCAGAAATCGCCAAGATAAGCCACAAACTCATCAATCAAGCTTAACAAAGCACCACACAAGCTTAATTGCTAACCTTTGGTCACAACTCACCTTAGATAGGATGGATCTAGCTCTAGAAGACCTCCCTCTCTTCCCCCTTAGCTCACGCCAAAAGCACGCTCTTCCAACCTCTTCTTCAAGCTTCTCTCCAAGCTCAAACTCTTTTGATCTCGCAAGATCCAAGCTTCACCAAGCTCTTTCTTTCCCTTCTTCTCTCTCTCTCTCTCTCTCTCTCTCTCTCTCGACCAATTCTGATTTTTCCCAAAAGAATGGTTTATCAACCGTAAGAAGAGAAGAGGAAGAAGACAATAAGGAAACCCCGACTGGTATCGATCGATACATGCCAGTATCGATCGATACTACCCCCGGAACAAACCCGAATTAATTATTTCCCCCAATAATCAATTCTTCCGGAACGCGGGCGTTACAATTCTCCCCCACTAACATAGATTCGACCTCGAATCTTCGTTACCGTTCATCTCCCAATGAACCTTAACCGTCGCAACGATTACATAAACCTTGGCCAACCCGGCCATCTCAACACTCACACGAGGTCCAATACCAACCTCCGAGGTTTCCCACTCAGTTCCTATGCTTATGATACCGCGGCATCATATGTACTTATTGCTCAAACACAAGCCAAACCCCATCACTCAAGACACCGCAGCATCTCCGAGTTCCGAGCATCAGCCATATCCCGCATGATATTCACCATACCTCGCAAGGTATCAACCATACCACAGCACCCAAGACACCGCAGCATCTCCGAGTTCTGGGTATCTGCCATACCACTCCACTCGGTAATATAACCTGCAAGAGTCTCGATACCCCATACCACTCAATTCTAGGTAATATATCATACGTCTAGGATATACTCCTTACGAATCCACGGTATCACGTATCACTCTAGGCTATAAACCTTCCGAGCCTGGGTACATCGCCAATCACACTCTCAAGACACACAGTCCTGCAAGCTATCGGCACCAGAGGAACTAGTCCTCTCAACGAGCAATAAGTCACACATCTATAAGTATCTCGACTGAACTACCTCCCGTGATCCGTGTAAATCCTCGCAAGGCAACACCCACATCACCCATATTCCGTACCCGGAATATCTGTCGTGCATAACCAATAATCAGGCCATCGCACCGCCCTTGCGCACCCTCCAGTGTCGGCTCGCTTTAGAGAAACTTGTCAAGACAACTATGACTAGGCTAGCTCTAACACCCAACAACTCTCTGCAGTAGGTCATCAATACAAACGTAATAACACACAGAACCGCTAAGTGAAATAACCCGGTCCCGTCACTTGACTCATTTTTCCGAACAAGCTTAACTGAAACACGCAACTCTCACAACAGCAATAAGAACATCCATCTTATTATACATCATAATGTAACATCATTCCACACAACGGAAATACAAAATGAAACACACAAGGCATACATCTATAACCCAAACTGGAACCTCTCGATGGAACTCAAGCCGCAGCTTGCTTCTGGAACCACTTCCGGAACCTCGCTTCCATCCTAGCCTCTGGCTCCCAAGTTTCCTCCTACACCCCGTCACAGTTCCACAGAACTCGCATCATCGGAATCTTCTTCCGACGAAGCTCCTTGACCCTCCGCTCGAGAACTCTCAAAGGTCTCGCCTCAACGGTCATATTGGGCTGGAGATCTGACGGAATCTCAGCCAATACCTCGTCACCCCTATGCAAACACTTCTTCAGCATCGACACATAGAAGACCTTATGAAATGCTTGCATAACCGCGGGTAACTCCAACCGATATGCTACCGGTCCAACACGCTCTACAATCCGGAACGGCCCCATATACCTCGGACTCAACTTAGTCGCAGTAATGGACCTGTTCGGACCTCTCAGTAAGGCCATCTTGAGATACACGCTATCTCCCGCCTCAAACATAAGCTCTTTCCGCCTCTTATCGGCATAACTCTTTTGCCGATCCTGGGCTTCTTTCATGTTCAGCTTCAAAACCCGGATCTTCTCCGTGGTTTCCTGAACAAAACTTGCACCTAAAGTGCTCCTCTCCCCCACTTGTGTCCAACACAAGGGGGTACGACATGGCCTCCCATACAGAGCCTCGTATGGAGCCATCCCAATACTCGCCTGGTAGCTATTGTTGTACGCAAACTCTACCAAGCTCAAGTGATCCACCCAGTGACCACCCCAATCCAGCACGCACATTCTCAACAAATCCTCCAGAGTCTGGATGGTCCTCTCGGACTGCCCATTTGTCTGAGGATGATACGCCGTGCTCAAGTGCACTTTCGTGCCCATCTCTGCCTGAAATGCATTCCAGAACTCCGATGTGAACTTAGGATCCCGGTCCGAGATAATGCTTACCGGTACTCCATACAGTCTCACAATCTCCTGCACGTACTTCCTAGCCAAAACCGCTGCCCCATCGGTCTTCTTAATGGCCAGAAAACGCGCACACTTGGTCAATCGGTCAACGATGACCCAAACAGCATCCTTGGTCCGAGAAACTGGTAAACCCACCATGAAATCCATCGTGATCATATCCCACTTCCATTCTGGAATGGGTAAACTCCGCAACAAACCACTCGGGACCTGGTGCTCCGCCTTCACTAACTGACACACGTTGCACGCCGCAACCCAGTTAGCAACATCCTTCTTCATCCCGACCCAATGATAATAGCGCTTGAGATCGCGGTACATCTTAGTCGCTCCTGGATGAATCGAGAACATACTCGAATGAGCCTCACTCAGGATCTCTCGCCGCAAATCCTCATCCAAAGGTACGCATACCCTCCCACTAACAAGGATAGTGTCGTTCGCAGATACCTGATACTCAGAACCCTCCGCTCTCGAAGCCTTAACCAAAACCTCATCTTTTTCCTGAGCCAACCGAACTCTGCTCAAAAGATCCGCCTGGTTAGCCGCCTCTAAGCCCAAAGGTTCCTGAGATACAACACATAAGCGCAATGCTAATCTCGCTCACCAAAGACTCAACCTCGAGCTCCCGAGCCAAAGCCACCCGCTTCCGACTTAACGCATCCGCAACCAGATTAGCCTATCCAGGATGGTAAGCTATCTCCAGATCATAATCGGCCACTAGCTCCATCCAGCGCCTCTGCCTCAAATTCAACTCAGGCTGAGTGAAAATGTACTTCAAGCTCTTATGATCTGTGAACACCTGCACCTTTCCGCCATAAAGATAAGATCTCCAAATCTTTAAAGCGAAAACTACTGCAGCCATCTCCAGGTCATGGGTAGGGTAGTTGCCCTCATGCTTCCGCAGCTGCCGCGAAGCATAGGCAATTACTTTCCCCCGCTGCATCAACACACAGCCAAGACCCACTCCCGACGCATCGGTGTACACCACGTAAGGCTCGCCCGACTCAGGCAACGCCAATACTGGAGTACTAGTCAACATGGCCTTCAGTTCCGCGAAACTCTCCTCACCCTCCGAGGACCACACGAAAGGAACATCCTTTCCCGTCAGCTTCGTCATAGACTTGGCCAGACTCGCGAAACCCTTGACGAACCGCCGATAATACCCTGCCAACCCGAGAAAACTCCGAATCTCAGTAGCATTCCTCGGCCTCGGCCAAGTACTAATGGCCTGGATCTTCTCCGGATTTACCGACACTCCCTCCGCAGAGACAATGTGACCCAGAAAACCGATCTCCCGCTGCCAGAAGCTACACTTGCTCAACTTAGCAAATAACTTCTGTTCCCGCAGCTTCGAAAGAACCACACGCAGATGCACCTCATGCTCTTCCCGGCTCCTCGAATATACCAAGATATCATCGATAAAGATGATCACGAACTCATCTAGATACTCCTGCAAAACGCTGTTCACCAATCTCATAAATGCAGCCGGTGCATTTGTCAACCCAAATGGCATCACCACAAACTCGTAGTGGCCATAACGAGATCTGAAAGCCGTCTTCCGAATATCTACCTCATCAATGGGAATCTGATGATATCCCGATGCCAAGTCAATCTTGGAGAACCAAGTAGCCCCTCTCAACTGATCTAACAACTCATCAATCCGAGGAAGAGGATACATGTTCTTCACTGTGACTCGGTTAAGTCCCCGGTAGTCAATACACAACCGAAAACTTCCGTCCTTTTTCTTCACGAACAACACTGGTGCTCCCCACGGTGAAGAACTCGGGCGAATAAACCCCTTGCTCAACAATTCCCCCAGCTGCTTCTTCAGCTCTGCCATCTCTGCTGGAGTCATCCTATAAGGAGCCCTGGATATCGGTGCCGTCCCTGGTTCCAACTCGATCGTGAAAGGATCCGACCTAGACGGTGGCAACCCCTGCAACGACTGGAACACATCTTGGAACTCACGAACCACACGAATATCCTGAACCCTAACCTCTCCGACGGCCTCCAGCAAGGAAATGGTAGCCAAATACGCCTCGCAACCCCTCTCGATCAGACGCTCCGCGTGCACAACCGAGATCACGAGACTCCCGGAAGTCGGTCTCACACCCTGATACACCAACTTCCCTTTCCCTCGGTCGAACTCGACTCGCCCTCGGTGACAGTCCAGATGCGCTCTGAACTTCCCGAGCCAATCCATGCCCAAGATGACATCGTACAGCTCCACTGAGCAGATAATCAAATCGGCAGGCATGGACTCTCCTGCTACCTGAACATCCACGTCTTGCACCGGACCGTGAATTCTCAGGAGCTTCCCTATGGCAACCTCCACGAAACCCAAACTCACACCGGGCTCGCTTCGAAGATTAGCCTTCTTAGCCAACTCCGGGGAAACGAAGCAATGCGATGCTCCCGTGTCAAACAGCACATGACACTCTACACCCCTAACACACAAGGTCCCTGTGATCGGCCTGGAACTCGGCTCTCCGGACTCGGTGATGGAGTACACTCGAGGCGCTGCTGCCACCTGCCTGACGGGCTGCACCACCGTGGTCTCACTCTGCCGCAACTGGGGACACTGAGGCCTGATGTTCCCCGCCTCCTTGCAGTGATAGCACACTCGAGGATCCACTCGCACTCTGCCCTTCTGAGGACAGCTCGCCACTCGGTGATCCATGCTCCCACATCCAAAGCAACCCGGACCACCCCGACTACCTCTCGAATCGCTCTCCCGCTTCCGCTTCTGTCCTTGCATCGGCTTACCGCCTCTGCTCGGACCGGACTGCTGCTGCACAGGTCTCGCCTGAAAACTCGGTGTAACAACTACCACCTCGTCTTTCAGACCCTCCTCAAGCAAAGCTGCAGTCTCAACCAACTCATCAACCGTGCAAAAAGCCCTCACCATGCAACGGTTCCTCAAGTCCACCCGAAGACCCATCAGAAATCTCTGCACACGGGCCGACTCACTCTCAACCGCTCGTCTAACATAAGACCCGAGCCGGTTGAACTCCACCTCATACTCGCATACCGACCGATCCCCCTGAGTCAAACTCGCAAGCCTCGACTCTAACCGGTTGAACGCCTCCTGAGGGAAGTACTTGGAGTTAAACTCCTCCACAAAATCCGCCCAAGCCATCACGGCCTGAACTCTCCGTGCTGCCACACCCCTCCACCAGAGATGCGCATCACCCTACAGATAATGGACCGCAATGTCCACTTGGTATCCCGCGGGACACCTACTCGAGAGGAAATTCCTCTCTACCCTCCTCAGCCACGCATCAGCGTCCTCAGGATTAACACCTCCAGAGAAGAACCCCGTGCCAATCCTCTGCATCTGCTCCATCATCCTAAGGTAGGATGGGAGTTCCTCAGCAACCGCAGCTGCCACCTGAGGCTGAGCCTCCACAACTACCGGAACCACAGGAGCCTGAGCCAGTACCCTCTCTGGTAACCGCTCCAACAACCTCGTCAAAAGATCCGCTATGCGATCATCTCGGGCCCGAGCATCACCCGCTGCTACACCCGCAGCACCCGCTGGAACACCAGCCACACTGGCGCTCACGCCAGCCCCAACGGCACTCACACCGGCGCTCACGCCAGCCCCAACGGCACTCACACCGGCCACACCCTCAGACCCAACCTGACTCGCACGCGACTCCTCGACCTGCTCCTCCGGCACACGGCCACGACCCCTACCACGGCCACAACCCCTACCACGGCCTCTAGCCATCTTCATACATGCAGAAGCACAAGCTAAGAAAACTAAAAACAATCCTCACAATAAAGATACTCACCGTGGAATCTCGCAAGGCTCGAAGAGGATGATTCTAAGACCCCCACACAACACCCAATTTATTCTAGAACCACCTAGGCTCCTAGAACCGTATGGGCTCTGATACCAAACTGAAACGACCGCCTTTTTTTTTTTTTTTTTTTTTTTTTTTTTAAACAACACAAAAACAAGTTCTACAGCTTACACAAGCTAACAGTTCTATAACAGCAAAAGCAACAACAATAACAACAAAAACCCCGAGTCCTAGTCATCCCCTCTTCACTGCCTCGATTCCACGATCACGCCTTATCTTTACCTGCATCGACAAAAGTGATGCATCAACATTTGGCTAACCAAACGCTGAGTGAGATGATCCTCCCAACAACAGGCTACCAACAAGCACAACAATCAACAATTATCAACACAAAGAATTAATTAACACCAATTAAAACTTCCATGAAAAACTAAACCAACGCCTAGCAATTCTACTCCAAGAAAAGCTAAACACACAACACGCTTTCAAGGCACCACCAAGGACTGGTATCGATCGATACCCCCCTGGTATCGATCGATACTAAAACAACACACGTCAATCGACAAGGAACTGGTATCGATCGATACTGAAACAACACCTGGTATCGATCGATACTAAAACAACTCGAGTCTACCGACAAGGGACTGGTATCGATCGATACACCCATGGTATCGATCGATACTCCCCTGCGACTCACAACTTCACGAAATCTAAACCCAGAAATTGCCAAGACAAGCCACAAACTCATCAATCAAGCTTAACAAAGCACCACACAAGCTTAATTGCTAACCTTTGGTCACAACTCACCTTAGATAGGATGGATCTAGCTCTAGAAGACCTCCCTATCTTCCCCCTTAGCTCCCGCCAAAACCACGCTCTTCCAACCTCTTCTTCAAGCTTCTCTCCAATCTCAAACTCTTTTGATCTCGCAAGATCCAAGCTTCACCAAGCTCTTTCAATCCCTTCCTCTCTCTCTCTCTCTCTCTCTCGACCAATTCTGATTTTTCCCAAAAGAATGGTTTATCAACTGTAAGAAGAGAAGAGGAAGAAGACAATAAGGAAACCCCGACTGGTATTGATCGATACAGGCCAGTATCGATCGATACTACCCCCGGAACAAACCCGAATTAATTATTTCCCCCAATAATCAATACTTCCGGAACGCGGGCGTTACACTTATAAATACATTAACTAGTGGGTGGAAGTTGGTGAGTAGTTGTTGGTTGATCTCTCACAAATTCAATGTTCATACATGTTGGTTGGTGGGGGGAGTGATACAATGTTGATACATGTTGCTTGGTCTTATATAGAAAGTGTTGTATTTTTATTTATGTTTTTCGTCGAAGTAGAAGGTGTTGTTAGGATGTAAAAAAGAGTGACATTTAATTGTTTTTTAAGGAGAAGTGAGTAAACATCATTTCACCACAAGTAAATTGTGTATTTAATATTGAACAACAAACAAGTTAACATCTTTTCTCCACAGAAGTAAATTGTGCATTAACTTTTACCAACAACAACAAGTTCGATGTTGGTATATAAGGAGTACTAGTAATGAACATATATACCAGCACAAAACAAAGAATTTGATTACATTCCACTAGTGTACACCTCAATGCAATATCTACCGGATAATGTTTTTGAAACAATTGTCAAAAAAGTAGCTCAGGATGACTTATATTATCTTCGTTCAATTTTGCTGGCCGGAAAACGTGGGAGAAATTCCGCGTACACCTCCGACGTGCTAAAAACCGCAAACATCCGTAAACTTGTGGAGAACCCTGCCAACATATACCCTTCCAAACCTGGGAGATCTTTCTTCATACGTTGTATAGGAACCAGTAATCCACGCGCTATTTACATAGAAGCGCTAAGGCTAGCAACGCGAGAGCAAGAAATATATTCCGCGATTAGGATGTTATACCATCTTGTCCCATCCTAGGCGGATGCAACATTCGCTTGTGCTATGTTGCTAATGTGCATTGGCCGCTCACGAAGAGCAAAATTGTTTCTAAATTTTGTATTTACCCTTCACTATGAGTATTGTACTTGCCATATTTATTACTTTCTTGGTCACTATTTCAATTTTAGTTGGATCGAAGAAAGTGTAGTTCTCCTTTATAATGTTAATTTTCAAGAATTATGGTTATTAATGAAAAAACTTAGTATTCGTTTCATCGAAGAGCCATCTTTCTTTTTGTGAAGCTGAAGGTGTACACAATAATTTCATACGGTGTAACCCTTCAACATGCCAATCTCCTCTACGCCTCCATAGCATAGTCATTATCACATGTAGTTGTTGTAATTTATAAAATCATTAGTTACTCCATTTTATGGGTATACGTGATATTAGTTACACAAAAAACATTAGTTTTTATACCGATGTTTTAATCTATTGCTGTGGCTTTGCAATTTCTAAGAAGAATTCATTTGTCACCAAGTGACCAGTGACAATGTGAAATTTTCTGCATGAAAAAAATTAATTTATGAAACTGTTGAAAATGAGAAAAATGAGCATATGGAAGTGGGACACTTACTTCTTTAGATTCTTAGCTAATCTAGATTTAAATTCCTTAAACGCAGCCTTTGGCACGGTTTTCAAAGGTGCATATTCGGCCTTCGAAGAAGTTTCATAAAGGCCTTTAACCAAATGATCACCGGTGTATATTCCTCCTAGTTTGTCCGACCTTTTGCGGTGACGCTTTCCTTTGGTTTGTATTGCACTTGATCCATCAACCGTAGCAGTGGGCTCTTCCTGCGGAGACTGTGGAGGAGATGCCGCGGGCGTCTTAGGCAAATTCTCATTATCTTCTAGATCATTATCTTCAGCAGTATGGTAATCTTTTTCTGGGTCATTATCTTCCCCAAGAGTAGTTTCCTTTTCCACAGGCTAGCCCAAAAAACAAAGAAAACAGAGTTATGGATAGTAACAATAAGGTGTACAAGTACGGGAAACGCTACTTAAGGTGTACACTTAAGATACATAGAGGTGTATGGTACATAAGGTGTACACATACTAAAAACGCTGGTAATGGTGTACATATAAGGTGTACACTTAATCAACAACTTTATCAGTTATTCCGGGATTTGATAGAAGCTAATAAAGCGTACACCACACAGGGGTAGGGTTCTTACCTCCGTATGTAGATCATCTTTTGCAACTACTTTTTCAATTCCAATGTGGTTATCTTTTTCTGGGTCATTATCTTCCCCAAGAGCACTTTCCTTTTCCACATGCTAGCCTAAAAAACCATGAAAACAGTCGTTAGGGATAGTAACAATAAGGTGTACACGTACGGGGAACGCTACTTAAGATGTACACTTAAGACACATAAAGGTGTACACATACGGAAAACTCTACTTAAGGTGTACACTTAATCAAGAACTTTATCAGTTATTCCGGGATTTGATAGAAGCTAATAAAGCGTACACCAGACGGGGGTATGGTTCTTACCTCCTTATTTAGATCATCCTTTGCAACTACTTTTTCAATTCCAATGTGGTTATATACAACCATAGTACGCTGAGTTATGTCATCATCATCATCCTTTCCAGCTCCTTCCGTCTTCTTCGTTTTTTTGTCTTTTATATACCACCATAGGAGGCTGAATTATGGCATCATCAGCATCAATCACCTAAAAATAGCGAAAGATGTTAAAATTACACATTAATTTTATTGTAAGTGCAGAGAGTTATTAATCATGGCACCATAGAAGGCTGAATTATGGCATCATCAGCATCAACCACCTAAAAATAGCGAAAAATGTTAAAATTACACATTAATTTCATCATAAGTGCAGAGAGTTATGAATGTGTAGGCAACTACCTCTTCAACGTAGGCAGGAGAAGCCCCTGCTTCTCCAACATCACTACTCTCCATCTAACATATAACAAAAATGGTTGCTGTTATCAACATCCTAAATATGCTTAATCGTAAAGAATTATGAATGTGGTGTACGCAACTACCTCTTCAATGTTGAAGGTGGTCGGAGGCACTGTTCCCGTTTCACCTGGTGGGCTTACATATTGATATGGGCGAGTATAATACGCCCAAGTGCTATCATCGGAAACATTCACATCTGGGTTACCAACCGTTTCATTTCCACGCTAGCGTTTTCTTTCTTTGTGTACACTAGGCGAAGGCATTGTTGGCCCATGGTCTAATCCAGCACTAGCTTCACGTACACCTCCTCTTTCTTGTGGGGGATGTACACCAAATCTCTTGTCTAACTCGACCCGAATCTCAGATAAAATCTGTTATTTCAACAAAGCATTATGCGTCAATATTCACGTTCTAAGGGTAGCATTATCAACACGTCTTTGGCCAGCTTCTTCATCTAAGATAGGTGAAACAGGAGAAGGTTTTTTTGGTGGTTTTGGACATTTTGGATGCGGTTTTTTTTAGCTTTAGTGGCAGGCTTCACTCTTTATAGCGTTTTACGCTTTTTATATTGGTGGGATGTTTCCAGGCCATGCTGCTCTAACGGTTGTTCTCCAGCAGGTTTAATGATAGGGCTGATTGAGGCATCCCCCCAGCAAAATCAGAGGGTGAGAATTTGTGCCTTTCAGTCATAAGAAGTTGCAAGTATGCAACTTCGGTGTCAGTGGCCTCCACCTCGTCATCCCAACAAAATTCAGAATGGCTATCATTGTCACCAACATCTACAATCGGTTTCACTGTCAACTGCAACACAAAATAGGGAACAGTAATCAAGAAAACTAGGCAGTCAACAGAAGGAAATGCGTTGAAGAAAACAAAATAGGACTAATGGTAGACATTCTGAATTTGGTTGAGTGTGTTGTATATGACTAACCAGAGGGTCGGATTCAACAGCAAGAATATCCTCAAGATGAAGAAGGGTGATACTGGCTTCACAACCAAAGGGATCATCAAGGAAACTCTGTAAGTTGTCAGGTTCAGGGATTTTGGAAACAAGCATTGGAATCGATTGCAAGGCCATGAGCTGTAGGGACAATGGGAAGCCGTAGCAGGCACTTGTTTTCTGTTTTAGCTTACGGTGCAGTTTTGATACGGGATCTTCCGTGTCTCCATCCTGAGGCTTTGACTGGGGAGCTTGAAAACGAGAAATAGTTTTCTCAAATGAAACCCTGCCCCATGGATACTCATAAAGAATGCTATGCCAGTCAACATCTCTACGTAGTCGAATGTCAAATGAAGAGTATTGGTATTGCAGAAGAGGACACCGTCGACGATAATGATCAGAGCCAATGGCAACTGCTTCCATTCGGACAAAGCCAGGTCCTTAAGCATATCAAGTGCATCAGAAACTGTAACATTGAGATCTTCCTTCCCAAAAAGTTGTTTCCACATTGTCTCCTTACTTGGCACATTATCATCATCACTACATGCGGGTACTCGAGTGCAGTAGAGGCCAGTTATCTCCTTAAATTCCCGCAAGGAATAGAGGAGGGGCTGAGAGCCAAAAACAAACCAGATCTCATGTTTTTTTGTGGTGATTAGTTGGCGGGAAAGAATAGCATGAATAAGTTTGGCGCTGTTTCAACATCTTGCAACAGGCATCCTGAAGAGTGCTGCGAACTGAGAGTCGAGCAGAATTTGAAGTTCCTCTTGACCTTTCAAGATGTGGGCAAGTAAGCCAATAATGTTCGTCTTGGAGTAAATGTTCAATCGAGCACCTACCGGATAACAACCGGTGGCAAGGACCCTCCGAGGGAGTTTATCTGAAATGTGACCGCTGCCATTATCGTCTTCCATGGAATATGTGAATTTAGTGGATTGAGAGAACCGAAAAGGCGTATTGCACACATGAAGGGCTAATTTAAATAAGTTATGAGAGAGTATGCGACCCAAACAGAATGAATTGAAAATTGAACGATTTTAAAGGCTCTAAAATCGGAGTCAACTGCAAGGCAGTTTTGACATGCAAACATAGAAGTGGGAAGTTTCATTCTGAAAACCGAAAAGTAAATTGAGAAGTGCGAATTCGTGTTTAGAAAAGCTTACCCGAGACGCTTACAATGCGGCTCAATCGGCTGTTGCGGCTCCTTTTTTAGTTACTTCACGGACTACGCCGGACCGGCGTAGACGGTTGCTGAAGTTTTTTTTTCCGTTTGACGCCTAGTATTCGGCATCTCCGATTTAAACAAAATCGACCAACGGGAAATAAAAGGGAAGATAAGAATCCGGTAGATCGTACTGCTTCATGTGATTCTAAGACAGGAACAAATTTTCGGTGAAGATAACAGGTGGAGCTTAGTTGCAGGTATACGAGACTTCGTGGTTCTTAATGTCAAGAATCAAATTTTTTTTTTCATAATGGCATTGACGTAATTAAGATGAATGGGCAGGGGTGTAGAAGGTAACTAAACTTCCAAACTACCTACATCTCTTATTTTGAAACAAACTATCCATTTAGCAAATTTCCAAACTTAAAACTACCCTATAGGCAAATTTCCCTTATGAGATCTTTGTGAATATAGATCTTAACTAGACAAAGTAAATCATATTGTAAATTGTATATAAATATACACAAAATCCTAACACATTTTTCAAGACGGATATTAGCTTTTGATAAACTGAACATTTCTCATTAATTATCAATAATCGATTACAGTCACTTATATGCAAGTCTTTAACTTTATCCACTCTAACTAACTATTCACTAGTTGTTGTTTACAGAATGATATTTACAAAATGACTGGTGAATGTATGTATACACTGATAGTCTCCTTCAAGCTGAAGTGAAAATGCTTGAAACTCCAAGCTTGCCTAATAGATTTCAGAATTGACCAGGATAAAGAGGTTTAGTTAAGATATATGCAACATGACAATCAATCTGACATGAAGCAATTTCTGTGTACCATCTTCAACACGTTCCCGAACTGTGTGACAATCACGTTCTATGTGTTTTGTCATTTCATATATATCCATCTTCGTAGATCGTATATAGACATTTTATAAAAAAGATTGTAGAGTGTTTTTTTTTGTTTAATGTGTTTTTTTTTTGTAGAATTTCGTTTGAAGTTATGATGTATTTATAGAAAATTTTCCAGAATGACCAACGGATTTGCAACGGAAATTTAAAACGAATTTACATCGAAATAACATTACAACGAATTTACATCGAATATACGACGGATTTATGACGACTAGATTCGATGTAAATAATTAGGTGAACCTATAAAAAAACGTGTTCTATCAAACTGGAAACAATCGACGTAAAATCGTCGTTAATTTACATCGAATACTGGTCGTTGTAAATCCGATGTAAAATTACATCGACTTTACAACGTAATATGCGAAAGTCATATTCATCGTAAATCTGATGTAAAGTTACATCGATATTACGACGATTTTTGATATTGTCGTAAAATTGTCGTATAATCGTTGTAAATTTACGACGGCAAATATTTACGACGAACACATATTTCGTCGTAATGTCGTTGGTCAGTTACATCGATTGAAAACCGTTGGAAATAGACAGTTTTCTTGTAGTGGTAAAGTAATTGGAGAATGGAGATGAAGCTGACGTGGCAGCAACTAAGTAGAGCTAGAAGGAAGCTTCCGTGTGTATCAAAGAGTATCTTCGGAATCGAGTCATGGAGATTTGAAGATCTCAACAAAGTGGAAAGTAGATATACATAGTCTCGTGTTGAGCTAGGGTATATATACTAAGAGGCGCTAGACTAGAATTAGGTTAGCCGTTTTTGAGAGGAAGAGTATTGATTAGCAAAAAGGTACTTTAGGGTTCTTGGTGAGTGAACAAAGAGAGTATCGATTAGCAAAAAGGTACTTTAGGGTTTTTGGTGAGTGAACAAAGAGGGTAACACAATTGTTGTTGTGTGGTAGGTTGGGTAGATTAGGAATTGGTCAGTGTCGAGTTAATGTTGTAACGTCGTGTAAAGCTAATTAAACAAGTCTGTAAATGATTGTTCAAGAGATTTCTAATAAAGGCAAAACGGTGTTTGCAATCTTGTGTTCACCTTGCTAAGTCTCACTGTTTTAGGTTTTTCAAAAACCTCTTTCTTTCTATGGAGATATAACAGAGGGATATCGCGCGCATTGGCCAAGCTTGAAGAGGTTGGTGAGGAAGTGAATCCAGTGAAAGTGAAATATTCGTTTTTTTTTTATTATCAAAAAAAGAAAAGTATTCGTTTTCAGGATTTGTTCCTATGTAAGAGACAAGATAATCTTTAAGAAGCTCCTCAGTTCCGAAACGGCATACATGAGTCATCCGATCATGCTCTTCTCTTTGGAACTAGGCAGGTAATGTTGCTTCAAAGTCTCTTTGCCCATGTCAACTATCCCATAAACATAAAACAGAGAACACTGAAAAAAAAAAAGTGATTCTCAAAACCATCGAGAGCAATCAAATCATTCGAGTAATCCTTAAAGATTGGGGTGAATCTCTTTTGCTGTACCTATCTTCAAACAAAGACATGCTGAATAAAAATTCACAGATTATGGTTTCAATTATTCTACGACATTACATTAAATAAATGAAAAAAAAAATTCGTTCTTCTAAGTTCAAATTCCTCTTTTTTTTTTTAACCAACAACTTGAGTGTATGGAATTCGCTAAACTAAAAAGTGTTGACAACTTTAATTACTACGTACTTTCAGTAATACATTTCTTTGTAATGGAGCTTTTTCATATCTTAAAACATTTCTTTGTTATTAATACCAATTATAGTTTTTTTTTGCCGTTAAACTTTACAAGGAGAAAGTGGAGGGCCGCAGAGACAGTCGTTGCCGGCGAACGCGCTTTCCGGGAATTTTGTCGCCGGAAGCTTTCCGCAAAGATGGTTTTGACTCAAGTTCAGTCTCTGCAGACCGGCCACCATCGCTGGCACCATCCCGAATACCAAGTTCCTTGACAGATCTAGGGTTTTCAGCGTCTTAGCGAACGTCAGGTTCCCCATATCGAATCGGAGTTTGTTTCCCGCCGCCCGAAACTCCAGGAGATACTCCGTCTGGTTCAGGAGCCTTTCTGGACTCCCTGAGATCTCGTTTTTGGACAGATCAATGTAGTGGTAGTACAAGGGTGCCGCTGGCTCCCAATTGTCTAAGCTCATCTTGATCCCGCATTTTGCTAGCTTCAACAAGAAGATGCTCGGCAACGAGGTCACCCATTCTGGAATCGTTTTCAGGTGAAACTGGTTGTACGAGAGATCAAGAAATTCGATGGTGTTAACGTTCAAGGCAGGAAATGGATCAGTTAAAAGATTGTGGGAGAGATCAAGATTGTTAATATTGGTCAGATTGACGAAACCCTTCGGAACAACCCCCGAGAACCGATTCTTGGAGAGATCCAACTTTTCCAGCTTGTTGAATCTCGATATATAATCTGGTATCGTCTCCGAGAGATTGTTCTGGCTCAAGTCGAGGAGCATGAGTGTCGGTCCGAGCGATGCAACCGACGGAGGAAGTTTCCCGGAGAATCCGTTGCGGGAGAGATCGAGAAATTTGAGCTCCGTCATGGATTCGAAAATATCTGGGATAGTGCCAGTGAGGCGGTTGCCGCCGAGTTTCAGATTCTGCATGAGCTTGAGATTAGCAATCCCGAAGGGTATAGTTCCGGTTAGGAGATTACCGCCAAGAAAGAGAACAGTTAACCGAGAAAGATTTGATATTGAATCCGGTATCGGACCGGTGAACTTATTTCCCTGAAGAAAGAAATCTTCCAAGTGGCTTAGCATGCCGATGTTGGCAGGAAGTGGACCGGAGAGACGGTTATTCTCGATGTTAACGTACCTTAGCGTTGGTAATCGGAGAAGGAATTGGGGAAAAGATCCAGTGATGTTCCCATGATCTCCTAAGCTAATCACTTGGAGGTGCTGGAGTTTGGCCAGCGACGGCGACAGAGTGCCGGAGAGAGAGCGTTCGGTTTTTTTGGGAAACCCGACTAGTGACAGGTGGGTGACGCGGTCGTCGTTGAGGCAAGCGATACCGTTCCAGGAGCAACACGCAATACTTTTCTTCCAAGAGCTGAGCATGCCCGAAGGATCTCGGGTTATACCCGATTTGAAAGCTAAAAGACCCGCCTCGTCATCAGGATGGCACGTGGCAGCTCCGGTCAAACTTAAACACTGGAGAAAGATAGTGGCGGTAAATATGAAGAGAGTGAAGGAGCAAGAAGAGTTCATGGTGATGTTGTGGCTTGTGCTGTGGGATTGAGAGAAGCTATTGGTAGCTAACTAATAGAGGGAGAGCGACGACTTGAGAGCTGCAAAGTCAAAGTCGACGATTTTGACCAAATCCATTTGCATGTGGCTATATATGATCGTGGTCGAATTTATCAACGACAGGTTTGTAAAAGCACTCTCTCTATAGAGCGTATTATTTATGTATATTATACTGACAGAATACGTGATTTATGTGTTATACACAAGATATGTAAAATCTATATGAATTTATAACAAAGTAAATAATATTTTAACATTATATATTATTATCTACAAAATAAACTCATAATTTAATATACAAAATCACAGTTTCTTACATAATCACAGTTTGTGGTTTTAATTTTTTATGGACAAAAAAAATCCATTATTCAGTTTAAATCAAATTCTTTCTTAGTGATTCTTTAGTTTCTTAGAACATGTGCACCCATTAAACTCACAAAGTTTCATAACCATTTTTTTATTATTATTTTTTATATTTTTTTATTGGTTGAAATTTATTATGATACTTATAGTAAATTTGTTTCCACCAGTTATATTACGACCACCACCGATGAAGAGAGGAAGAGATTATCGCCGGAGATTTGGTTCAGATCGACGGAAAATCTTTGTTCTCTCCGTCGGCGACAAGAACGAAGATGACGAGAACGAAGAGAGAAAAAAAAATTTTGCAAATGAATTTTTTTTTTTTTTGTTTTCTCTCTTCCCCCTATCTAATAATTACACGGAGCCAATAACATCCTGCCACGTACACAATGAAACCGTATCATTTAACTCATCAGAATGATACGGTTCAGACCAAGTTTTATTTCCAAATCTATTTTAAAATTATTTTTGGGCCTATGAAACCCAGCAAAAATCAGTACATGCCCTCATTTTGGTACCGACAATAGAAGTCGCTAAATCAAATAATGCAGAAGTGTTGAAAACTATACTACTCTGAACTTTCACCAATACATACCGTTGGAATGAAGTTTTCTTAAAACTACTTTATTTGTTATTAATACTAATCTTATTTGGAGCCAACTCCTTCTTGCCGTTAAACTTTACAAGGAGAAAGTGGAGAGCCGCAGAGACAGTCGTTGCCGGCGAATGCGCTGGCCGGGAACTTTGTCGCCGGAAGCTTTCCGCAAAGATGGTTCTGACTCACGTTCAGTGTCTGCAGTCCAGCCACCGTCGCCGGCACCTTCCCGAACACCAAGTTCCTTGACAGATCAAGAGTTTTCAGCGTCTTCGCGAACGTAAGCTTCCCCATATCAAACCGGAGTTTGTTCCCCGCCGCCCGGAACTCCACCAGATACTCCGTCTGGTTCAGAAACCTCGCCGGACTCCCTGAAATCTCGTTTTCCGACAGATCGATGTAATCGTAGAAGTAGGTTTGCGCAGGCTTCCAATCGTCTAAGCTCATCTTGATCCCGCATTTCGCTAGCTTTAACGAGAAGATGATCGGCGACGATGTCACCCATTTCGGAATCGTTTTAAGGTGAAATTGGTTGTACGATAGATCAAGAGATTCGATTCCTTTCACGAACAATACAGGGAATGGATCGGTTAGAAGATTGTGGGAGAGATCGAGATTGAAGATTTTGGTGAGATTGGCGAAACTCTTCGGCACGACTCCAGAGAAACGATTCCTTGAGAGATCCAATGTATCGAGCGCTTTGAATCTCGATAAATAGCTCGGGATCGTCCCGGAGAGATTGTTCTGGCCTAACTCGAGGAACCTGAGAATCGGTGCGAGCGATGCAATCGACGGAGGAAGGTTCCCGGAGAATCTGTTGCGAGAGAGAATCAGAAATCGGAGCTCCGTCATGGATTTAAAAAAATCCGGGATGGTTCCGAAGAGACGGTTACCGCCGAGATTCAGATACGACATGAGCTTGAGATTAGCAATCCCTAAAGGGATAGTTCCGGTTAAGAGATTACCACCGAGTTTGAGCTGCGATAACCGAGTTAAATTAGATATCGAACTCGGGATTGGACCGGTAAACCGGTTTCCCTCGAGACTAAACGCTTCTAATTGGCTTAGCGAACCGATGTTAACCGGAAGAGGACCGGAGAGATGGTTCTTCTCGATGTAAACGTATTTTAGCTGTGGTAATCGGAAAAGGAATTGGGGGAAAGATCCGGTGATGTTTTTTAGATCGGTGAAGTAAACTCCGTCGAGGTGTTGGAGTTTGGCTAACGACGGCGAGAGAGTGCCGGAGAGGAAGCTTCCGGCGACATCAGACTGTCCGCCGACAGTGAGTGCCGTGACGCGATCGCCGGTGAGACAAGTGATACCGTTCCATGAGCAGCAAACAGTACCTTTCTTCCATGAGCTGAGAATACCCGAAGGATCACGGGTTATACCCGCTTTGAAAGCTAGAAGACCCGCCTCGTCATCTGGATGACACGTGGCGGCTCCGGTGGGGTTTAGACAACGGAGAAAGATAACGGCGGCGAAGATGAAGAGAGGGAAGAAAGAAAAAGAAGAAGAGGAGTTCATGGTGGTGTTGTGTGGTGGGGATTGAGAGAAGCAAATTGCAAGGTTAATATAGAAGGAGAGTGTCGGCTCGAGAGAGATAAATAAGTCAAAGATGACGATTTTGACCAATCCATTTGCATGTGAGACATAATTAAAGGTATCCGTAATCGTGGTCGAGTTTATCATTCCCAAGTAACAGGCTTGAATAAGACTCCTTTCATCAGATTTTAGATCTCTTAATTGTCTTATTACAAAGGGAAAACAATCATACATACAAAATGTTTTCATTGATATAATAACAAAACTTAATTACTTATATCAATGATTGCTTCTGTATATAACTTCATCTCTACTTAGACTAGAAAGGAGGATTCGCAATTGTTTGTTCGATTTCATAGACAAACTAGATTCTAGGGTTTCAAGTTTCGCGTTTTGACATTTTTCATGGGAATGATAACTTTATTCTTAACTAAACTGGACAAAGTTTTACTTTTTAAGCATTCTCACCTCACAATTTTCTCAATTTCTTGCTACACTTGGAAAATGTTGAGTATTTGTCTCTATTTTTGTCTGTGTTTGGTTTTTTCAAGAGGAAATGCATATTCAAACATGGTTCCTCTAGTCGAGATTTTTCGGTCTTGAAGAATGTAGGGACTTGTTATTTTTTTTTCAGCGAGAAACTCACGGAATTGGTGAGTTTTTTTTTTCTCGTAGACACAAATTTTCGCTCTACTTCATTTCACGATCATCGGAGACGGTTGAATTTGAATTCTGATAGAATAGATTTTAATAATGCTTCCGACGACTTGGCCTCCGGAGTTCGGTGAGGACGATGACAATTGTTAATTTTTTTTTTAGCAAGAAACTCCTGGAATTGGTGAGTTTTTTTTTTATAATTCTCTTAGACACAAATTTATATAAACATATGATGATTTTCGCACCTTTTTCGCACAAATTTCATGTGATGTTTCCTATTACATCCTTCAATAACACATTCTTATTTCGTGCTCAGAAAGCTTTTTTGGATCGTTCTATCCATATTGAAGAACAAATCACAAAAATATTTTACTTTCTTAGGTTTGAAATTGGATAAACGAACTAAAATCAATATTCAATATGAGGCAGTGATATATGTCGAAGAAGTTGAGAGAACCAAAATTGATGCTTAGTATGAGGCAATGATACATGTCTTAGAGGAAGAGGTAAGCAATATATATTATTGATTTTAGTTTGCTTATTAAGCCTCAATATGAAGAGGTGACCAGTTATTATTATTATTGTACACGCGTTCAGGCGCGTGAACACTTAAAAAAAAAGGTTATACTCTTACATACAAGCAGGGTGCGGGAACATTACATGACACTTTCTTCTTCGTCTCTCTGGTCTTTGTTCTTCAAAGTGCAGAGAAAAAAGAAAATCGCAAGTTGTTCGAGAGTTGCTGATCTTCAGAAAGAAAAAAAAAACGAAGCTCATGTAACAATTATTCCCTTTCTTCATCTTTGCGAAGACTAGTAAAGAGGAATCAAGATTGTTTGTCTGATTTCATAAACTAGGGTTTTGAGTTTGGCCTTTTCACATCTTTTCTCACCTAATAGAGTTCTCATTTTCTCTCTTACATTCCGATAATGTCGAGTGATGCTCTCTGTGTGTTTGTTGAGGAATCGCGATTGTTGTTTGTCTGATTTCATAAACTAGGGTTTGGAGTTTGGCCTTTTGACATATTTTCTCACTGAAATGGCGATTGTTAATTTGTCTGATTTCATACACTAGCTTTTCGAGTTTGGCCTTTTGAACATCTTTTCTCACAGAATAGAGTTTTCTCATTTTCAGTTCGATAATGTCGAGTGCTGCTCTTTATCTTTTGGTGTGTTTGGTCTTGTCGGTAAGTAATGTCAGAGTCAAACATCTTCGGTTTCGATTTCTCTATCTTAATTGTTGTTAATCTCAACGGAACCGTCTCCGAGAATGGCTACTTCAATGGAACCACCCTCCCAAACTCTTCTATGTCCCGTGTGCAACATCATCACCATGGCTCGCCCAACATCAACAACGTGTTTTGTTCTTATGCATGAAACTGTTCTGGTAACGCCTCCCACATTCCTCACTCTCAGAAGCAGAAGCCGCTCGAAAAGTCTTGGGGCTATCCAATACGATCTTCTTGTTGATTGTTGTCCCTATTTCAGCTCTGTTAATTGTGGGGTTTGCAATCACCCTGACTCTATGCTACTTAAGAAGAAGGAATAAAGGAGATAGAGTCTTGTTCATAGGCTGCGACAACGACGCATTTGACTTAGAATATCTTCTAAATGCCCTTGGGGAGCTCCTTGGGGAGGGCACCTTTGGTAGCACGTACAAAGTTGATCTTTAGGATGGAACCTCTGTTGGTTTGAAGCGTATCAAGGGAAGCTGGAGGCGGAAAAGTGGCTTTGAGGCTCACATGGAGACTGTGAGAGGAATCAAGCACAAAAACCTTGTAGAGTTGAAGGCATTGTACTGTTCCAAGAATGAAACATTTCTTGTATACGACTACTTCGATGAGAGCTTGAGTGTTTCTTCTCTGCTCCACGGTAGGTACTTTCTCTTTTTCGAAACATGTCAAAGGCCAAGCAAGAAGGGTTTGTGGTTTCATGGGGTTTTTGGATTTTGCATGGAACAATTCCCACTTGGACTAGAAAACGAGGATGCTGATTGCGATTGGAGCCGCCAAAGAGATCGCTCGGATCCACTAAGAAAACGAAGGGAGCATGGTCCACGGCAACATCAAAACATCCAACATTTTTTTTGAACTCCGAGCGCCATGGCTCCGTCTCTGAGCTTAGTATAGGAACTGTGGTGAGTCCTTTGACTCCACCAATGATCTTGGAAACAGGGTATTGTGCCCCAGAAATCACTCACACGAGGAAGTCTACGCAATTGGCGGATGTATATATCCTTGGTGTTGTACTGCTCAAACTTCTCATCGGAAAGCCAGCCGTCACAAGGACTGGGAACTCCAGCTTAGCTCAATGTATTCAGGTGGCACGGGCAGAGGAATGGACCACAGATTTGTTGGACACCAAGATGCTAAGATGTGTCAACGTAGAGGCACAATTGATCAAGCTGTTGAAGTTGGCAATATTGTGTGTCGAGACCGTTCCAAACCAGCGTATCAAGATGTCGGACTTGGTTCCGCTTATGGAGGTCGTCCTGCACGATTCTGAACATTTTGTGTCATATGAGGCTAACTAACTCCCATTTACACTCGAAGAGTTAGGTAAGGAGAAACCATATTGCTTGCTAGCTTTTGCATATTCGATGATAATTAATAGGGGGAACGATCTATTTCCCCCTGAGAAGTTTCATATTATAACAGATCCCCCCATAGTTTGAGTCTAGTTCTATTTCCCCACCTAATCAAAGTTCGAATCATATTTCCCCACGATATCAAAGTTTCAAACCTATTTGCCCCATATATCGGTTAATATTATAAACCAAACATAAATCGAGCAAACCAAATCTTAAACCGAATTAAAATCGGATTTCAACCAAAGCCAACCCAAAAACCCGACCCGGTAATGAATCGAATATTCTTAAACATCTTCACCATTAATCATCGATCGAAATCCAAATTACCTAGAAAAAAAAATCATTTCACGACATCAATTTTTATCAGAAAGGCACAAAAATCATTCACAGTGGTGTTGATTCCGTTCATTTTTATTAGAAAGGATTTCACAACATCAATTTTTAGCTTGGAGGTTCATTTGATGATTTCAAATAGAAAATTTTGTTTTTGGTTTGATTTGGCTGTCTACAAGTTACACTTCAATAATTGAAATCTTTACATTGCCATTATCATCTCGCCATCTTTCCTCCGACGCCATCGATCCAGCACCGTTGCTTTTGAGCGGTGATGATAATGAGGGAAGCAACGGCGAGCGAGAGGAGAGATGATTGCGCAACGGGAACAGATCCAGGTGCGGGATGGAAACGGACCGAAAGAAGAGGTTCTCACGGCGAGCAAATCAGCCGTAATGTCACCAGATCCTGGATCTGGGAGATCATTAGCGAGCGAGAGGAGAGATGATTGAGCATCCATGGAAGAAATGAAGAGGAGGGACATAGAGGAGTTTCTCGCCGGCGGCGTGAGGCCTCACCGACGGTCAAAAGAACAGCGGGTTCTGAGAGGAAAGGTCCTCACAGCGAGCAACAGTGAGAAGAGAGAGGAGAGAGAGAGAAAGGAAAACGAAAGAATCGGAGTGAACAAGAGTTGCGCAGAAGAGGGTTGGCCTGTTGGATTGTGGTTAAAAACAGAAAACACAAAAACTTTAAGAATAAGAAGAAAAAAAAAATTAAAGAGTAGAATTAGAAGTAGACTCGTTTTGTAATTTTCTTATATGTATTAAACTTGCTCTCGTGAGTTACATATTTATAGCTAAAGCCTTAACTTATTCTTCTAGGAACGTTTCTTGAAAACACTAAAAGGAAAACTAGTGAATTGGTAATTTAACTAAAACATAAAAGTAAATTTCCTAATTGCATAATACTCTTCTGATTTTGTCGTAAGTATCTCCATGTGCAAGGCACATGTTTTGTTAATCCACCATACGCTTCTCACGTGACTTCTTCTCTTCTTGTCTTTGACTCTTTGTCAATTTTCCTTTTCTCTTTTAAGGTTCATCTCCACAATTGCACAACCAGCGAATCCTTCTTCGATTTGTATTTTTCCTTTCTCAGATTGAATCAAAGTTGATGGTGAGATTCCAACATGGCCACGTGGAAGAAGGAGAGTATGGGTTTGATTTGGATTTCACGATGAATCAACCTTAAATCGATCTGAAGTTAGCTAATATCGTTGGGTAAAGAGAAGAGTTCGATTTGATTAAGGAATTATGGAAAAGAAAATTAAGAAAACAATGGCGGAAGAGATTAATGGAAAAGAGATTTTTGATTTGCAGAAATTTTTTTTGATTTTTGATTTGTTGTGTCGGGTCATTATTTTACACAGGTTACAGGTTACGGGTCGGGTCAGGTTTTAATTTGGATCTTAATTGGGTTAATTTTGGGTTTCTTACTGGTTTAGTTGGTTAACATTTAATTGGTATACAGTAAACCGAGTCAAATCGTGGTTCGTGGGGAAATAGGTTTCCAATTTTGATTTCGTGGACAAATATGTTTGGAATTTTGATTTCGTGGGGAAATAAGATTCGAACTTTGATTAGGTGGGGAAATAGAATTAGACTCAAATTCTGGAGGATCTGTTATTATATGAAACTTCTTAAGGGTAAATAGATCGTTTTCCCTAATTAATAATGAAAAGACAAAGATAATATAGAAGACACAAATGGGGTTAAGCAATGCTTGCTCTGCTTTTTTTCTTTCTGGTTGTGTGTTACCGTCTTCACGTTTGTATAAAACTACTATAGATGGACAAACTCTTTTGGTATGGAAGTAAATATCAATTTCCAATTCATATCCTATATAATCTAGCAGAAAAATAAATATCTCTAAAACTCCATGAACCACCACACCTCGTAAAAAGAGGAGGGTAGAGACGATCTCATCGGAATCGGAGTTCATACCAACGAAGATGATCAGCTGATCATCGTTGGACATCATCCCGAGAGGCGCTTCTTCTTCTACACGTAACTCACCTTCTTCCTGCTTCTATACAAAATCGTTTATTTGATTATTTTTCTTTACCATTTGTTGGTATTTTATTTTTATTTCTAAAAGGAAACTCTTGAGTCAACTACGTTTGATTCAAGGCCAAGCCCATTTAGTCTTGAAATCTCAAATGTCCATCTTCCGACGGATGTCGTTTTACTTTCAGATTCTCTTGGTTTGATGAAACATGAATGCACAACATGTGTTTTGATTGAACATGGTAAAACTTCGACCCATCCATCTTTCCAAATTTAAACATTTTCCTCGGATATACTATTGTATTAGTATCTTCATCAACACGATGAAGCAAAGAAATCATAACACAAAAGAAGCATTTAGTTTCTACAATAAATCAACAAAACTCACATTGTCTATCAACCAATTCGCTCCCTTAATTTTACGGCCTTCTTCGGCAGTATAATTGTGAACTTATTCCATATTCGGACCTCATCATAATGTCATGTAGTTTAGGACTCAATAGATTGACATGAAGTAAAACAACCTAAGTAGATTGAGGACAAAATTGTAGCTAAAGCTAGACGCCTAGAAGGGCATGAGAAGTGCCAAAAGATAATCTGAATCTTCGTCCTAAGCGCTAAGATATAGAAACAATTTGAATCTCTTCCTGTAATTATGCTATACTATGTGTGCACCTGCGCTACGCAGCCTACGCCGCAGGCTTCCGTTTCAGCATCGCCATTTTTTTTTATCATATATCCACCTTAACTTACTATTCTATCCCTCTCTCTTTTTTTCATCTTCAAATATAATTGATTAGAGTATCCTGAGAGATT
The DNA here is from genome assembly GCA_002933915.1 of Eutrema heterophyllum. Classification (NCBI taxonomy): domain Eukaryota; kingdom Viridiplantae; phylum Streptophyta; class Magnoliopsida; order Brassicales; family Brassicaceae; genus Eutrema; species Eutrema heterophyllum. The sequence goes on along the minus strand of PKMM01028511.1, from coordinate 187,482 downwards.
TTAAGAATAAACACATTTTGGATAAAGATCAATTGTATTTGGATATTTCAAAAATTAAGTTCGTTTTGCCTTAATCACCAATTGTGTTTGTTCGAAGAAGTGGAAAGTGATAATACAGTTCGATGTCCCATGGCAAGACTACAAAGATGATATTAAATACTCGTTTAGCTTTCTTTGATGCAATAGGTGTATAGTATGTTTTCCCAAATAAAAGAAAGGGTTATATTCCATAAAAGTGTGCATATTTAGTCAAACAAACAAGTTTATTATAATTAGGAGCATACGCATATTCTATAATTTCATAAACAATAAAAAAATTAATACAAAATATAATCGTACAGATGTTGACACAAAAGTATAAATTAATAATCGCATAAATCATAACGACTCTGAAACAATCTTCGACTTTGCTTTTCTACTTCTTTCGGCTTCCTCCCAAGTATTTTTGGGCCACTCACCGACAAATTCTAATAAACTTGTTTGTTTGACTAAATTGCACACTTTTATGGAATATAACCCTTTCTTTTCTTTTCTTTTCATGAACAACGATGTAATGGATGTTGTCCATGGAGAATATTTGAGCTAGAGATGTGTCTCTGTAGTGGTGGGATTTCTCTTCCAAGTTGAAATGCAAGACTACGATTAATCATATCAAATGCAAATCCAATGGAGATTTACTCTCTAGCTCCGTCAAATCCATAACCGGTGTTTTTGGATCAGACCCAGTTGAGGGATTCGACATGATTAGATCAAACAGCGTTTGCTTATAATCAGAGATCAAGCTGATGTAGTTCATCACATACCTTGTCAATGGATGAATAGTGCCTCCAGGGACAGGAACTACGATTGCTCACAAAGAACAGCATTCTCAAACTCCAAAAGTATGCCTCTTGCTGCTTCCGCTAGTCGCGACTGAATCTCAGCGGCTTAAACACGAACAGCATCCGATGAATCTGAGTCGAAGATTGCTTCGATGTCTGGCAACATATCCGTTAACGCATCGTGTAAATCCAGAATCTTGAACAGCTTCTCAAGTGATCTTCTGCTGATGGTTATAGCCTCAGGGAAAGTGAAAAGTCGAAGAGCAGATGCCTTTACTGTCGTCCATCGCCGCGCAAATGTCGTCGAATAGCTGCCCGCAGAGTCTCTTCTCGCTGGAGAAGACAACTCTGATGCAGACCTTCGCTGCACGGATCCATCGCTTGATTTTTCCTTCAACGACTTCCCACTCGAGCCTTTGCACATCTCCGATGCTCATCTTCACGATCCCTAGCTGCTTGAATATTGTTTCCATGGCCGATTTCCGAATGTTTCCGTACACTTGGATGCATTCGCAGGAGCAACCGGCGGCGACCATTCTCTGAACAATCCGGATACTGCCTTTGGCGATATCAGATCCATCTCGCGTATGCTGCTTGTGGATCTGTAACTGATCCTTCTTCGCGTTAACCGGCTCGAACCGGAACCAACTGCCAGATTCGATTCTTCTTCTTCTCTGTCTTTTTCTTCTTCGGCAACATCGCCAGCGGTTACGCTGCTATCTTTTCCAATCTCGGTGTGTGAAGAATGAGAGGAGACTGATTCCTCAAGAAAAAGAGAATCAAGCTCGAAAACAGATGTTTGGGAGAGAAGAATGTTCTGGAACTCTTCTTCGAGCCTAGCCATGGCGATTTGGATAGCTGAGTTGGCTTTGACCTCGTGGACATCGACTGCGGTGGTGGCAACGGCAGAGGAGGAGGGAGAAGAGAAGGAGAGAGAAGACAAGGACCGTTGTTTTTGAAGTGTCTAATTTTTGTTAGATGTGTTACATCATGTGTACAAGTTTTAGCGGTATTAAATAAAATGTTTTAATTGGTTGATTTTTTTAATGATGTGTCAGTCTCACATAACACGTTGACAGCTCTCTCCGCAACACACTAATCTACGACGGACGGTACATGTACCACATCATATGGACACTTTTACCCTTAACGAGACCGGACGGCTTCACATGCACTGCACTGAATCCTCCGGTAGGCCTTGCATTCAAAATCTGCAAGAAAGCGCACTCTCTGGGAATCGAACCCCAGATCTGGTGTAGAAGCATTAAACCATTAACCATTAGGCTACTGGGCTTCCACAACTCATTGTGTTTTTATTGTATTAATTAACTTATGTATATTGTATTTCCTTCTTTGTACATTCATTCTTTGTGTATATAAGTAGAGCTCTCTCACTCAATAATATTCATCAATTCCATATACTCAATATGTTATCAGAGCAATCTTAGGTTTTAACCTACTGCTTTTTTTTTCTCTAGCCGCCTCTTCTTCTCTCGTCTTCTTCTTCTTCAATTTTCTGATTTTCTGTTTCGTATTTCTTCTTCTCATAACTATGGCTTCCGATTCTACAGCAGAACGAACCTCTGTGTTCAATACCCAAGATCTACAAAGTACTCTACTCTCTGTGAACATGTCTAGTATCACGAAACTCACGAACATGGACTATCTGATGTGGGGGCATCAAGTTCGTGCCTTACTCGAAGGGCATGAGCTCTAGCCATTCATCGATGCCACCAACAGTGCTCCACATTCAACAAGCACATTCGATGGTGTCTCTGTGCCAAATCCAGCATACGCTCCTTGGCGACGGCAAGATCGTCTTCTATACTCTGCTCTCATTGGTGCGATTTCCCTTAATGTTCAATCAGTGGTTTCCAATGCCACCACTACCAAAGAAGTCTGGGATATTCTTGCTGAGACCTTTGGAAATCCAACTAGAGGTCATATACGCCAACTCCGGTACCAACTCAGAATAAGCGTCAAAGGTACTAAGACCATTAGTGAGTATCTCCGCACCATTAAAGCCAAATCAGATGAGCTTGCTCTTCTCGACAAACCCATGGATCAGGAGGATCTCACAGAAGATATCCTTGCTGGGCTTAGTGAAGAATATAAGCTTGAGATTGATGCTGTCAATGGACGAGACAATCCGATCTCGTTCACCGACTTCACGAACGACTATTAAACCGTGAGGCGATGATTTTGTGCACCGAATCTCCTGCCGTTGTTCCGATTGTGGCAAACGCTACAGATACTCGTTCTCGTCAACAACAACCGTTCATCAACGCCAAAATCAGTTTAATAATCACAACAATCCTCAACACAAATCAGAATCGCTTCTCCAAGCCTTATTTGGGTTGTTGTCAAGCTTGTGGAGTTCAAGGCCATAGTGCCAAATACTGCCATGAGTTTCGGATTGTCAAAGGACATGCCAATACATAGCAATGATCGTCTCCACATTCAATGCAACAACCGTGGCACACAACACCAAATCCACAGAACTGGCAGCCTCGTGCCAATCCCGCAATGCTGTCCGACCGTCTATATGGCTTATCAACTCTGGCGCTTCCCATCACATGACTTCAGACCTAGCAAATCTTTCTCTCCACAATCCAAACAATGGAGGAGACGATGTTGTCCTTGGTGATTGTTCTTGCCTTACTATATCTCACACTGGTTCTTCTACTCTTCCCTCCTATCCTAGACCTTTAATAATTTTTTATGCGTTCCTTCTCTTGATAAGAATTTGATTTATGTTTTTCAATTATGCAAAACTAATGGTGTTGCAGTTATGTTTACTCCCACGTATTTCAAGGTACAAGATTTACAGATGGGGGCTCTTCAACTAAAAGACAAGCCTAAAGATGGCACCTATGAATGGCCGAAAATCACTACTTCCAAACCTCTTTCACTTGCTTTTGCTTATGTTGTTAAAAGTTAAAACTACTAGGTCATTCGACTTTATCTATTCTTCAAAAAGTCGTTTCTCAATTTGATATACCTATTTCTTCAAATGTTTTGCTGGCTCAGCCATGCACCACGTGTTCTATTAATAAAATGCATAAGTTACCTTTCTCTACTTCTACTTTAAAATCTTCTCATCCTCTCGATGTTTTTTTCTCGGATGTTTGGACATCACAGTTGCTATCAATTGATGGTTTTAAATACTACATGATTTTTGTCTATCATTTTACTAGATATACTTGGCTTTATCCATTAAAAAGAAAGTCACAAGTTTATGATGTTTTTACAAAATTTAAAGTGTTTGTCGAAAATCAATTTCGATACAAGCTTCGCACACTTTACACCGATAATGGCGGAGAATACATTGGTCTCGCTGCATTTCTCGCCACTCATAGCATTTCTCATATGACAAGTCCTCCTCATCCGCCTGAGCATAACGACATTGCCGAATGAAAACATCGACATATTGTTGAAACGGGCCTTGCCCTTATGTTGCATGCCTCTATGCTGAAAACGTATTAGACTTATGCATTTACTATGGCTATGTATCTTATTAATCACATGCCTTCACCGCTTCTTGATTTTCCAAGATAAGCATCCTGAAGAAGATGGATCGGATGGAGAACACGGGCCTGGCGGTTCAAATGACGGAACATCCTCTGAAGCATATCCTCTGGCCACTTATTTCTGATTCAGAACAAATGAGGAACAATAGGTTGCAGTCACAGATTTTCATAACAGAATATGATGATGAAACTGAAGATGTGGAGCTCATGAAACATGTTGCAAAAGCCCCCAACAAGGTTGCTGGAGTTGGTACCACAGGTGCGACTATTTTGACTCAGACAACATTCATCGAAGGTCTACATGATTTAGAAGGTAGGGAAACTATGATTGGTACCCTAGAAGAGACCACACATGTTACTAAACGGCGAGCCTGAGAATCCCATCATCCTCACTCATGAGAAGAAGGTTCCAGACATGAACTCATCACCAAAAATTCTAGAGGCAGCAGTACAAAGCAGCAGATCACTGCTAGTTGTTGGCTTGAGACAGATTATCCTTGCTGGTATGAGATCTCACATGAAGCACAAGTGGAGGTCTAAGCAACTAGAAACAATTTTAGATTTCAGGACGAATCACTCTTATAAATTTGCAGATTTGGTACTGAAATCAGTGTACCAATGTTTGAGATTTGAAAAACTGTTATTCCCCGAGAACCACAAGCTACTGTATCCCGAAGCTAGTGTTTGGACATAAAGCAACAACTGAGAGCAGATCAATCACATATTTCAAAGCTCCTCCGATAGTCAGATGCTTCTATATGGAATGGATGTGGATGTCGAAGTCATATTAGAGGAGTTATCAGAGATACGTCGGAGTTTATCGTTTTCTGCTACAATGTTATGTTGGATCAGATCCCTCACCAACAAGCACCATGATCACCTTTTGACACTTGATATTCTTAGAGATTTGGGTCAGGAACTTGCAGACGGATTTACTATGTTTTTTTTTCTTAGCAGACTCTTATGGAACATCATCCATTACTGGTCTTCTTGCCTATGAATTGGCGAGAAGCTTAAATTGTAATGTTTTATATGATGTCATAACCCAGGACCAGAGTGAAAGCACACTTGCTAGTACATATTTACAATTTGATTTTGGCTCCTCACGGTTTGGATCTGGCACGGTTGTAGTGATTGCTTAGGGAAGGGAGCTATTACAACAACATGGGACAATGATGAAGCTGAGTTTGCTGCCCCAATGTGTATTCATGAGACTATTTCTTTGGAGCATTATTAACAGTGTGAAGGTTGAGCTATTCTTTGAATGTGAGGTTAAAGGATTTTCCTTAGTTTGTACAACAATGGGATGGGTTCTCACTATGGTTTTTGCTTATCCAACCACATCAGAGACAACTGATAATATGAGAGGAGACAAAGTTCTTTCAGTTGGTTCATTGGCAGTTTGTAAAGGGAGACATCTTAAACAACATTATGTCTCAACAAGAAAGGTGAATCTGCTAGCCAAGTTTTATGGGCCTTCCGCCGTTTATAAACAAGTTGGTCTTGCAACTTATAATCCGACGCATCTGTGAGAGCAGAATTTCACAACCTCAATTCTCGGCTTGCAGATTGTATATTCTTGAAGAAAAATAGCTTAAAAGAATTTGAGAGGAAAGTTGTTTATTCTTATGTTTGCCAAGAATTCGGTCCCTTTACAATATGGCTGATGTTTCAAACTTATACCAGCTGAAAACGTAACTGTCTAGTCTTAATTATTTACATTAAATGCATAATTAAATCTATAATCTATGTCTTTAATGCTGAGCTTGATTCTAGGATCTCAAGTTAGCGCGTTTGGCTTGGTAAAATGCACGCTCTTGCTCCCAACGACCTCGCTCCTTTCCTTCGTGTTCGGTGCTTTCAGCATGCTCGCTGCTTCCAGCACGCTCGTTTTAACTTGTGCCTTTCTTTTATCTCGCCGAGCTTGCCCATTCGTCCTGGATTTAGGGTGCTAAATCCGGGTCCAACAGTAGCCCCCCAGCATCCTTGGTGACGTGTCATTGAGGATGCGGTCTTGTAATCTCGGGATCTAATTGATCTTTAAATCCAGTTCGAATTTGTTGTTGAACTTGTTATGTCTTAGTGGGCCTTTTGGTTGAACTTATGCTCTTGCGAGGAGGCTTAATTTTATTTACTTTGATCTTTAAAAATCTTTCGTTTTTATTTAGAATTATTTATCATTTTCGCCATTTAGAGGCTGACACTTTTCAATGGATTAAAGGCAGTCTTTCAGCCAAAGATCCGGGTCGTTCAGAGACCTTGCTCCCAGGTCGTTTAGAGACCTCTGGAGCTGACCATGCGATTTTAAGATGCAAGGTCAAAGCCGTTTAGAGGTGGGCATGCAACCTAACAATTTAGACGTAGAGGTTGTTGTCATTTAGAGACTAAAAAGGTTGTGACCTTGCAATTTAGACGCAAAGTCGAGTCATGCTAGCTGGTAGCATGCTCTAGTTCGTAAGGCTGTTCATTTAAGTAATTAAGCTTTTAGCTTGGAGATGGAAGTTGAAGAACTTCAGTCTGCTTTTAGCAGGCTCAATTTCTAATATTTTTTATTTAACAACTGCACCCTTGTGAGGTTGCCTACGTACCCTGATGAGGGATCAAGCCTTTCGCCATTTAGAGGCTGACACTTTTTAATGGGTCAAAGGCAGTTTTTCAGCCAAGGACCTGGGCCGTTTAGAGACCCTGCTCCCAGGTCGTTTAGAGACCTAGGGAGCTGACCAGGCGATTTTAAGACGCAAGGTCGAAGCCGTTTAGAGGCAGGCATGCAACCTAAACAATTTATACGTAAAGGTTGTTGTCATTTAGAGACTAGAAAGGTTGTGACCTTGCAATTTAGACGCAAAGTCGAGTCATGCTAGCTGGTAGCATGCTCTAGCTCGTAAGGGTGTTCATTTATGGAGTAAAGCTTTTAGCTTGTAGATAGAAGTTGAGAAACTTCAGGCTGCTTTTAGCAAGAGAAGATTTTATTTTATTTTAATAGATGCACCCTTGTCAGGTTGCCTACGTACCCTGAGGAGGGATCAAGCCTTTCGTAGTTCCATTTTACAAGTATCTTTCATTTTAATGGTAGTATTTCTTCAAATTGATGGCATTCCAAGAGTTCCTTTTAGGTATGTGTCACTGCCTCCTCGAGAATGATCCAGCGCGAGGCGCGGTGCAGTTGATCATCCAGTGACACCGGACTGTGAGCTCCTCAAAGAGTTTTAAGGATTTTAACAATCCATTTTGGAGGGCTTTCAGGGCTGTTGGGTTATGTAAATTGGCAATCTTGGCCTTAACGGCCCTTAAAGCTGTCAATATACTTCCGCAACGAGTCACCTGGCTTTTCAGTAAGTACCCATAAGTCAGCCTCCGAGGCCTCGATTTGGATAAACACCAAGTACTGCTTCAAAAACGATGCTTGAAGCTGGGTAAAATTATCAATCGAGTTTGGCTCCAAGGAGGTAAACCATTCAAGAGCCGAGTCCGTCAAGTTTTCAGCAAAGAAACGGCAGCGCGCTGCTTCGAGGTCGCTCTCGAGAAGCCGCACCCTTGAGAAAGCAAAATTGAAACTCCTTATAAATGCCTTGGGGTCGATTTCTCCATTATATCGGGGAAATAGGATGTTCCCGACAACTCCGAGCTGGGGGCTCGCAATCCGCGAGGTGAATGGGGTCTGATTGACTTCATCAATCACCCGAGCTATTTCAGGTGCCGAGCTCAGAGCGACGTGGACCTGCGATCTCATCCGCTGAAACTCGGCACTGGTGTCTTCATAGTATTTCTTAATTGACTCAAACCCGTGCAAGGCGCCGGATCCTAAACCGTTCTCGTTACTGCCCGGAGAGCGGAGCAGGAATCCTTCTGTGAGCTGGGCAAGGTTTCCGACCTCATTTTCAGGTCGCGTTTTGATCTCGGGATTATCCTGAGCTTCAACTTCATTGGCGCTCCCAGAACGATCCCGACTGGCAAATCGGTCTGAAGCCCGACCTACTCTCGGAAAGGTCGCAATTGAAAGAATCCTTCCTTCCGCGATCTAGATCGTAGAAAGAGTAAATATAGGGTCCGATATTACCGAGCTGAATTGCGAGGTGGTGGCCGAGTCGACCACTATGCTGGTCGAGGCATCGATACCGGAAAAGTTTAGCCTCGTTACTGGTGGAGGTGAAAACATTAACCCTCCTTGTCCTGGTGCAAACGGGGCTCGTGTTCTAGGTTGGAGAACAGATCGCCCGATCGCACCTGTTCGAACCGCTCTTTCGAGATTGTCTTGGCGAGCTACCATTAGGCGATTTTTTTCTATGAAAACCGATATCAAGTTCCGGATCTCAGCTATTTGATCTGGAGCCTGATAGTTTATGACTGCAGCTCCCGAATGATCAACAGTTTTGCTGGTCCCAGCCGTGATATTCGCTTCCGAGGCGGTTATGGGAACGTTTGTTGTTCCATCCGAGCTCGTCGGAGCGGTGATATCAGGCTGGGATGGTGGAATGGAGGTATTCATAGTTTCGGATGAAGTAGTGACTATGCGCTTGTTGTGTCCGACATTATCCTCCTTCGAATGATCGGTTTCGCAGGTTACAAGAAGGAAATCGTTTTGCTCCTCCCCACAGACGGCGCCAAATTGTGAGAGCAGAATCTCACAACCTCAATTCTCGGCTTACAGATTGTATATTCTTGAAGAAAAATAGCTTAAAAGAATTTGAGAGAAAAGTTGTTTATTCTTATGTTTGCCAAGAATTCGGTCCCGTTACAATATGGCTGGTGTTTCAAACTTATACCAGCTGAAAACGTAACTGCCTAGTCTTAATTATTTACATTAAATGCAGAATTAAATCTATAATCTCTATCTTTAATGTTGAGCTTGATTCTAGGATCTCAAGTTAGCGCGTTTGACTTGGTAAAATGCACGCTCCTTCTCCCAACGACCTCGCTCTTTTCCTTCGTGCTCGGTGCTTTCAGCATGCTCGCTGCTTCCAGCACGCTCGTTTTAACTTGTGCCTTTCTTTTATCTCGCCGAGCTTGCCCATTCGTCCTGGATTTAGGGTGCTAAATCCGGGTACAACAGCATCCACCAGAGGCTAAGTTTCACTCGGTTGCAGACATCAACTTGCTAAAGAGAGGGGAACTCATTGCAGTGTCGCAACTTCACCTCATCCGACCATAGAACATGATGACACAGTCTGATGTTTATCTCTCACGGTTGAGTAATTATAATCAAATGGGGACTATTTGTGATGTAGAAAATAAGAGGCATTGGGAGACGAGAACAAGAATGTACTTCACTTTCGTTGCTTACACGAAGCTTTGGGTGAAGTCAAATGTGAAAGCTCTAGATTTAGGGGATGTTGAGCCTGAAACCTTTACTTACAGTGGCGTGGTCATACAAACCATGGTTCTACAGTCGGAGTTGATTACACGCCACAAAAGCTATCCCAAAAGCATTTGTTCAGTGGAAAGAGCATCCACCTCCAGAGCAAGCTACTTGGGAATTTTTTCCCCGGATTACATCAGCAAGTATCCAAATTTTCATCCTTGAGGACAAGGATGATCTCCACCGGGGAGTATTGTGACAGTAAACTCCATCAAAGGATGATCTTATCTGGTTTATATTCTGGTTTATTTCAACTATTCGGTTTAGGCATATTGTTTTGTAATTCCGGTCTGTTTGTTTAGACCAATTACAGTACCGTGAATCTATATGTAAGGCTTTAGTCACTCTCTGGAAATCAATTAAACAAAATACAATTTCCTCTTTTATCTCTTCTTCTCTCTATCGTTCACCACCATCTTCATCACCGGATCTAAGATCTTCGAGGTGATCCCTCACCTTCTAGACTTTGATTCACCCTATCTTCGGACTCACGGAGAGTTCCTAGACTGGGATTTATCGGTTTCTAGTTTTCTCGTTTCAACAACAGAAGATCAAGCTTTTGATCGAGCTCATCGTATTGGACAAACCCGGACTGTTACTGTAACTCGTTTAACTATAAATAATACCGTTGAGGATAGGATTTTGGCTCTTCAGGTATTAAGTAATAAACCTATCAAGATCCTTTTCTTTTGTAGTAATATTTTACTCCACTCAATTGCGATTTTTTTTTTGTTCTTATAACTTTTTATCAGGAAGGTAAAAGGAAAATGGTTTTCAGTTCGAAGAATACATGGAACCTCATTCGGGCAATCTCGATAAAAATTCTATGGCACAAAGGAATCTGGTTTCAGCATCATACCCCAAAATAGTCGGTTTATACTTGGCTTGCAATTCATAATCGTCTATCAACAGGAGATCGAATGGAGAAGTGGAATGGTGGATTAAGCTCATGGTGCATCTCATGCAATAATCAAATGGAATCTCGAAATCATCTTTTTCGAGTGCAGATATTCAAGAGAAGTATGGACAAAAGTGGCAAAAGGAATTCTTGGTCACCGCTTCACAATGGACTGGAATTCTCTACTCCAACTCCTAACAGAAAATCAGTTTGATGTAACGCGACAATTTCTGTTTCGTTATGGAGAGAGAGGAATAATCGTCGTCACGGGGAAGCTCCATCTACGCAATCGAGCCTATATGCATTCATCGACAAACAAGTACGCGCATGCTTCACTCGATTCGCCAATTAGGAGACATCAAACTCATAGATCCGCTACAAATCTGGTTTGGCTCATTCTCAAGAATTCAAATCGGTTTTTTTTTAATGTTATAAGCTTCTTTCTAATCATTTAAATAGAAGTCACACTTTGTTGTAAAAACGTTATTTTTTGGGTTTGAATTAATTTTACATTCAATTCAAAAAAAAAAATGGTTGCATATATCAGCATTGGGTGAAAATCATGATGGTAGAAGCTCTTCGATTCAATTAACAGTAGAAGATCTCGAATATCTTATTTTTAGTGTGTAGAACATACTGAAGATTGTGCCCCCGGCAGGAAGTAAACCTCTAGCTTTGTAATTTATGCTATTTTCAAAAGTTGGTTAATTTTTTTTAGTAAAGCAAATTGTTCAGTATCAACCAAATTATAGTCAGCCAAAAGAAGAAAGAGAAATCATTTCTGAGAATTTTAAAAGTGGTGCCATTTTTGGGCTTTGTTCAACCATAAGTCAACTTGATTTGGTCTTTTTAGGGGGTTTCAGTTTGTTGCAATAATTACTTTCTATATTAATGGAAGATTTGTAGGCAAGTAAGCACAAGAGAAAAAGTTATTCTTATACGTTTAAGATTTAAATCTTTGAGATATCCTAAATTCCTAATATGTTTAGTTCTTATTTTCTTTTATTCCCTCAAATCTAGTTTATATATATATTAGATTAGGTCCCGTGGGATACGCGGATAAAAAGTAAAAAGATTTAGATTTTAAAATTGATAATATGCTTAATTAAGACATGTATAGTTAGATTCTAAATTAAATTCTCGTTTAGTTATCCATGAATTAAGTTTAGTAATTTGTATTTAAGAAAATTCAAAATTGATTCAGATTACCCATAAATCATGATAAACAATCTCTTGAAATGAATGAGAAAGTTCCACAATTACCAAACACATGATAACAATTTTTTCTTCTTCTAATTTTATATATTATGATTCGTATATATATATTTTTTTAACACTTTTTATTTGGTAGTTTTTATTTGTTCTCTTACTTTAATTTTTCAATGTTATTAGTTTCCATTATATAAAACACAATTATTTTTCTTTTTTTGTTACTTTTATTTAGTAGTTTTTATTCTTTCTCCTAGTTTACTTTTTCAATGTTATTAGTTTCCATTATATAAAACACAATTTTTTTTCTTTTTTGTTATTTTTTTCTTTAAACAAAATAAATAACTAACGATAGGAAAGTTTATATTATTACTTTGACACATGTCGCGATCTTAATTAACAACGACACATGTCACGATATCGTGAATAAGAATTATCCTACATGTCACGCTCAAGTTGAGAGGTTCAACTTTATATACACTTTTTATTTGGTAGTTTTTATTTTTTCTCTTACTTTACTTTTTTCTTTTATGTTATTTTTTCTTTTTAAAAAATAAATAACTAACAATAGAAAAGTTTATATTATTACTTTGACATATGTCGTGATCTTAATTAACAACAACACATGTCACAATCTCGTGAGTAAAAATTATCTTACATGTCACGCTCAAGTTGAGAGATTCAGCTTTATATACACTTTTTATTTGGTAGTTTTTATTTTTTCTCTTACTTTACTTTTTCAATGTTATTAGTTTATATTATATAAAACACAATTTTTTTTCCTTTTTTGTTACTTTTATTTGGTATTTTTTATTGTTTTCTCTTACTTTACCTTTTCAATGTTATTAGTTTCCATTATATAAAACACAATTCTTTTTCTTTTTCTGTTATTTTTCCTTTAAAAAAAATAAATAACTATATTAGACACTTAAATTGATAACTCGCGTAAATATGACTCGTATAATTAGATTATAAATTAAGACTCATGTTTAGTTATCTAGAAATTATGTATTGTAATTCACAATTAAGAAAATTCGAAATTGATTCATATTACCCATAAACATGGTAAACATTCTCTCTATATGAATGAGAGGGTTCCAAAAATAAATTTCAAATTTTAATTTTTTTTTGTTTGTTATTTTGTCTTATAGGATCTTTTATATTATACATTGTTATTTTCCGATTTTTTTACACATGTCATAAAATTTTCCTTTAAAGTTTGTATATATTTATAATTTTCTTTTTTTAAATTTGGTTGTTGTTGTAGATTATAAACTTTTAAGTCCTTTTGTTTCTTTCCTTTATTATAAGTTTTTCTTACTTATTCTTGTTTTTTTTTTTTAAGATTGTGTTTTTAGTTTAACTTTTTTTAATATTTACTTTAATTCATTTTTAATTTTTAAATTAAATTGACACATGTCAAGATCTTAATTAACTGTGACAAATGTCACAATCTCGTGAGTGAGAATTATCCTTCGTGTCGCGCTCACGTTGAGAGATCCAGCTTTATATAATAAAATATGTTTACCGACTAATTTTAATAAACAAATATAATTGTGAGAAAAAAGTAGATCAACGGGCAAAATATATAATATGAATGGGCCTGGGGCATGAAATATTTACCTTTACAACTTACACTAATTATAACTATTTTACCAACATCCGTTCGAAACCCTAATTAGAAAAGAGAGAATGGCTCATGACGAGAAGCTTCCATGGGAGTTGATTGAAGAGATACTCTCTCGTGTCCCTCCTAAATCTCTAATTCGATTCAGAACCGTATCGAAACAATGGAACGCTCTCTTCAACGACAAGACGTTCATCAACAACCACAAGACGACGTATCGATTCATCCTAACAAGCAAATCCAAGTTTTATTCGGTAAACATCGATCCTGAGATAAAGGTGCGTGAGTTAACCTTGGATATTCCCGGTTTAGAATCTCCGACACCTAAAAACTTGGTTGATCAGAATGAGTTGTTGCTATGTGACATGGATAAAGGAGCCGTGGTTTGCAACCCATGGTTGAAACAGACTAGATGGATCGAGCCTGAGGTTAACCAACCTAGTTTGAAATTTTATGGCATAGGTTATGATAATAATAAGAGAGTTGAGGAAAGTGGTTACAAGACCCTTGCGTCTTTTCGGAAGGAATTAGAGCCTACCAAGTTATTTTGGAAAATCTATGACTTTGATGCGCGGAAGGACTATGAGTTCAGATCTGGTGGTAGTAGCCAGGGAGGAAAACCTAAGTTTTACAGCACAAATGGTGTTGTATCGTTGAATGGAAGTTTGTATTGGGTTGCTTTTCGTGACGACCACTTGCACTACGTCCTATTTAGCTTCGATTTTTCGGGCAACAAATTCTTCATATTTTGTGATCTACCATGTTGGAAGAACCATCCTCGCGATGCTCTTGTCCTTAGGGTCTTTAGGGGAGATGGGTTTTCGTTGCTAAAGCAATGCCACGTAACAAAGAAGATTGAGATTTGGGTGACCAAGAACAAGATTAACTATATGGATGGTGGAGATGTGGTTTGGATGAATTTCATGACTTTGTCAATTCCTAACTTTCCAGGTTTAGTACAGACCGGATCCTACTATGATAAGCCAAGTTACTTCATCGACGAAAAAAGGCTTGTCATGTGTTCTTGCGATGAATCTGGTCGGGCTTGGATCTATGTTGTAGGGGAAAATAAGTTGATCAGCAAAGTCCAAATAAATTCTGTGGTTGATCCTTGGCCTTTGCATTGCACCTATTTTCCCAGTTTGGTCCCGGTTCCTCAACTTCAAAGAGAAGAAGAAGAAGAATTACGAGTTTAATTTTTTATTACGCTAATTGCCTTCTTGTTTGGTTGTTGAGGAAGCGAAAGTTAATTTGGATTTTTCGGTGTTTTTTTTATTCACAGCTTATGATTTTCTGAAAAAAACTTTTTATTATTTTATTACTAAACTAAATAAATTTTTGAAATTTAAAGGCCAATTTTCTTTTTATGAAAACGAGGACCGCTTGGCTGAGGGCCGGCTCTGCACAGCTATCTTCTTTGTTGCAAGTTGCAAGTAGTGATTTAATTTGCTCATATTCCTTTGTCTTTTACTTTTTTGGAACAAATAAATTATTTTAGAATTCTTTTAAAGCAAACTAGATTTAAATGTTTAACGGACTGATCAGATTAACTCTAGTCTTTCGAAGAATTTGTTAGCTTTCACTTGATGTTGTATTACTAAGTTATGAGATCGGTTTTCATTGTTAGAACTAGTCCTGTGAATTTAAACCGAACCGAGCTAATCGAACCGAACCGAATCGACATTTTGTAATTTCGGTTATGGTTCGGTTATTTTCGGCAACATTTCAAAATTAATTTCGGTTTTCGGTTCGGTTCGGTTCGGCCGAACCGATCGGTTAACCGAATTAAAAAAAAAAATTAAAGTCTTTTTTAAATTAAGTTTTTTTTTTCGAAAATATTTGAAATTAACCGCAAATACCCGAACCGAATTACCCAAAATAACCAAAAATATCCGAAAAAGTACCCAAAAATAACCAAAAATACCCGAAATATCCGAAAATAACCGAAATTATCCGAATTAAACTAAATTTCCCAAAAGTTCGGTTATTAAAAAAAATAACCGAACTACCCGATAACCGAACCGAACCGAACCGATATTTTATTCGGTTATTTTCGGCAGAAATTTTGAAAACCGAACTAACCGAAAAACCGAACTACCCAAACCGAATTACCCGAACTAACCGAATTCCCAGCCCTAGTTAGAACAATGAGATATAACAAGAAAGATTGAGATTTGGGTAGGCCTGGGCATATTGCCCGAATCTGAAAACCAAACCCGAACCCGACCTGAAAAACCGGGTTTGAATCGGGTTCGGATATGCTTAAAAACCCGATTGGACCAATGTTGTTGTGTGATTCGGGTTTCGGTTCGGATCGGATTAAACCCGAGACCCGAACGATATCCGAACAAACCCGACATATATATAGATTTGGGGTTCGGGTCCACCATTAAAGGCGTTCTTCAGGTCTCGAAGCTGACGGAGCTTAAGTTTAGCAGAGATAATCTGAGGAGAATCGAGGAGAAGCTCAGACGCGCCTTTGTTGAGTTCTACCAGAAACTTCGGCTACTCAAGAGCTACAGGTGCGTATTCGTATATGTTGAAAATTGGATGATGAAGTGGGTAAAATGTTTGGAGTATTATGATTGATGGATTTTGAGATTCGATGAAAACATATGCAGCTTTTTGAATGAGTTGGCGTTTTCGAAGATATTGAAGAAGTATGATAAGGTAAGATTTGGTTAGAGATGAGATTTTTGTTTTGGGGTTTTTGAAGAGTTTTTTGTTCGCATGAGTGAAAGGTGTTCGACGAAATTACTCTTACAGATAACTCCGAGGCATGCTGCAAAGTCATACATGAAAATAGTTGATAACTCGTACCTTGGAAGCTCTGATAAGGTAAGGTCTTTTTTCGATTCAGTTGGTTGATAATTCTTATGTTTCTTGATCTTCTCAAATTGATCTTATCTTGCTCCTCTATTATCACAGGTTATGAGACTCATGGAGCGTGTTGAAGCTACGTTCATAAAGCATTTCGCGAATGCTAACAGAACAAAAAGGAATGAACATCTTGAGACCGAAAGCTAAAAGAGAGAAGACTAGAAGACTAGAAGATGCTATGGACTGGAGTCTGGAAGTGATTTCACATGTATGAACCTGAAATAGCTTCTCCTTGGATTCTTCTTGCTACTTTAGTACTTTGGAACTGATTTTGGATTCTTCTTTCTACTTTGGAACTGATTTGGGTATTTGATACTTTGTTTTCGATGTTTATCTATGAAAATCAAGTTCATGTTCATGTTTTATACTTTGTTTTGGAGGTCTGAAAATAACTTCTTCTATACTTTGTTTTGGATGTCTTACATACTTACAAGTTACAAAATCAAGTTCATGTTTAAATTTTTGGGTTTTCGGGTTTTAGATTAATTGCGGGTAATTTATGTCCATTTCGGGTACAAACCCGATCAAACCCGAACAAACCCGAATAAACCGAACCCAAACAAACCCGAACCCGGAAGGATTCAATCCGATCCCGATCCAAAATTTCTAAATACCCGAATGGGTCCTAAACCTCTAAACCCGAAAACCCGAACAACCCGATCCGAACAGGCCCATGCCTAGATTTGGGTGACAAAGAAGAAAATTACTAATGGATAGGCTATGATGTGGAATAAGTTCATGAGTGTTTTAATACTTATTAACTTTCCCAGATTAATCACCAGCGTTCAAGTTACTTGGTCGATAATAAACTTTCATGTGTTGTAGCGATGAAACTAGATAGGTGAGGGGAGATATGTCCGGATAGATTCAAAAAATTTTGTGGTTGATCAATTATATTGCTCTGTTTATGTTCCCACTTACATAAGTCACTTATATATTACTCAGGTCCCTACCCACTTCCGAGGTGGGACATTTTTCACAGATACAAGATTACATTGTGGCTTTCTTGTATGTGTTTCGTAAGTCTCGATTCAATAATTGCATCCTCTGACTTCTATTCAAAAACGACGAATTTTTGCTATCATCACACATCTAAAGTTATATGGGACTTAAAATAATATACAAGAAATGTAAATCGATCCACTGATTCTCAATACGTTTTGGATTAAAAAGCAGAGAAAACTTAACTCGTTAAGCTTGTTTGATGTTGTTTTCTTCTTCACAACATTTTCTGATCACTAGAAGTCACATCACGGCAGATTTCTTATCTGCTCTCTTTCTTATCTGATCTCTGTTTTGTAATTCATATTCCTATTTCGCTGTATATTTCTTCATATTATCATATTGTGCCTATTGTAGAAATTCGGGTACCACAATCTTAATTCTTTAAAACGTTTCGTTATTGTTTTCTTTACACTAACGAAACTTCTGATATGTGAAGGTTATATAGACAGGAATCTGAATCTTCTTTCGTTTATGCGAATGGTCGTTGATGAAATTGCTGCTGATGATTCAAAAGGATTTACAAATTTCTTGGTTTGGTTTAACGTGTTCTGTTAAACGTGTTCTGAATTTACCCAAGTTCAAAGTTTGGGTTGGTTCTGATTTTGTTATTTAACTAAAAAAAAACTGATTAATTGTGAAGCTTTTGATAAGAACAGGATATTTCCAGCGATCGATTGTCGTTCTGATTGGATTGTCTGTGATCTGGTTTCATTTACCAGATTGAGGCTTGCTTCTTTTTAATCCCTAATCTGATTTATTTCTGCAATAATTAGATTTACTTGTGTAATATCGGTGTCTTGTTCATCGTATTTTGCATCTGTGGCTTGTTGATCTTTTTTCAAATCAGATTTCAAGCAAATATCCTTAATTATTGCAAGTTTTAAATCGGATTTCGGCTTGTAAATTTAAGCGATCGATTACTTGGTCAAAGCTTGATCTTGTCTCGAAAATGGTTTCCAGCTTGTCTTCAAAGCTTGCTTTTGGTTAAATCTGGTTTGGTTCTTAATTGTTAAACCAAGACGTGTACTTTGTATAAAGCACGTTTTATGTTTTTGGTTTTTGGTTTGGTTTAACAAGTATAAGGCTTTGGTTTGGTTTGAATTCGTTGGTTATCCATCCAACAACATTAATTGTGATACCAACATTAATTAGTGCGCGTGCGATACCAATTAATTATAATTGATTTCAATTGTGTTAGTGTTGGACCCATAAATTATATTTTTGATTTAATTAATTATGAGTGCAAATGGTGGTTAACCAGTGGAATAGGTTGAATAAGAAGAATAAATTGAACGAGAAGAATATTAAGTGAAATACTTGTATTGAGAGGAATAAGATGAAACGAGAGTAATAACCGCAGATAAATAATCACATAAAATAAATGGTAACCATTTAGAGGAATACAATAAAATATAAAAAATTAATCCACTAAAAATCTAATTATACGCTGCCATTATAAAATATACACAGACATAATCCAATATGAGCAAAAGTAAGAGACGATGAAGCATATACATTGAAAGAGCACTAACATAATTAAAACTTAATTTAGAATTTTGCTCATATTGTATTAGTAAAAACAAAACATCGTCACATACAAACAGAACATCGTCACGTAAACTAATTAGATATTGAGTACTACTGCTAATTTTGGAGAACCACATGTAATATGATACGAACATGATGAACAATAAAATAAAATATTACCTTTCACTCATCGTTTAGAATTTTGCAAAAAAAAAAGCTTACGAAAGTTTTTTTAGTAATTCATAACTTTCTTCTTAAATGATCGAGCATATCTCCATATGATCATAATGGTGTATTTATAAGGAATAAGCAATTGTTAGTTTTATTTTTATCTATTTTTTTGTAAAATATTTTTGAATCATTCAAAATAAAATCTATAGATTCGGAAAAATATCTAATTTGTTTTAAAAATATCTTTTATTTATAACAGAATATCTATGATTTGACTATTTTACCAAAATACTAACATAATATTTTATCATATCAAAGTTCGTAATAGTAGCTGAGAATAAAAAGTTTGTAAAAAATATATTATAATAAAAATTGTAAATTAAAAAAAAAAGGTTGTTACGTTATTTTGACGAGTTACTCTCCTCCTGCGACGAGGAATAAATTTCAGCAGAAAAGTATATATTTACGCCAATATTGTGGGTCCCATTTATTTTCCATCAAAAATTTATTATTTGTAAATGGTGTGTTTTGGGCTGAAACCAACTGAATTTCCAGTTACGCTGGACTTTGTTATTCCAAAAGATCAACCATTTGCACCCTATAATTAATTTCAATTTGTTGAATTGTGTCGGTGCCCTTACGTTATTAGTGCTAACGTTTTATACGATTTAATTAAATCGTTTACACGATTCATCAAGTTGATTTCATTTGATTAAATTGCTTTTATATTCTCTGCATTCAATTGAATTAAATTGGATTTCTGAATTTAATTAATTCTGAAAATTTCAATTTAAATAATAATTTAATCTTTATGTTTAAATTATTTATTTTTATTGAACTTCTAATAAATTTTTGGTGTACTTATTCAGATTTACTTGTTTGCGAATCAAGTATAAGAGAATACTAAAATGAAAACGTTAACAAAAACGTTTGAGATGGCAACGGGTATGGTGAGCCGACATCCCAAATTAGAAATGGTCTGCCACTTATGACCTTGTGTACTATATGGACTGAAATTCTGATGTTTATGTACACCGATAGCGGTGGAGGTATTATGTTAAAAGTCTAGTGAGTCGACACACCAAATTTAGTTTAGTAGTGGTCTATCACATGTGACTGTGCCAAATTCTGATTTTTATCAGATTGTGACGTTAGTGCCTAGTGTTGTAAACGCAGGACTAATGCTCAACTAGTTCGATGGAACTTGATTCATAATGTGGTAGCGGAAGATGTTTATCTATCTGACCATGGTAAAACTAGAGAAGTAACTCAATGAGGATAGCCTATGCTTCCTCTTGAGAATATTAATGTGAGAACTCTAGTCAGTGTTGAATTTTATACCAATGAGAACGTTTTGTGCAAAAAGTGGATCAAATCCGCCTGAAGAAACAACTGTATAAGTCTACAGTGTGTTGAATACTTCTAAGGCATTTTTTGAATTTCCTTAATAAGAAGTACAAGGCTGAGAACGTATGTTCTAAGAAATTTGTCGTGACGAAATTTCTAGACTTTAAATTGGTGGATTTTAAGTCCATCATGGAAAAATCAAACAGCTGTGATTGCTAACGCATGAGATAATGGTTGAAGGGATGTCAATTTCTATGACATATAATCTATGTTGTTTATTTGAGAAATTTCCATTACCTTGGAAAGATTTCAAAAATTATCTCTGGCATAAGCGAAAGGCTGAGAGTCTTGAAGACTTGATTGTCAGGCAGCAGACTGAATCTACAAACCGTGCAAGGCATATGGTGTTTACAAATGTGAACAATATGCAAAAGTGGTTAGCCACAAGAACAAGAGGAAACATGAGGTTTCTCTGGAAGCCTCCACTAGCTTCATAAAGCAAAATGTTTAAAAGAAGTTCAATGGAAAACGTCACAAAGTGTGACATGATGGGTCACAAAGCTGACACATGTCGTAGAAATGCTAACGAATGTCGTAGCAAGATTGACCACACATAGACAACGGGATAAACCAAATTGAATGATGGCATTTCGCTGCTACCACAATGATATCTATTGTGATAGATATGTACACTTGCTAAAAAGCAAGAATGTGGCTTTTTTGAAAAGTTCAAAGCATACAAATGGGAATTTCAAAACCAACTTGAGAAAATTATGAAAATAGTTATACGTGATAAAGGTGACGAGTTGATGAGAATGAAATGCGTTCTTTAGAGAACATGACATTATTCGTTGGAAAAACTGTTCTTTATTCACTTGAATCTAACGGAGTTGCGGAACGTAAAAACCGAACTCTGAAAGAGATGATAAATGCGATGTTGCAGGAATCTGGGTTAGTCCAGAACATGTGGGGGGAAGCATGGCTTACCACAAATTATATCCTCAACAAAATACCGCACAAAGTCACTGGTAAAACACCATATGAACTTTGGAAAGGTATTGTACCTTCGTACAAATACCCGAAAGTGTGGGGGTGTCTGGCAAAAATTGCAGTACCCTAAAAAGGTCACAATTGGACCTAAGATGGTTGATTGTATTTTCATCGGATATGCACACAACAATAGTTCTTATCGGTTTCTGGTTCATAAATCAGACGTACCGGATATCCATGTTAATACAACCGTGGATTCAAGGAAATATCCTTCTTTTAAAGGATAAAGAATATCCGAAGCAAACAATGATAAACTGGAAATATCCTTCTCTTAAAGGGAAAATATCTCTTTAGAAGAAGAGATACAAATTAAACAACCTGAAGGGTTTGTTGTCCCCGGACAAGAACATAAAGTATTTCGACTTGTAAAGTCGTTGTATGGACTCAAGCAAGCTCCAAAACAATGACATGAAAAAAATTGACAATGTAATGATGTCAAATGGTTTCAGCATAAATGAATGTGATAAGTGCATATACATCAAAAGTACTCGTCACAGATATATTTTGCTCTGTTTATACATTGATGACATGGTCATTATTGGTATCAATAAAGACATGATCAATCAAACGAAAAACATGCTAAGCAGTAAGTTTGATATGAAAGTATGGAACATGCTAATGTCATTCTAGGGATTAAGATCACTAGAAATTCTGAAGGAATCATTCTATCTCAAGCAAATTATGCTGAAAAGATACTTGAGCGGTTTAAAAACTACTCAAATGGGACAGCAAAAACTCATGTTGACTCTCAACTTCACCTAACAAAAAATTTAAGAGAAGCGGTGTCACAAATGGAGTATGCACGAGTGATCGGAAGTCTAATGTACTTAACCAATTGTAAGACCCGATTTAGCGCACACAGTCAATGCACTAAGTCGCTACACTAGTATTCCAAGACATAAACACTGGAAAGCCATAACAAGAGTATTGGACTATGTACGTCATACTAAAAATTATGGGATACACTATGGTAAAGAACCGGCAGTTTTGGAAGGATACAGTAACGCCAGCTGAAATTCCGACTCCAAAAACTAATAGTCCACAAGTGGATATGTACGCATTGTAGTGCAACAACATCATGGAAATGTTCACACCAAACTCTGATTAGATTAATCGTGGAACGTAAGTTCATAGCTTTAGATAAAGCTAAGGAAGCTGAATGGCTTCGAAAGTTTTTGGATAATATTCCAATGTGGGAGAAACCAGTGCCAGCATTACGTGTACACTGTGATAGTCAATTGACTATAGCTCGGACACTGGGTTTTCTTTATAATGGTTAGTCATGTATTTTAATAAGATGACATAAAACCATTGGACAATTGATCTCAAATGGTGTAATCTCGATAGATTATATCCAATTGGATTACATCCTAAGATCCACTTATTAAAGGTGTGTCACGAGATCATATTGTAAAATCATCAAGAGGAATGGGTTTAAAGCCTATGACTTAAGAGGAGGTTTGGCGGGAACCCCACCTACATGACTGGAGATCCCAAAAAATAGGTTCAAAGGGAAAACTAAGTCAAACTAAATCTGCTAAGAGCACTGTGAGACTTTTGTCTCTTCCCAGTTTCTAGGATGATGTACAGTGCTTTCTATATGCGTAGAGGATAAGCGTTGCTTTTAATGATTTGAGACCATAGCTTTGAGATATCAGTGGAGTATTAATCTTGTAATACTCCTTAAAACAAAGCTAATGGCAAATCACCTTGTAAGTGTGAAATTGGGCCGTTTCTAGGGGAATGAATGAAATGTTATATTCTCCAAATTCACTCATGATTAACCAGACATGTTCAAGGCCAAAATGAACACAATAAGAACCTAGTTCTATGAGAAAATGAAACTGTGTTATAGTTGTTGTCTCGGTTTACATCGAAGCCCAGGAGGTTCAAGACATCATGTTCACCTCCTGGTCAAGTAAATCCGATAGCTATTAACAATGACTGGTTCAAGGCTGAAAAATGCTACCAACTCATATACAGTGGATTTTTTGCTTACTCTCGAAAGTCTTTTTGTCTAGTCAGAAGTGTTTGTCTAGTCAGTCAAGTCTAGTCATTAGCCTGTCAAGTCTGTCGTCATATGATTAGAATAATTTCTATTTATGTGGGGGATTGTTGGAACTCGTTTTTGACAAAATGGTTTTTGACTGTTTTCTGACGAAAATGTTCGTCGGAATAACCGGATCTTGAGCACGATGGAATCGTCGCCACAAGCACTATAATATAGTGTGCTAACTTGTCAAAATTGAAATTCATTTGAATGAAAAATGGAGATCGAAAGTGAGTGATATTGAACCATAAACGTCCACACGTGTGTACCGAACCGGACCGAGCTGGATTCGGGTTTTGAGTCGTACACACGTATGTACAGAGCCGGACCGAGCTGGATTCGGGCTTTGGGTTTTAGGATTTGAGTTAACAGTCCAAAAGATTATTATTTTGGACTAAATTCATTTTCTAATATATTGTTGACTAAGTCAACAAATATCACATTTGCTTTAGTTGATTTGTAACGACAAATCAAATCTGATTGAATTTTATAATATCATACTATTATTTGTGAAGTCATAATCTTACGTGGCGGTCTCATATCGATTTTCGGTTAGTCAACCATTCTTCGATATTATGTGTCATATTTTCATTTATTCGTCAACTGATGACATATCTTTGTCACTTAAATCAGACCATGTCTCGATTTAATTTAATCATTTGGTTTATTTCAATTTTCGTATCTTAATCTTGGTTTATCGGTTGGTCGCTTTTTGTTATTTTTTTTTTTAAGAAATCGTTTTGAAAAGAAACCAGAGGCTCGATCCGTCTTCAAAACGGTTAATATGAATTATGTTCCATACCAAACCGCTCATTAGGTCCCTTACCAACCCGGTCGGATAGTAATCGACACTCAAATTTGTAGAACAAAAAAAAAACTATCAGAACTGCTAAATGATGAATAATAAACCGAACCATGTATAATAAACTGAACCAAAACTGGATATGCGTCTAGACCAATCCAAGCGATTAACCAATGAGCAGTCGTAAAAAAAAGAAAAAAACGATGGTTAACCGGCTTCGTTTCATTTTTAAAAAATATGTCAAATATCGTATGTTAGATTCGATAATTGTAAGTAAATATATTCTGTTTATATAATGCTAATGATAATGACAACCATGTACTTATCTAAATTGGAAGTTATACAATATAAATAGCGCCTAAAAAGGGAGAATATTCTATTGCTTGTGGTTTTGGTTCTAAACCCTAATTTAACTTCTTATTTTCCTATTCTTTTAGTTATGACATATTTTTCGATAGATATAAAGGAATATTAACTTTATTATTCTTATAATTATCAGAATCTTACCTAAATTGTATACTTATCTTTAAGATTTAACTTCTTAATTTTTTGGATTCTTATAGTTTTAACATAATTTTCAATATAGATAAAGGAATATTAACTTTATTCTTCTTATATATCGAAATTTTACCTAAATTGTATACTTATTTTAGAGATTTAGTAATATCCGTGCTTTAAAATAATGTCAAAAATACTTGGTTCGACTTATTATAAATAGAGAGCAACTGAGTTTGGTTTTTTCTACGTTCTCATTCAAGCATCTATCTCTTGCTATATTTTTATCTTTATATTTTCGTATGCCTATGTCTTCTGTACGTCGTAAGTCGTCGCCCTTTGTGCTAATCAATGAAATTAATCCAGCTTTGCAAAAATATAAGCTTAAGGCTCATATTCTGCGTCTTTGGAAGACTTTCAAAAATAGTGCTGTTAATTCAATACAGCTGGTCTTGGTTGATGAAGTGGTATGTTTAATTATTTATTTGTTTTCATACGTTGGTTGATTTTTTTTCCCCTTTGATTTACTTCTTTGTTCTACGTTGGTTTTGGTGCTTGTGTTTACAATAGTCGCTTTTATTTGTTTATTTGTTTATAGGGTTTGTGTATGTGTGTTGATGAAGTATTGATATAATTTTTTTGAGATAGAAAAAAAACTTTACAAACAGTAACTGATGAGTTTCATTTAATTTTCAATTGATATTTACGGTGCTTCCTCTATCAATTAATTTTTTTTTTATCCATAGAAGAAAGTATTTAGGGTTCGAGGATACACGGGTGTGTTGATGAAGTATTGATATAATTTTTTTGAGATAGACAAAAAAGTTTACAAACAATAACTGATGAGTTTCATTTAATTTTCAATTGATATTTATGGTGCTTTCTCTATCAATTAAATCTTTTTTTATCTATAGATGAAGTATTGATATAATTTTTTTGAGATAGAAAAACTTTTATTTTTACTGTTTGTTTTTCTATTACTGTTTATTTTTCTATTAGATAATTTTTTTTGTGTTGTTAAAATAATCGATAGATGTTATTGGAAAAATTGTGGGTGTCGAAACCCTGAAGGAGGTGAAAACAAGAGGACAGCCTACTACTAAACTTGATATAGATCTCAGGAATACTGCGTACGTTGGTCGTGGTTTGTGTATGTTTTTGTTTTAAATTCTTATATGCTATATCTTGGTGATAATATTTAGTCTTTTTCCGTTTGAAGTGGGTTGCGGTTAACCTGTACTCTTTGGGGTGATTATACCAAAAATGTTTACAAGTATTATGAAAAGAATGGTTCATCCGTGATTATCTGTTTTCTACGACTCGTATGTGTCAAGGAATACCGAGGTATTTTATTATTTGTTGCTATATTCTTAAAATAATATTTCTTTTCAATGTGTTCTAAAATGTGTTCCCTTTGTCTGGATTTGACTTAGGTAATGTAAGCATCTCTAATACCTATAATGCAACGAAAGTTTTGTTCAATCCACGCTGTCATGTAGTCGATAAATTCCTAACATCGTAAGTGTTACCATTGTGCCTTGATTTCTTATCTTTTTTTATTTTTTTATTTTGCTACGAATGTCTGTCGTGTTGATTAAACTCGTGTATGTCTTGTGGTCTAGATTACCAGCAGATGGTGTTGTGGTCACTTCTATAGATGATGCCGTTCAGGTTTCTGTCCCTGTTGTTTGTAAGCGTGAGGAATTTTTGGTTAAAAATCCTCGCCGCACTATTGCTGATATCATATTGTCATGAGGTTCGATTGTGTTCGTATATAAGAATTGGTTTTTCGTGGTTGTCTTCCAACATGGGTGTTTAGGTATCGGGTGGGGAGACTGCCTTTTTATTTTTTGACCCGGTGGCCGAGCCTTTTCTTGGTGTTTCTGCTGCCGGACTTTCTGCGGAGGTTGCTGAGGTAATGTTTAGGTTGTGGTTTGATATTTTGGAATTGGTGATATGATTATTCATATTCTTCATATCTGTTTATAATGCAGGACGATCCCGCTGTGCTGCCACCCCGTCTAAACGATTTAGTTGGTAAATTGTACCTATTCAAAATTGGTGTTACCGAGGACAATATCAAGAGCAGCAAAGTTATTCTCTGTTCTGGTTTTAAATCATTGGTTCTTGACAATTTGTCTATTTTTTTTTCAAATAAACTCGGATCCTGTTATTCTTAACTTCAATAGTGAGGAAATTTGACTTTATTAATTGTTTAGATGTGATTTCGCACAACTTTAATAATTTATATTAATCGGTTCGTGTTTATTTTGTTATTTATCCCATCCGTGATTCGTCTGTAGTGTCGTGCTTATTTATATGTTAGCTATATTATATTATTAAGATAAAATCAGAGGCGCGAATGTGAGCGGTTCGGGAATTTCAATTATTCTTTCAGTCGGCGTCATTATCGGTACAAATCTAGATTCTAAAGTACACATAAGAGTACTTCAATAGGATTATGATTCACCTGATTAGGAAGATGAAATAAAACATTGCTATTGATGGATTGAGTGTTAAATCACTTGATCAATTTCCACTCAAAATCAGGTATATTGTTCTGATGATTAAGCATGGAAAATGGGTCTGGTGTCTCAAACTCAAACCTACACACCTTCGCCGATTTTAATGATTGTGATGCTCTACAAGCCGTTGTCTATGTAATTAGTTTGTTGGTAAGTTTCGAATATTCCCTCATATCTAATTGGGCCATTAGGAATTTCGTATTTGTTATAGTTCTGAAAATATAAATGAATATATTATAGTCTTCTTTAAGATACGTTATTTAAATGTGATAAAACAAAGTATATAATTTTTATGGAAAAATACCTCTTTGTGAATAACTTGACATGAAAAATATATGGATATTTTCTAAAGTTTAGATTTGTTAATATCCCGAATACACCTATATATTTTAATAAATAAAATGTGTTTGATTTTAAAAGGAATTATAAAACTTATATAATACCATGCTTTATAATTCCTTGCCACTGGGAAGGTCTCTCTTGATAAGGTTTTCCATTGATTATATATGATTTTGGGATATTCTCGTGTAATGAATCTCGATAAGTTAGATTTTACATATGTTCGTGATTTGAAGCTTTCAGGTTCTTTCTCACGTATTCGAGTAAAAGTACTCCAAATTATTGAGCGCTGCGCTTGCACTGGATGCGATGGACCTTTGGAATTAATTTTGGTTGATACAATGGTTTGTTTAGCTATTTCTTGCTTTGCTCTTTTCTCTATATATATTGTTTTTTATTTATTTATAAATAAATGTTTTCTTTTTCTGTAGGAGGATAGAATACAAGCATCAATATCAAGTGACTATGTGCATGACTTTTCATCTGAAATATCTGATGGAGACTCTATTTTCGTTTCTTGATTTGGTCTTGTGGCTGAGAGCGGCAATTTGAGATTAACTTTGCATGATTATCGACTCTTATGGAATACCCAAACTTTTTTGTCAAAGTTGTTAACATGGAAGATAATTATTTCGCTTTTTTGGATTTGAGGATATACATTGTGGACTCCGAGATATTCACTTTTGTGTAGGTGGGTTCGTCTCTCCTTTGTTTTTATTAGGAAATATGTTGTAACATTCTAAACTTAGATTTTTTTTACAAACCTAATGTGTTTTTGTTAGATTTAATTGGGCATGTTGCGGAAATTGGGACATTTACTTCTCTAAATCGATCGTTTGATCATCTAAAGTATTGGGGGAATGTGTATGTGGAACTTCGAAACGAACAGTATGTTCCTTGCTTTAATTGTTATTTATTGACGCTATTATTTTCATGTTGGTCTAATTTTTGTTTTATTTTCTATTTTCCTTTTTTTTTAGTGACATACGTTTAAAAGTCCTCATGCATAAGGATTATGCATCGAAGTTGAAAGCTTCTTTGTCTCGGAGCGAGCATGAAATCAACATTTGTGTTATTAGGTTTGCTAAGATCGCGCACTTTGGCAGTTATTGGGCAGCTATGACAGCGTACGATATCGGATATTATTGAATCCTTCGTTTCCTGAAGTTGATCATATGCGTTACTCGATTCTTCGATTCGGTAGTTATAGTCCATGATGACCGTTTTATTAATATTTGTTATTTTTTATTGTCTTTTATGATTGGTGTTGATCGATTTGTCTTTTAAAAATAATCTCCCGGAATATGTTAATTCCTCTTTTTCGATCTGCCGCAAGTAATCTTCGTCATTCATTGTTTCTGTATTTCGGTCCCTACTGTTATTTATTATTATTTATGCATTTCTTTTTACTTTTGGTAGTTTGTAGCTTCTCATCTGTTTTATTCTCTTCGGATAGTGTAATCTACTAATGTTCTTTCAATAGATTTGTAGTTAGACGCTACTCTGGTTTTAAATCATTGGTTTTCCGAGATATATGGATGTGTGGTAGTCAAACATTGTCGGAAGGTCTCGGTCGTTGTTCGGACTATGGAGCTCTCTTGCTAAAAATATCTAATAATTCTAGAAGAATGATTTCTTCTTTAGTCCATCGTAGACAGTCATCGAGTTGGACTCCGTTTGATACACTCTCATCACAGATTACGGTCTTAGCGACGATATTTGGGTCTGACAGAATTACGACTTTCTGAGAAATATAAAGCATACGATAGAGTATTTAGGACAAGTCTAATTTATTCGCGAGTACCAAACCATACACACCTTCTCCGAAGCAGAAGTTTAGAAATTTCTTTTGTTTAGTTTTCTAAGTTTCGTTTGCTCGGTTTTTTTTTGTTTTTCCAAACACCATCGGCTTAGCTTATCCAGTTTTGTGTAAGTAAGTAATAATTAATGTATCTATATTATTATCAGTATAAAATTAAATCTAACAAAACTTTCATGGGCGCCAAGAAAAAAGTTGTGTAAAGCACACCGCGAAATGTTCTTATATCCTCAAAACATTTAGGACCTTTAACAATGTTTAGCAAAACCCTCAAACAATACACCTAACCTAATGTAGGTGACACGTACGTAATTCGGCCAATAACTTTTCCTTTTTTTCTTGGCGCCCATGAAAAATAGATATTTTCTAAATCTTGATAACTTAGAATCTGATAGAGATGGATCTTTATTATTCATAAATACTTTGGAGCCCGCACAAGCATATCACTAATAAAAATTGAATCACCACTTTAATTAGAGAATCATTTCTCGTAATTAAGAAACTAAAGTGATCATCCACTTGATTTTGCTCTGTTGAGCTTAGGCTATAAAATAAGCCACGTTTCCTTCTTCTTATGATCGATAAAGATCACAGCAAATCCTCTGCTCTCTTCTTCCTCTATTTTTTTGCCGAGAGTACTCATAGACAACTAGGTTCGTGAGCTTTGTTTTCGAGCGTTGCGAAACAAAGAAACCGTGTGGTTGTATCATGGGATTCTTAATCGTATTCTAACCGGTCACATTATGGGCGTTTAAAGAATTAAGGAAAGAGGGTCTCGCCTCCACACAAAACCTTCCACTTTAAATCGCATATTCGGTATCTGTTTTGTAATTCATATTCCTATTTCGCTATATATTTCTTCATATTATCAGATTGTGCCTATTGTAGAAATTCGGGTACTATAAGAAAACCTTAAACAATTAAAAAGAGGAAAAGAAAAAACAAAATTGTTGACAGTACGCTTATAGAGTAATTAATCATAGAGGCAGACAGTAAAGTTATAATATGGTTCAATTAAAAAAAAAGTTATAATATGGAGAAGAAAACAATCCATAATGTTGTCAAAGGGCATGAAGAAGAGGAGATTAGTTACCTCCCAAGTAAAGAGCAAAGAATCATCTGCTTGTTCTTCTCCATTGTTAGTCACCTAAAACAGACAGAGAACTAAATCAGGACCTCGATTGGAAGAACCTGGAACCTTTTCAGATGATTCCAAGCTTTGTTCACCTCTAAATGAGATTTTCTACGTCGCAGCGGGAACCACATTTCAAACATATATCTGGTTCTATATGAAGAGAACCTCTAGGTTTAGTGAGCAAACTTGAAGCCACTTCACCGACATCAGCATACACCTTTTCACTCACCTGTGAAAACAACACGGTTAAACCCAAACTAAATTATGTTGGTGATACTACCTTTAAGAAACATTGCCTAAATCCCTTAACAGAAAACAGCGTAGAGTTAAGATGGACATAAGACCATGGAAACACTTCATCACTCATTAATCGAGCAGAAACTAAACCCTGACTAATGAGCATTTTTGTTATCAGCAGAGAACTTTCTTAGAATGAACTACACGGAAGCTAAACCCTGATAATTTGGCTTAAGATATATCAGATAACCTGAAAATGATGATCTAGGCTTTTTGGAGCAGCCAAAAGAAGATATAGCTTCTCAGACTCGCATGTGGCCACATTACTATCCAAAACTACACCAGTACAGTTTGTAGTGACAGCAATACCCACTGATAACAAGGTCAGATATGTTAATTTGAGAACAGCCACGGCACCGACGACAATGGAAAAAAAATACTCCTCATGAAGAATTCTAATGCGATCTTTACAATCCCATTTTGCCGACCTGTGAAATTTTAAAAGTATGGACTTTAATCCACGCAGCAGATATATGATACAGGCCAGACGTAACAAATAGAGACAACAAGATCACAAGAATACCTCAGGACCATATGACAGCTCAAGGGAACAAACTCTGTTGTTTGCATACAAAGTCCACGCGAAAGGAAGCACAAATGGATGCTTGTCTTGCATAAATGATTACACAAACTACCAGTTTTATAAAGAGCCCAACTCTGATCTGTGGATAAAACAGCAGTAATAGACACAAGAAAAAAGAGATCTTGAGCAAGGACCAATATATGTCATAACCTCCAATGGTGGACGCTCACAGAGTTTCATAGAAGAGCAGTTCAAAATATAACGCAAACATAGAAAGCCAGGTTACAGATAGTTTTCATAAAGACACGTCAATAGTTTTCAATGCTCCCAAAATCGAAAAGATACGAACTGAAACAAAAACTAAATTCCAAATGAAGGTTTCAGAAGTTACTGACAAGATAAACCTCAAGAGTCTCTCAGGCAATTCATTCAGGCTGAAGTGGCAATGTGTTTCCCGACAACTGTTTGATGTGGCGTATACGAATTGGCATCAGGAGGAGCAGCATTTGAGACAGGTCAAAATCAAATTAACATCGTAATAGAAGAATTCAAAAATTTAGAGATTCATTCAGTCGAGAGCTGGAATGCAAAAGCCTAACACTAACTGAGTGAACGAGACTAGAAAGCATAAAACATGATATAATACCATGGACATCGCTCCATTCCAAAAGGAATTGAGCAGAAGAAAACAAAACTCTGCTTTTAGTAAGAAATTGGAATTGCCTATGTTGGCCGTCTACGAATGGCTAAAGACCATCTTCATTATGATCCAGGGTTATAGAATGACTGCAGCTTTACCCTGATGAGTTGGCTTGGAATATATCATATTGCCTGAACGAGATGATCCAGGCTTTTTGGAGCAGTAAAAAACAAAAAAAAATTATTTAGCTTTAAAACTACACCAGTACGGTTTGTATTGATGACAACGATGCAGATGCGATTTTCGACATCACCACTGCGTCAGAGGAGATACCCATCGAATAGAGAGAGATAGAGAGATACGAATATCTCTTGCTAGAGTAAAGTAGTTTTTGTAATGCTGTACCACTCTGCAGATGCGAATATGTTATATAGTGTTTCATCGACAGAAAGTTATATAAAAAAACACTTTACACTTTGCCCACTTATATCAACGGAACACTGTACACGTCTATATAGCCATATTACATTAAACATTTGTTTAATACTAATGTTCAATACTAAATAAATACACATGTTTTGTCCATGATAAATGCTAACGTGTCCACAATACTATTGTATCATTATTTGTCCATGAAAAATTGTCCATTTTTGTTTGAGCGAATTTCGAAAACAATAACACAGATAATCAGTACGGTGGACATGTTTTTGTGTACCAATCTTAATTGATATTTGTGTAAAATGTTTATCCACGTTGATATGTCAATGAAACAATGTCCACGCGATCATGTCCATGTCCATATTACATTGTCCACAACTTATCATTAAAATGAATTTCTAATTAGACTTCTGATTTCTTTATATATTTTTAAAAATTATTCATGTTTGACACCTAAAATATAGTAAAATGGATCTTAAAATAATGACAAAATATAATTATAATTTTTTCTAACCAAAGAAATTGTTTTATGTCATTCACAATATAGAAAATACAAAACAAAACAGAGTGGGGAAAATAATTATTTTCTCTCACATCTCTTATCTCTCATCCGTCCACGACATTGCATCAACATTATTGTGTACACGCGAAGAAAAAGAGAAAGAGATAAAGTGTTTATTATGATAAGTGAGGGGCAATCTTGTCTTTTTCCCATCAAATAAGTGGGCAATGTACTAAAGTGTCAAAATGTGTTATCTAGTGTAAATACAGTTTGAAAAAGTGTTATAAAGTGTAAATATCTCAATTAAAAATTCCGGAAGTAATTAGTTCACTTATCCGTTGGAAAAAAATTAGACCAGAAGATAAAACAAAATCAAGTCAACTCATCTGTCGCCAAACAAATAAATGCCAAGTCATCATCGGTAAGACATGTTTTGAACCGAACAGTATATGAGCGGTTTTGAACCAACCTAACCGAAATTTCCCATGCGGTTTCAGGTTCAAATGTCAGGAGGGAAAACACTACAAAAGAGCTCACAAAACTTTCACGAGCTCACGCAAAACTTGAGATTCAAGCTGTTGGTGTTTCTGTGTTTGTTCATGTCTCTACTGCTTCATCTTCATCTCACGCATGAAGAACGGAATCGGTGAATTTTTTTTATTTTGATTCTCGTAGACACACGCTTCTTCATTTCACGATACTGTTGAATTTGAATTCTAATCGGATCAGATTTTGAATTTCTCTCTCTTAGTACTCTCTGTCTGAAGATTAAACTCAAATGCATGTTTGTTGATTCCTCTCACGCATGAAGAACAGAAGTCGTTGCCACCGCCTGTGGTCCAAGAGGACGATGCATATTTTGATGCGGTTGGACTTGACTTGGAACCTGCTTCATTAGCTCAGGCTTTGCCACAGCCTGCGGTCCAAGAGGACGATGCATATTTTGATGCGGTTGGACCTGATTTGGAAACTGTTCCATTAGCTCAGCCTTTGCCACTTCCAAAAAGTTCAACAAAATGCAATTGAACAATGAACAATTAATCACACCACAATATAATTGTAATCTAGTTAACCATTTATCAAAAATTAAGACACACTCACACAATTGTCAATCAATTACTTCGTTTTCATCATCACTGAATATATAAGCTCTATATCAACTCTGGAGTGTGTATTGATTTTCGCACCTTTTTTGCACAAATTTCATGTGATGTTTTCTATGACATCCCTCAATAACACACTCTTATCTCGTGCTCATAAAACTTTTTAGGATCGTTATGTTTATGTCTAAGAAGTTTATAAGCAATATGTATTGTAATATTTGTTTTCTATATTATATTGAAGAACAAATATCACGGATAATCTCAACATAGGCAATAATCGTGTTGTGATTATGCGGTCCATGACAATCTCGTCTCTCTAACCTATACTGTTCTCAAACATTCACCTTTAATAATGATATGGTCGTTGTATTGAATCAAAACAAAATCCTAAAATTACCTAAATCCTCGGCGACAAAGAGGAGGAGAGAGAGAGAAAGAGAGTACATTCTTAGGTTTGAAATTGGATCAGTGAACTAAAATCAATACTCAATACGAGGCAGTGATAAATGTCAAAGAAGATGAGAGGGCGAAAATCGATGCTCAGTATGAGACAATGATACATGTCAAAGAAGAGGTCAACAGTATATATTATTGATTATTGTAATAGTTTAGTATTGATTTATTATATTGAAGAACAATTCACCAATTGACTTAACTTTGTATTGTCAGATTCGTCATAGTCAGGCACGAAGATGCCCAAAATCTTAACCTCAAGAGGAGGATGACGAAAATCTCAATGAGGAGGAAATATGTGTTTGTGTCCACTCCGTCTTTTCCGATCCGGACGTGTTTGTGTCCGCTCCATCTTCTCTGAAAAACTAGGAAGATGAGGGTGTCTGAATCGTCTTCTCTGATCATGTTTTTTTTTTTTAGCTAATATTTTTTCCTTTATTTGTCTTTTCCAGGTTTTGTTTTGACGTCACGACATCATTTTCATTTCTAATAATGGTCAACGTTAATAACAGCTTAAATCTCAGTTAATAAAGAATAATGTTTGTAATAAAGAAAATAAACTCAGACAAAGGATGATTGATACCAAAAAAAATCTTCCACTTATAATTTGGCTGTTTGGGTTTTGTTTATTTAAATTTTCTCACAGGTTTACTTAAGACTTTTTCGTTGTCTTGATCAAAGCTGAATGAGAATTGCATTGTTCAATGCCCGAGAAAATGGTTAAACCCATGAAGTAACCGACACCAGAACAACCACTACGACCTCTTTGTTTTGCATTTGATTCGATTGCATAGTCTCTCATCTACATAGAGATGATTTAAACTAATCAAAGAGCTTTCTCTCACTCAATGTAAGAAATATGTTTATAATCATTTCACCAATAGAACTCAAAACATCTTTCATCCAAGTCTCTTTTCCTTTTAATAATCCTTAAATCCTATTTCCAAAAATTGAGATACAGATACTGTTACGCTCTATTTTCATTTCCTTAAAGAGAGAAGATCCAATAAAGCTTTTAACAGTTATAATTTATAAAAGCTTTACAGAAATCACAAGTGCATGGTTACATCGAGATAGTATTTCATTCCCTTCAATAAGATGAGTTGGAGAGAAAATCCTAGTTGTAGTGAAACCACACATGTTAAGATACCAGATGATCTAGTAGAAGAGATTCTTTGTTGCCTTTCGGTGAAATCTTTAGTAAGATTGAAATACATATCAAAAGAATGAAAATCATTGACGGAATTCGGCCATCTAGCAAAGAAATACATCCGTCTCATTGAGAAAAAGTGTGGAGACTAAGAGATGAAAATCACTGTTGAATGATCTTGTTAGGATCACACATCGAAAGTTTATAAGGGACCTAAGTAATAAATTAAGGATATGAACCAGTCCAATCATTGCCAATTTGTTTAGAGTTGGAAACTCATGAAACTTAACATGGTATCAGAATCTAGTTTGTTGACACTAGCGCAAGAGTAGCACCATTAGGGTTTTATTGCCAGTCCTAAAATAGTATTCGGTTCGAGATGGGACATAATCATCATCTCGAAAATGCATGTTAGGATCCCACATCAGAACTTTAGAAAGGACCCAAGTAATATATAAGGGATATGAGTCAGTCCACTCATTACCAATTAGTTTTGAGTTGGAATCCCATGAGATACTAATCATGTATATTCACACTAAAAGTTACCATAATCTGTCGCAATCCAACTGACATTGATGTATCCTCGGGTCACATTTCCATGTGGAGTCACGAGGACCATCTATGTGTCTCTAATTTGAGACAAGGTTGCGTTCGTATGTGTGGGTTCTTGTGCAGGACGAACTTAGTGAGAGGTGGGAAAGAACTAGTTTTGGTCTCTTAGGTTTTAGAATCATGTTTTTTATGCGGAACCATGTGATATTGTTTTCCAACTAAAATTGTGAACAACATTTTGGCGTCAAAATCGCAAATTCTTGAATTCCCGCCAAAATTTTAAAATTTCTCCACATAAATGGTGGAACTACATTTTAACGTCAAAAGCAACTTAAAGCACAATTAAAATTTTGGAATTGTATTTTATTAGCATCAAAACATGATTCTACGATTTTGGCAGAAAACGTGGTTCCACAATTTTGTTTACAAAGAGATTCCATAACTTTTGCATTAAAATACGATTTTGGGAAGCATATTGAAGAAGTGCTTAAAAAATTTAAACTTTTTTATTACATTAGCAATGGACTTTCCTTTCCTCTAGGTTCAGCCCATTAGCCCACTAAAATTTAAAAGGCCCATCTGTTTTATATGTATGTATCTACCGGCACCGCGTCTCCGACGAGTTTAACCTTGTGATTCTCACCGTCTTCGTGACATTACTGCTTGAGAGAGAAGAGAAGGATAATCATGAAGCTCTCTTTCTCTCTCCCTTCAAAGTCGAAGCCCAAAGTCACAGCGACCGCCGACGGGAACAACGCCGTCGATGACGGTACTAGTAAGGAGTTCGTCACGGAATTCGATCCTTCGAAAACCCTAGCTAATTCCATTCCCAAATACGTTATCCCTCCGATAGAGAATACATGGAGGCCTCACAAGAAGATGAAGAATCTCGATCTCCCGCTCCAATCCGCTAATACCGGTTCCGGTCTCGAATTCGAGCCCGAGGTTCCTTCAGGCGATTCCAAGGGATCCGATAACATCACCTACGGTTTGAATCTGCGTCAGAAAGTAGTGAAGGACGACGATGCGAGTGATGCGATTGAAGATCGAAAATTAGCTCCCGTGGAGCAGCTTATGCTACAAAGTTTGAGGAAAGATCTGGAGTCGCTCGCTGATGATCCGACGTTGGAGGATTTCGAGAGCGTTCCTGTGGAGGGTTTTGGAGCTGCGTTGATGGCTGGATATGGATGGAAGCCAGGGAAAGGAATAGGTAAGAATGCTAAAGATGATGTTGAGATTAAGGAATACAAAAAGTGGACTGCTAAGGAAGGGTTAGGTTTCGATCCGGATAGATCTAAGGTTGCGGATACGAAGGCTAAAGTGAAAGAAACTGGGAAACTTGATAATAAGCCAAGAGATATTAATGGCGGAGATGTGTTTTTTGTTGGGAAAGAAGTGAGGATCGTTGCAGGCAGAGATATAGGGTTAAAGGGTAAGATTTTAGAGAAACTTGGTACCGATTTGTTTGTTTTGAAGCTCTCTGGAAGCAAAGATGAAGTGAAAGTTGGTGTGAATGAGGTAGCAGATTTGGGTTCCGAGGAAGAAGAAAAGTGTTTAAAGAAGTTGAAGGATTTACAATTAAACGACAAGGAGAAAGATAAGAAAGCGAGTAAACGCAACAGAGGAACAGAGAGAGGGAGTCGAAGTGAAGGTAAAAACAGTGAGAAGCATGATAGAGATCAAACAAGTGAGAGGAGAGTGAAGCCCTCATGGCTAAGGAGTCATATAAAGGTGAGAATAGTAAGCATGGACTTGAAAGGTGGGAGATTATATCTTAAGAAAGGAAAAGTTGTCGATGTTGTTGGACCAACTACATGTGATATCACGATGGATGAGACGCAAGAGTTGGTTCAAGGGGTGGATCAGGAGTTGCTCGAGACGGCATTGCCTAGGCGAGGAGGGCCCGTTCTGGTTCTATCGGGGAAACATAAGGGCGTCTATGGAAATCTGGTTGAGAAAGATTTGGATAAAGAAACTGGTGTGGTTCGTGATTTAGATAACCACAAGATGCTTGATGTTAGGCTTGAACAAGTTGCTGAGTACATGGGTGATATGGATGATATTGAATACTGAAACTCTCTGTTGAACTGAAGCTGCTAACTTTCAGGTAATGCAACTACCTCATTTTTCTCTACTTTAGTTTCCTTGCAAGCTTGAAATTTTCTTCTGCTATGTGCTTTTGCATAAGATTCTTAAATATTTAAGTTGGGGAGAGTTTTGAATAAGTTTTGTATGTGTAATGGTTATAGTTCTGGATCAAATGCCAATAACTCTTTACTTATAGTTTACTGCGTGAGAACGGGTGAAGATAAGAGACATAATATCGTCCCTAAACTATTATTGATTCTGAAGGTCTGTTTTTAACGTAATTGACAGATCAAGAGCAGCAGCTTGCAGATTTATGAGAGAAATTGGTGAAAGCATGTTGAGTTTACGGACAATAGACAGCCGATGATCAGTGTCTTCCAGTAATTGCTGATTCTGTATGCACCCATTGTACCATTTGTAAGAGCACAGACATGGTATTGCACTATTTCATGAGTGCCATATCTGTAACAATTATGGTCCCGAGTTAAAAGAACAAAAATGAAAATGATTTTAACGCAGAAGATGAGCGCAGTTTTAGATCAAAATTATAATGGTATGTTATTAACAAACATGGTGATACATTACATTAGAATTTGCTAGCTGAAGAATAAGATTTAACATCTATTTTTATAATATTATTTAAAAAATAGTTGAAAATGAATTTTGTTATATAAGTTATTACGTGAAAATGCTATTACAAATAATTAAAAATAATTTAAATATGAAATGATATAATAGTCTTTTAAACTTATTGATTAGAATATGAAAAGTATATATTTTGTATTAAAAATGTATTTTTTGTTTAATTTTTTAATTATATTAATTTATATATTTTAAAATAATAATCAATCTATATATATTCAAAGAAAAAAATATATATTAAAAATCTTGCTATACTTTTCAAAATTAACCACAAAAACCAGAGTTCGTTGACTAACCACAAAAATCAGTCATTTAATGGTACATATTAGAGTTATGTTTTCAAGATTATAAGTTTTTGCGGGTTAGCCCGGATAATATTTTAGTTCACCGCAAAACGAGTTAAATAGACAAATTATTACAAATTGACAGCTTTATCTATAATCATTAGTTAGCCATATTGTAAAATTCATATAAAAACAATTTTTTTAAATTTCAAAACAATTTCTTTAAAAAAATTAACATGCGCTATAATTAGCGCGGATTAAGTCCTAGTTTTGAATTATAATCACAGAATGAACATCCAATCTCAACTTTATATCTACAATCTATATGATATATCAGAGTGGTCATTAAAAGATCCGGAGAAGAATTATTTTTATTATCTCTCAAAGTTTTACAATTTGTTTATCTCTCCTATATATAATAAACTTACATTAAATCTAGAATATACATGAATACATAAATAAGGAAATATTCATATACATGATAATATTGTATCTCTTAATACCCCTCCTCAAGTTGGAACATGAAGATCTCGAATGCCCAACTTGGATAAAATTGCTTGGAAAGGATGCCCACCAAATGCTTTAGTGAAGATATATGCTAATTGTCCAGTCGTTGAAACATGCTTTGTTCGAACAATCCCAGCTTGTATATCATCTCGAATGAAATGACAATCAAGCTCTACATGTTTCGTTCTCTCATGAAACACAGGATTAGCTGCAATGTGAAACGCATATTGGCTATCACAATACATATCCATTGCACCAGAATGTGTGATACCCATAGATGACAACAAACTCTTTATCCACTTTAACTCATTCAACGCAGCAACCATAGCCCGATACTATGCTTCTGCTGAAGAAAGAGACACAACATCTTACTTCTTTGACTTCCATGACACAGGAGAATTACCTAATTGTATCAACCATCCATTCAAAGATATTCTTGTAAGAGGGCATCCAGCCCAATCCGAATCACACCAACCTATAAGATGAAAATCACATTCAGCTTTCAAAAGAATTCCCAGTCCTAGACATCCCTTCAAGTAACGAACCACTCTCAATGCAGCCATCCAATGATCCTCCCTTGGCTCGTGCATAAACTGAGACAAGATGTGAACCGAGTAAGCAAGATCTGGTCTAGTCGCAGCCAGATAGATCAATCGTCCTACCAATCTCTGATACTTCTCCAGATCAGCAAGAACCGTACTCGTCGATTTCGCCAACAGATGGTTCGGCTCCATCGGAAACTCTACCGGCTTACCACCAAGTAACTCAACATCAGCAATAATATTAAGAGCATTCTTCCTTTGTGACAAGTAGATACCCTCTTTACTTCGTGCAACTTCCAATCCAAGAAAATACTTCAGTTTACCCAAATCTTTCATATGAAATCAACTACTCAAATATGTTTTGAACTTCTGTATAACCTCTGGAGAGCTCCCTGTTACCTCGAGATCATCAACATACACTAGAACATGCAAGTGAACCTTACCATGAACCAATGAGAAAAAGAGAGTAATCAGCTCTACTATGTATGAAACCATACCCCAAGAGTGCATTTGAAAGTTTAGCAAACCAACACCTCGGAGCCTGTTTCAAACCATACAATGACTTTTGCAAACGACAAACGACATCCCCTTCTTAGAAGAGTTGAAACCTTTAGGTAATCTCATATACACTTCTTCATCCAAGTCTCCATGAAGAAATGTATTATGCACATCCATCTGATGCAATTCCTAATTCTTCCCAGCAGCAACCTGAAGAACCAATCTAACAGTGCTCATCTTTGCCACTTGAGCAAATGTATCAGAATAATCGAGCCCCTCCTTTTGTCGATTACCACATGCTACCAGTCTTGCTTTATACCTTTCAATCGTTCCATCTGCATTATACTTAATAGTGAAACCCCACTTGCACTCAATAAGAATCTTGCCTGCTAGTAACTGTTCAATTGCCCATGTTTTATTTCGTTCCTAGGCTTCAATCTCCAATCTCATTGCTTCTCTCCATCGTGGACATTTCATTTCCTCATCGAATGTCCGTGGCACAACTCATGCAGTTATGCTACATAGAAACGCTCTATGTGACACAAGAAATCTATCACAATTCACAAAATTTTCAATTCCATACTNAGTCCCGCTTCCTTCTCCTTGTAAGAATTCTGATAAATTATATTGAGTGCCTTGGTCTCGTTCGTCTTCTACTATCATATTGTGCAATATGATAGATGCTCTCATTATCTTACCTATTTTTTTCTTATCCCAACTAAGAGCCGGGTTTCTGACAATTGCAAATCGAGCTTGCAACACTCCAAAAGCACGCTCGACATCTTTTCTAACAGCTTCTTGATGCTTAGCAAATAATGATGCATTCGGACCTTGCGGCTGCGAAATTGATTGGATGAAAGTTGCCCATTTCGGATATATACCATATGTGAGATAGTAAGTCATATGGTATTGGCGACCATTGACTTTGTAACTGAGCGGTGGAGCTCGGCCTTCTAATATATCATCAAAAACGGGTGACCGATCAAGAACATTTATATCGTTAAAAGTACCTGGAGCTCCAAAAATGCGTGCAAATCCATAGATCTTGTGAAGCCACAGCCTCTAAAACGATTGTGGGTTTTCCATGTCCACGTGAATACTGTCCTGCCCAAGCCGTGGGACAATTCTTCCACTCCCAATGCATACAATCAATGCTTCCTATCATCCCGGGAAATCCCCGAAACTCTCCAATATATAGTAATCGTTGAAGATCCTCTGCTGTTGGGCTTCTCAAGTACACATCCTCGAATAAATGTATAATTCCATCCACAAAATGTTCTAAGCATCTGCTCGCAGTGGTTTCACCGAGCCTGAGGTATTCATCCATCGCATTAGCTGCAACACCATATGCCATCATCCGGATTGCGGCTGTACATTTTTGTAGGGGTGAAAGGCCGGACCTTCCGGTAGCATCTTGTCTCTGTTGAAAGAATGGTACCCCAGTGGAGAGTTTTTGAACAATGGCTTGTTCATTCTCGCAACCATTTTTTTTCCTTCGGAGAAGAGAGAGAGAGAGAGAGAGAGAGAGAGAGAGAGAGAGAGAGAGAGAGAAAGACGAAGAGATCGATCATCTCGCAACCATTTTTTTTTTTTTTTTTCCTTCGGTCCAACCAAACGGCGACACGTGTCTTCTACACACCCGACGACCCCGTTTCAACAGGTTCAGTCCACAGACCCGTTTCATCCATTTTTCACCAGATTAAATCATTTTTTAATCAAAAAATGTAAAAGACACCCTTCTTAGTTCAACGTTAATCATGCTCTTAGTTATTGTCCCGTTTAGCATATGCTGATTACAAAACCATATCTCAAGCCCCTTCTTTTGCAATGTCATTGCCGGAGACATGGATTTGAGAGATACCTTCAGTTTTGCAACTCGGGATCCCCAAAGTTTAGAGTCATTGTCCCCATGGGCGAATATACATAGTAGGAGAGGGGTGCACGTTCACCCACTCTTTTTTAAAAAATCAATATAATTTTAAGTTAAGTTGATTTGTGTACCCATTAATAATTTAATAAGTGTCCCCTCTCTTTTGAATTATTGGACCATAGAAAAAAATCTTTTGAGTTATTGGACCATAGAAAAAGTAAATGAAACCCAAATAGAAAAAAATTAAACCCAATTAAAAAATGGAAAAATCAACTTACAGCATCAAGCTCATTAATATTAATTAATTTTCCTAATTAAAAGATAAAAACCTAGATCTTTACTAATCGACATCATAAGAATTTGTTTTCTTCAGAGATTCGTTGCCCTGCTGCAAGTTGTCCTGGTAACTTTTTCAAAACTTTCTTATTCTACATATTGTAATTTGTTCCAACGTGTTTAGAGATTATTTTATTATCATTGTTCATTCTAATTATAAAAATATAGGGGTTGTTCTGATTTTTGTTCTCTAGTAATTTACAAACGATGACAAATTATCAGTTGGGTGTCAATATTTTTTTCGTGGATTTGATAAGTCAAAGTTGGTGAAATTGGCTAAATTTTATCCAACTGACTTTAACTTCACGGAGTGTTTATTTTTTGAGCAACAATTTGGAATTTGCATTGATAATGTAAGACACGATCAAAGATTTAATCTTTGAAGAGTTTTGGAGATCTTGCTCGTCTGATGGTAGAAACACAAAAGCATCTTGCGCATCGTCTGATGGTAGAAACACAAAAACACAAAAGTTAGACCTTGTAGTTGGAATTCTACTCCCCTACATACTCCCAACCCATGAACATAAACGCAAGTGCCCAACAAGATGTGTATGTTTGCATTCTTCTTCCATAATTTCCTTTTTTCTCCACCACAACTGGAGATACAAAATTATGAGTAGCTCCACTGTCCAGCCTTACAATAATTGTTTTTCCTATAGTTCCCCTGAGTTTGGTTGTTGTTGGTGAACCAATACCCATAAAAGCTTTAAGGGACAACTCCATCAGTTGTGGCACAGTTTCCGCTTTTTCTTCATCTAGTTTAACCATACTTTTATCCAGAACCTCCATTTCAAACCATTAATCACCATCAAGACCTGCAACTGCTTATTAGGACACAAATGAAACAAAGGCCATTATGCTTCTTTTCCCGCAATTGTGCATCAGTCAAATGTTGTCTTGGACGAGGTAAAGGTTTAGCAACCGACTGTCTTGTCTCCACCATATTGAACTTCTGCTGAGAAGTCATTTGTCCATCACTTTCATGAAAACCTTCAAAGCTAATTCTGATTGGGAACCCTTCGTCTGGCAAGATCTTTCAGACACCTTGGGTGACCCTTGCATTCTATTTTGCTCCATCACTCCAATCATCCCCAAAATGTCTCCAAGCACCTAAAAAACACTCCAAATGATGCAAGACTCACTAAGACCTAATGTAAACTAGCTAGACTCTAATTTGGACCAAAACACTAAAGAAATCTAAATAAACACATGTATGAGACTCAAAATACTAAGTTAAATGCATGCTAAAATGAGTAAAATATGAGAATATC
Organism: Eutrema heterophyllum; assembly: GCA_002933915.1. Taxonomy (NCBI): domain Eukaryota; kingdom Viridiplantae; phylum Streptophyta; class Magnoliopsida; order Brassicales; family Brassicaceae; genus Eutrema; species Eutrema heterophyllum. Next base: position 143,200 of record PKMM01028511.1, on the reverse strand, counting down.
ACTTGAAAACCCCGTGATGATTCGCTTACTCCTTTTGTTACCAATATAAAACTTGACCGACATGGGAACCCTTCGGATATCCAACAAATTTTGGAGGTGATCAACGGTGACCTCGACATCGCACTCGTAACTACGAATTAAAATCCCTATGAGATGGCGAAGCCCTCGAGTTTTTATTTGGGCTAAAGCAAGCCCGTGTCTCCACAAATAACGAAGGATCACTTCAGGGATCGGAAACCAAATGAAACATAAATTAAAAAAGGCCTCATAAACAGTGAAGCAATCATGATGAGGTTTGTTGGCTCGATCAGACGGTTCGGGGACCAAAAACTCAACATCCTCGGATATGTTGAATCGCATCCGCAACTCATTCAAAGACATCTCGGTGGAAAGCGTAGAACCTGGAGGGTCGGCTCGCATTTTCTTAGGTCTTCCCGCAGATTTCCGCTTCGGCGGATCCGGCCGAAACATGTCCACCAGGTGATCTATCTCCATCCTCGCCTCATTGGGATCCCAAAAGAAATCCTCGTCTTCAATTTTCACTCTTTCAGTAATCACCGCGTTTTCGGGCGCTGCAACGAAGGAAGAAACCAATCCTTCAAAAGGGACGATATCAAAAGACTGTCTTACTACGGCTTCTTGAACCTCAGAGAAGGGAAGATTCACCTCGGAGAAGGGAAGATTCGCCTCGGAGGAGCTATTAACCTCGGGCGATCCATCTACCTCAACGTCGGCTCCCGTGGCTGAAGAAGAACGGGGATCATATTCCCTATCCGCCTCGGTCGATTTATTCACCTCGGCGTTCAATGTGGAATCACGATTGAGTGGAACACGGTTGGTCGAACCAACCGAGCCATTCAGAACATCGCGATCTGACATATCGCCTCAGAAATAATAAATTAAGAGGAAAAAGAAGAGAGAGAAAAGAGCTACGTGAATTTCAGAAGTTTTGGAAAGTAATGATGAGAAATGTAGAGAAATCTCGTCCTTTATAGGCTTTTCAGCTCGGGGGTGCGCGTGACCTCGGGAACCAATAGAAAGCATTTATGATTCTCGAGGTATTTAAAGCAAAGCGCGTGAATACGAGAGAACGCCCCAGCGATTGCAAAAATCTTCAAAACATGGCTAATAACAGCATTACCCCGAGGCGGCGAGGCGTATCAAACTTGCCCCGAGAAACATGCTTTGTCACCTCGAATGAAGAATGTCATGATAATCACGACTCGGCACCATTACGGTTTGGCGATTAATCTCGATCTCGATAATTTATACCTCGTCACGATTAGTCCTGAGTCTGACGAGCGGGGGGGCAAACTGTTGCGGTCGGATTTCACCCGCTCCAGATTAACAATTCAAGACAAGGAGTACCGACCCGGGGGAATAAGAAAGTTCTGAGCCGCAGTATGACAATCCTGAACAACCTGTCTCGAATATCCCGTCTCGGCAAAGCAGTCCTGAGCCGAGCCGAAGTTAGAGACAATGACATCTTATGACCGAACCAAGATCAGACCGAGACGGACCGGTTCGCCCCAAAAGGAAAGGTCGAGCCCACCAGATTGCAAATGGACCGAGATACAAGTTACTCGCTAACTCTTGTGGGCCGAACTAAAAGCCCAGATCATCAATTGCCCTAGTCGGCGGCCGCACGAAGTAAGAAGGAAATATTTCTTTTACTTCCGAGATTCTCGCTAATGTAGATATACATAAATAGTAATCATAATCGCTTGTAACGCCACATCTTGAAACCCTAGCATAAACTGTTAGCAATATTACTCTTGTATCGAAACGCTTACAAACATCAATAATAAAAAACCAATTAAACAACTCTACTTGTGTTTTTCCCCAGAAACTTTTGTTCCCTTAAAAGTCCTTGACAAAAATCGATTGTGCAAGTTTCGACTCACACAACATTCATGAGACTCATGAACCATATCTTAAGGTCATACATATGTAAGTTCGTAGTAGTCTATTTTGATGATATCTTGATTGATAATACCTGCCTCGAAGATCATTTGCAACATCTAGAACAGGTTCTAAAAGCGCTTCGGCTAGAAAACCTTTATGAAAACCTAAAGAAGTGTACCTTTTGCACTGATCAAGTTGTGTTTTTAGGATTTGTTGTAAGTTCACAGGGTTAGAAGGTCGATGAAGAAAAGATAAAGGTGATACAGGATTGGCCAACTCCAACTACCATTGGACATGTGAGGAGTTTCCATGGACTGGCTAGCTTTTACAGGAGATTCGTGAAAGATTTTAGTACTGTGGCTGCACCTCTCACTTCAGTAATCAAAAAGAAGGTGGAATTCAAATGGGGTCCATCACAAGAAGAGGCATTCAACAAGCTCAGAGACAGCCTCACACATGCGCATGTTTTGGTACTTCCTAATTTTGAGAAAACTTTTGAGATTGAATGTGATGCTTTTGGTACAAGCATAGGAGCTGTCCTAACTCAAGGAGGAAAACCAATAGCATACTTCAGTGAAAAACTCAGTGGAGCTTTCCCTCAATTACCCAATATACGATAAGGAGCTCTATGCTTTGGTAAGATCTCTTGGAACTTGGCAACATTATCTACTGTCCAAAGAGTTTGTTATTCATACAGATCATGAGAGGCTCAAGCATCTAAGAGGACAAACTACACTAAAGAAGAGACATGCTAAGTGGCTTGAGTTCGTAGAGACTTTTCCTTATGTGATCAAGTATAAGAAGGGGAAGGAAAACATTGTAGCTGATGCATTATCAAGGAGACACGCCCTAATCAGTAGAATGGAGGCGAAGATAATGGGTTTTGAGCATATCAAGACCTTATATGAAACTGACCCAAATTTTTAAGAAATCTTCAAAAAAACAAGCAAGGCTGCTCGTGGAGCATTCTATCAACATAATGGATTATTGTTCAAAGATAAAAGGCTTTGTATTTCTCAAGGATCAATGAGAGATACTGGTTGGAGAAGCTCATGGAGGAGAACTCATGGGACATTTTGGCCGAGACAAAACATTGAATGTGCTTATGGAACATTTCTACTGGCCGCATATGAAAAGAGATTTGGAGAGGTTATGCGCCAAGTGCATCACTTGCCTAAAGGCAAAATCCAAGTCACATCCTGATGCAATCCTAAGAAGCAAGGATATAAGCTACAACAACACTTTTATGTCTCAAGAAAACAAAAGATTTAATAAGAAGACACTTTCCATTTCTAGAAGTGTTCATACTGTCCAAAAGAGCGTTCACACTTAAAAGAAGACATGTTTTCCTTTTTTGACCAACCGTAGAAAAGTTTTATATGCTCTCACACGTTTTATGACCATAAAGGAAAGAGAAGGACACAATATCATATCTCCATTCACTACGTTCCTCTTTTGGAGATTTGGAAAAGCAATCACACTAATGGCCTAATAAATTGTCAATCAATCGTCCACTAATTTAGTCCTCATTAGCTTTGTAATAATGTTAATTATTTTTTTCCATTTTGGTCGTTGATCTTGTTCATTTGTTGAGGCTATAAAGTCTCTTTGTTTCATTGTAGATAAGTTTTTTTTTGAGAATTAATAAAAATCAGAGAAGAAATTCTTTCTTTATTCAAGATACGTTCTTGAATATTTTTGGATCTATGTCTCATGTGTGGATTCCTTGAGACTAGGTTTGTGAACTCATCACAAGGGCTTTCACATCCTTGAGTGGCGTTTTTCGATCCACCTACTATCTTTCCATTTCGCTGCCTAAAGATCTATATCCGAAGAGTTTGTGACAAGGTCGAGATTCTCCCTTGGATCTTACATCACATCCTCATGGTTTATATATGCATTTGCCTATTCCTAACCTGCATTGGGTAGACATCTTAATGGATTTTGTTTTAGGACTGCCAAAGATCAACCACAAGGATTCTATCTTTGTAGTTGTAGACAAGTTCTCAAAAATGGCTCATTTCATTCCGTGCAACAAGACTAATGACACTACTCAAACTGCTGATCTCTTTTTCAAAGAAGTAGTGCGTTTACATGGAGTGCCGAGGACCATTGTATCAGATCGTGACACTAAGTTCCTAAGCTATTTCTAGAAAACTTTGTGGGGAAAGTTGGGAACCAACCTGCTTTTCTCAACCACATGTCACCCCCAAACAGATGGCCAAACTAAGGTAGTAAACCGTACTCTATCTACTTTTCTGAGAGCAACAGTTGGTAAGAATCTAAGGAACTGGTTATCATGCTTGCCTTTCATTGAATTTGCTTATAATCATGCTAAGCAATCTGGTACTAAATTTTCTCCTTTTGAGATTGTTTATGGATTTAATCATGAAACTCCAATAGATCTTATCTCTCTGCCCCCAAGCTGTTTATTCTAGTGCAGGAGAAACCACAACAGATTTTGTGAAGAAGCTTTATCAAAAGGTCACAAATAATCTGGAAGAGAAAATTGAGAAGTATAAACAACAAGCTGATAAGCACCGCAAGGAGGTCACATTTGAACAAGAAGATTGGGTTTGGTTACACATGAGGCATGAGAGGTTTCCAGACAAGATGAAGTCAAAGCTTGCACCAAGAGGAGATGGACCCTTTCAAGTGCTAGAAAAGATCAACGACAACGCTTACAAGCTTGATCTGCCATGTGAGTTCACTATATCTCACACCTTTTAATGTTACTGATCTAGCTCCTTTTCATGCAGATTTACCTGTTCTGAGGTCAGAACCTTCTCAAAAGGGAGTAGATGATGAGGACATCGATACAAGCTTAGCTGGATCCGAAGAAGAAGCTGCCCACATAGCAACCATGGAACGAATACCAAGAACAAGGTCAGGAACAAGACGTGTGAGAGAGCAATTTATCAAGTCCATGAAAAGCCTCATCACTACAGAAATGCAAGAAGACATCCAAGAACAATTCAAGACTTCAACAATTCCGTTCTAGCCGGTTTTACAAGGAACTAAGGAAGCTGCTATTTTCATCATTACAAAGCAGACTCAAGCGGCCCAAAGAAATCACTAAATGGGTATGTGATCCATTTGTGCTCTTTTTCCCTTGTCCAAGTTTTGTCCCAATGGGTTTTCTTGGAAATGATTTTAATGAGGCAAATGGTTCACATTATCATTGGCCCATTTAGTTGATATTCCTCAAGCCCATCACCTACAATCTCGACCAAGGAGTTCAAGAGTCATTCTTTTGAATTCAATCTGAGTTTTAATACTTACTCTTTCTCTCTCCTTCATGCAGACTTTGTTGTTTTCTTTTTATCTTCCTTTGTATCTCATTTTCGAAAGTAGCCAAGTATTTAGTAAAAATGAGATTTCTCTCTTGCTTTCTTCTGTGATAGAAGTAGCCGTCTTCTAATCTTCTTTTGAGCGATTCCTTGAAGTTAGAGTGTATCAAACTTATCATAGATCCTTTTCATAGATCTGTGTGGCGTCTCTCGATCCACCTATCTATCCATTTCATCTCTTTGAACCTGTTGAGAGTGACCTTAGTCCAGCAACAACTTCACCATCGATTTCACTTTACTACATCATCCCTTCATTTGAATCTGTTGAGAGTGACCTTAGTCCAACAACCGTTTCTCCATCGATCTATCCTCTTAGGCTCCAACTCGTTTGGCTCCTATATCACTTGGCTTTGGCCGTCTCATGTAGCTTCTTGATGAGCTCTCCTCGTCTAAGGCCATCATGGTTTACCTGCTCTACTTGGGGAATTGGAACTAAATCCACTAGAGACAAGGGGTTAGTGCCATAAACAATTTCAAACGGTGATAGCTTAGTAGCCGAGTGAGTGGCTCGGTTATAAGCAAATTCAATGAAGGGGATACAATCAAGCCATATTTTTATATTTTACCAATGGTTTCTCTAAGTAAAGTTGAGAGAGTTCGCTTTACCACTTCAGTTTGCCCATCCGTTTGTGGATGACAAGTAGTAAAAACAGAAGCTTGGTACCTAAGTTTCTCCAAAAGTTACTCAAGAATTTTGTGTCATGGTCAGAGACTATGGTTCTTTGGATCCCATGTAGACGCACCACCTCCTTAAAGAACAAATCCGCAATTTAAGTTGCATCATTGGTCTTGTCACACGGGATGAAGTGAGCCATCTTTGAAAACCGGTTGACAGCAACAAAGATTGAATCTTTGTGTCGGATCTTGGACAAACCTAGAACAAAGTCCATGAAAATATCTACCCATGGAGCATTAGGAATAGGCAAAGGTAAATAGAAACCATGAGGATGTGACATGGATTTAGCTTTATTGCATTAAAAACATCTAGCACATAATCTCTCCATGTCTTTCTTGAGGTGTGGCCAATAGAAATGATCCATTACCACGGCTAAAGTGTTATCAGCACCAAAGTGCCCCCATCAGACCTCCTCCGTGAGCTTCACTAAGTATTAACTCCCTCATTGACCCTTGCGGTGTGCATAAGCGTTTGTCTTTGAGTAGAAAACCCTCTTGAAGGTAGAATGAACTACAAGCGCCTTTGTCACACTCTTTGTAGCACTCTCCCAGCTATGGATCATCTTTGTATAATTCCTTTATTTTCTCAAACCCCAAAACTTTGGCCTCCATGGTCGCAATGAGAGCATGCCTCCGAGACAAGGCATCGGCTACAACATTCTCTTTACCCTTTTTGTATTCCATCACGTATGGGAAAGTCTCCACGAACTCCAACCACTTGGCATGTCTTCTCTTGAGAGATGTCTGGCCCCTCAGATATTTTAGAGTCTTATGGTCCGTATGGATGATGAACTCCTTGGACAGAAGACAGTGTCGCCACGTCTCTAATGCACGGACTAGAGCATAAAGCTCTTTGGCACCACTTAACTTCTCACTGAAGAAAGCTACTAGCCTCTTCATCTGATGTAGTACTGCCCCACTGCCCAAATCAGATTCATCGCATTCTACTTCAAACATCTCATCAAAATCCGGAAGTGCGAGAACCGATGCTTGTGTGAGCCATGCTTTGAGGGTCTTGAATGCTGCCTCCTGAGCTGCTCCCCATGTAAATGAAACATTTTTCTTGATCACAGAAGTGAGAGGTGCAGCCACAATACTAAAATCCTGAATAAACCGTCGGTAGAAGCTTGCTAGTCCATGAAAGCTCCTCACATGCCCGATGGTTGTTGGTGTTGGCCAATCTCTGATGGCTTTGATCTTTTCCTCATCAACTTGCAAACCCTGTTTAGTCACTACAAAGCCTAAGAAGACATGTTGATCAGTACAAAACACGCACTTCTTAAGGTTGGCATATAGACCTTCATTTCGAAGTGTTTTCAAAATCAGTTCTAAATGAGTAATATGATCATATTGACACTTACTGTAAATGAGTATGTCGTGAAAATAGACAACTACAAATTTACTAATAAATGATCTTAAAACTTGGTTCATGAGCCTCATAAAAGTGCTCGGAGCGTTGGTGAGACCAAATGGCATTACTAGCCATTCGTAGAGACCTTGCTTGGTCTTGAAGGCAGTCTTCCACTCGTCTCCTTCTCTCATTCTGACCTGATGGTAACCACTCTTTAAGTTTATATTGGAGAACACAGTGGTACCACTCAACTCATCTAACATGTCGTCTAAACGGGGAATCGGATCCCGGTACTTAATAGTGATGTTGTTGATAGCTCGGCAGTCTACGCACATCCTCCATGTGCCATCTCTACAAGAAAAAAGCGATTTGCGATGGCAAAATCCGTAGCAAATCACTCGTCGCAAATCAACACGCCGAAGTCCGTCGCATTTGCGAGAGACAGATTCCGTCGCAAATTTGCGAGAGACAGATTCCGTCGCAAATTTGCGAGGGAATGTTTCGGTCGCAAATTTTCGAGGGAAAGTTTCCGTCGCAAATTGGCGAGGGAAAATTGTCGTCGCAAATTTTGCGAGGGAATGAAACCATCGCAAAAGTCGTCGCAATATTTGCGATGGATTTGCGAGGGTGATTTTCTTGTCGTCGCAAATCCCTCGCAAATATTTGCTAAGGAGTTGCGAGGATAATATCATTTGCCTTGCACCTCCCTAGCAAATATTTGCGAGGGAATTGCTACAGATTCTCGTAAATCCCTCGCAAATGTACAAATTTTTATTAATAATTTAATTTAATTTTAAAATAAAAAGAGAATATGAAATTTAAAATTTATATTTAAATTAAAATATTATATTTAAAAGAAAATACATAATTGTTCTAAAATAAAACATATGTGCATAAGCCAAGATAGACATTCCTGCTCTCGTTAGCAAAGTCTGAATGTACAGTCTGAAAGTGTTTCCACGCCTTTGCATCTAACGGATGCGTAACCTCCCCATCCTCTGTGGTATGTTGTGCATGCCATCTTATTGCCGCCGATGTCCTTTCTGATTGGTATAACCGTTTCAATCTATCGGTGATTGGCAAGTACCACATACGTTGGTATGCGACGCGGGCCCTTCCAGTAGTTGGTTGATATCTCGGCTTCCCAAAAAATCGACATTCATGCAACTTATCGTCATCTTTCCAGAAAATCATGCAATTGTCAATGCATACATCAATCATTTCTGATGGTAACCCAAGACCCGCAACCAACTTTTGTATATCATATTAACTCTCAGCGGAAAGATTATCTTCTGGCAAATACTCTTTAATTAGCTCAGCCTATGAATCCATGCAAATCTCATTTAGGTTATGATAACTTTTAATTGTCATCATCATAGATGCCAATGACAGTTTAGACTGTCCTTCTCTACATCCATCGTAAATGGGCTGCTTCGCAGCGTCTAACATTTCATAAAACCGTTTTGCTTCTATGTTGGGTTCTTCCCTAGTATTATCATCATCAAATGCAGTTGTAGTTTCATGAAATGCATCTGTAACCATATCATGAAACCTATTTCCCTGTTGACACCCTTCATCAATATTTCCCAATAAATGATCTTGGCCATAATTATAATTAGCATAATTTTAACTAGGTTGATTAACGCCATGATTCGTACTACTACTTCTTGCATCAACAGTACTACAACCTTCCCATGCGAAAACCATATATAATAGTTTGGCTTAAATCCTCTATTATATAGATGCCGCTTCACAGTATCAATTTCCTAAATATTTGGTGTTCTTGCACTTTCTTCATGGACATAAAATTTTACCGTCACGACTCGCACATGGTTGGTTGATAACACCAGTTTTTGACCATTTTATGGATCACTTTCATACTCTTTTGCAAGTGTTTTAATTCCGTTTTCAAAGGTTTTCAAATGATTTTCATGTTTTAGAGTTTTGAAAGACATTTCAGGTACTCGGGATAAAAGAGTGCATTTCGGAAGAAAAGTACGTTTTTGGATAAACTCGGAACGTCAAAAGTTTTGCCATCAAGAAAACCTTTTCACCGTCTGATCATCACCAAATTTGGTCACAACAAAGTAGAGACAACCAGATGTCAAATGCAATTGGATTGGAGACGATCCAATGGTTGGATCCTTAAAGATACACAAAAGAACTGAAGGCAAATGAAGCGACCCCGAAGAAGAAGTTCACCGCGCCTGGAGGAGTTCCAGCCGCGGCCAAGCACCATTCCGCTGCCCCTGGAGGAGTCCCAGCCGCGGCCAAGAAGTGTTTCGCCGCCCCTAGAATCCACGCACCCGCGGCCATGCCCAGTTCGTCCAAAGCGACGCTTTTCTTCACCCGATGCCAAAACCGTCTTTTGTCACCAAACCCTAAATGCCCTAAGCAAGAGTTGAAGACCTATAAATACCAGTTTACAGACTCATTTTCGAGTTGTTGGGTTTAAAGGGATTATCAAAGGGTAATTCTATGTTCGATAAGGATTGCACTTGGTAAAACCCTAGCCGATTTCTAGAGCTCTTTCTTATGGATCGTTGTTAATGCATGAATCTAGCGTTATGAACTAGAGGCTGACTCTAGGTGTTTAGAATCACGAGAGTGTGATATCTTCATATTTTACATGTTATAGCATACATTTTACTTAGAGTTTTGTGTCATTTGCATGCATAATCATGGTTTTGTCTTGCATTTAGGTCTCATTTAGAGTTTAGGACATTTGCATTAGGTCCTAGTGAGTTCTTGCATGTTTTGGAGTATTTTCTAGGTGATTGGAGGCAATTTGGGTATATTTGGAGAAATGGACCAAAGTAGAATACAAGGGTCATCTAAGGCGTCGGAAATAACTGGCAGAATGAAGGATTTGCGATCTGATTCAGATTCAATGGCCTTCATGAAAGTTGTATCCCAATGAGTTAGCTGTCGACTGGAAGTGGTGTGAGGCCATTCGGACATGTATTCCAGGAGATATGGCGGTTTTACCAAAGGTGTATCCGTCTGGCGAGGAACTAACGATCAACATCGACGTCACAAGTCAGTGTAACAGCTCAGTGTAAGATCAGTGGCTTCTTGCCATTAGCACCGATCTGTTGCACCGATCCGTGACGTCGGTGTAAGTGCCATTGACCAGGGTTGACCCAATTTGACCAGAGTTGACCCAGTTTGACTCCTTTGACTATTTAAACTTTCTAGACCTAATTTTTGTAGCAAGCTTTCTTCTTTCTAGAGTTGGGTTTTATCCCAAACTCTTCTTATGATTTTGGAGGGATTTTGATTTTTCTTCATACAAATGCCACTCTAGAGAATATTTTTTCAACTCTATCTTTTATTTATGCAATTTCTTTATCTTTATGTCTCTTTCTCTTTTGTTCTTCATGTTCTTTAGATTTTAGACTTTTTGTTGGATCATGGTTTGCTTGATTATGATGATTTGATGATTGATTTATGATGCTTATGTTAAGAATCCTTGCTTTCCTTTCTTTTTTAGTGTTCTTAATGCTAGATTAGGTTTGAGAAAGTTAATCTAGAACTAAGGGAATTTCATGCACACCAAGTGTTTGATGAAATTTCCTGATATATCATGGTTTTTACCCGTTTTTGACCATGATATAGGTCTTCTTTTTAGAGTATTTCTAGTGTTTTTGGAGTCTTTTAGAGTCTTTTCTGGTTTTAAGTACATTTGGAGCATAATTGGAGATATTGAAGTATTTTGGAGTTTTTTGGAGCAAAGCAGAGATCATCTAGCTGAGAAGTCGATTTGAAGCTTGAGTATCGACCGATACCACTTATGGTATCGATCGATACCGACTGCAGAGAAACAAGAGTCGCGACTTTTCTAAAGTTTGAAGAAACTGCTCTTTGGTCCAGAAGACTTTATTATTTACAATTTAGCTCAAAACGTGTTTTAGCATTATAATTAGGTTTTTCAGCCACTTTTGTTGGCTAAGCTTTATTTTACTTTTGAGAGTTTGAGAGAGATTGGTTCTCAGGTTTTTTGGGAGACAACTCTGAACCCTTTGTTTTCTTATTGATTTCTTTATGCAAATTCTATTCATCCATGATTTCTGTTCCATTAATCATGTCTGAGTAGATCCACTTTAGGTTTAGGGTTTTCTCATAAGGGATTTCATTGAATGTTAGGTTAATTAGTTGGTTAGGGTTCATAATCTGAATTAGTTCTTCACCTTAGGTTGTTCTCAAAGCTAATTTTAGGTTGACGAATCTGGAACTTAGATCTTAGGTTAATCGATTAGGCACGACAGTGCAATTGATAATCTGACAGAACTTAAGGTGAGCAAAATAGCTATCCGCAAAGAGATTTAGTTTAGTTGTTTTGTGAACATATCAAACTTGAACTTTAAAGCTGGTTTAGATCTTTAGGATTTGCAAAGAGATTTGGGATTCTGGGATTTAGACTTAGATAATTCTCGCAACGACAGTTGGTTAATTATAGTTTAGTGATTTGAGTTCAAGAACCGTGCATAACCTGAACCCTGACTAATTAGTTAATCTGCATTCTCTGATTTCCTGAGAAATACCATGAACCTATCTTTCCTCCATTGAACCACAACCTTTTTAATTTCGTTTATTTGCTTTCTGTTAAATTGAATCGCTTAGCGTAGTTCGAAACTAATTGATCTATTATGTGATTTTCTTGAGTCTTTGTGGTTCGACCCCTAATATACTGCAACTACTGCTTTAGTACTTTTAGGGTATTATATTTGAGCATATCAAATTTTGGCGCCGTTGCCGGGGACTCTAAATTTCACCATTAGATTTTAGCTTAGAATTTCGACTAAGTTCGTCGGTATCGATCGATACCCAACTGGTATCGGTCGATACTCGTCGTATTTTTTTTTTTGTTACTTACGTGTCTTGACTTTTGTGTTTCAGGTGTATGCCTAATGGCGAAACCAGGAGAAACAAGAGCACACAGTTGACTAATCTGTCCAACAAGGAGCTAGCTCACTTAGAGCGCACGAACATAAAGCACAAGAAACAAGCAGAGATGAACAATCCAGTTGTTTTGATTCGTGATGAGGCTGGTACTTTGAGAGACCAAGAGGGTCAATTGTGCAATGAGAGGGGGCAACGACTTGATGGAGATGGAAACATCATTGTCCCTNTATTACAAATAATTAAAAATAATTTAAATATGAAATGATATAATAGTCTTTTAAACTTATTGATTAGAATATGAAAAGTATATATTTTGTATTAAAAATGTATTTTTTGTTTAATTTTTTAATTATATTAATTTATATATTTTAAAATAATAATCAATCTATATATATTCAAAGAAAAAAATATATATTAAAAATCTTGCTATACTTTTCAAAATTAACCACAAAAACCAGAGTTCGTTGACTAACCACAAAAATCAGTCATTTAATGGTACATATTAGAGTTATGTTTTCAAGATTATAAGTTTTTGCGGGTTAGCCCGGATAATATTTTAGTTCACCGCAAAACGAGTTAAATAGACAAATTATTACAAATTGACAGCTTTATCTATAATCATTAGTTAGCCATATTGTAAAATTCATATAAAAACAATTTTTTTAAATTTCAAAACAATTTCTTTAAAAAAATTAACATGCGCTATAATTAGCGCGGATTAAGTCCTAGTTTTGAATTATAATCACAGAATGAACATCCAATCTCAACTTTATATCTACAATCTATATGATATATCAGAGTGGTCATTAAAAGATCCGGAGAAGAATTATTTTTATTATCTCTCAAAGTTTTACAATTTGTTTATCTCTCCTATATATAATAAACTTACATTAAATCTAGAATATACATGAATACATAAATAAGGAAATATTCATATACATGATAATATTGTATCTCTTAATACCCCTCCTCAAGTTGGAACATGAAGATCTCGAATGCCCAACTTGGATAAAATTGCTTGGAAAGGATGCCCACCAAATGCTTTAGTGAAGATATATGCTAATTGTCCAGTCGTTGAAACATGCTTTGTTCGAACAATCCCAGCTTGTATATCATCTCGAATGAAATGACAATCAAGCTCTACATGTTTCGTTCTCTCATGAAACACAGGATTAGCTGCAATGTGAAACGCATATTGGCTATCACAATACATATCCATTGCACCAGAATGTGTGATACCCATAGATGACAACAAACTCTTTATCCACTTTAACTCATTCAACGCAGCAACCATAGCCCGATACTATGCTTCTGCTGAAGAAAGAGACACAACATCTTACTTCTTTGACTTCCATGACACAGGAGAATTACCTAATTGTATCAACCATCCATTCAAAGATATTCTTGTAAGAGGGCATCCAGCCCAATCCGAATCACACCAACCTATAAGATGAAAATCACATTCAGCTTTCAAAAGAATTCCCAGTCCTAGACATCCCTTCAAGTAACGAACCACTCTCAATGCAGCCATCCAATGATCCTCCCTTGGCTCGTGCATAAACTGAGACAAGATGTGAACCGAGTAAGCAAGATCTGGTCTAGTCGCAGCCAGATAGATCAATCGTCCTACCAATCTCTGATACTTCTCCAGATCAGCAAGAACCGTACTCGTCGATTTCGCCAACAGATGGTTCGGCTCCATCGGAAACTCTACCGGCTTACCACCAAGTAACTCAACATCAGCAATAATATTAAGAGCATTCTTCCTTTGTGACAAGTAGATACCCTCTTTACTTCGTGCAACTTCCAATCCAAGAAAATACTTCAGTTTACCCAAATCTTTCATATGAAATCAACTACTCAAATATGTTTTGAACTTCTGTATAACCTCTGGAGAGCTCCCTGTTACCTCGAGATCATCAACATACACTAGAACATGCAAGTGAACCTTACCATGAACCAATGAGAAAAAGAGAGTAATCAGCTCTACTATGTATGAAACCATACCCCAAGAGTGCATTTGAAAGTTTAGCAAACCAACACCTCGGAGCCTGTTTCAAACCATACAATGACTTTTGCAAACGACAAACGACATCCCCTTCTTAGAAGAGTTGAAACCTTTAGGTAATCTCATATACACTTCTTCATCCAAGTCTCCATGAAGAAATGTATTATGCACATCCATCTGATGCAATTCCTAATTCTTCCCAGCAGCAACCTGAAGAACCAATCTAACAGTGCTCATCTTTGCCACTTGAGCAAATGTATCAGAATAATCGAGCCCCTCCTTTTGTCGATTACCACATGCTACCAGTCTTGCTTTATACCTTTCAATCGTTCCATCTGCATTATACTTAATAGTGAAACCCCACTTGCACTCAATAAGAATCTTGCCTGCTAGTAACTGTTCAATTGCCCATGTTTTATTTCGTTCCTAGGCTTCAATCTCCAATCTCATTGCTTCTCTCCATCGTGGACATTTCATTTCCTCATCGAATGTCCGTGGCACAACTCATGCAGTTATGCTACATAGAAACGCTCTATGTGACACAAGAAATCTATCACAATTCACAAAATTTTCAATTCCATACTCTTGACTTGACTCTTGGCTCCAGTAGATGCCTTCATCGTAAACATTGTGTTGAGTTCGTAGTCACGCAACCTGACAGAGGATTCTTTCTTCCTCATTCCTCGTCCCAACACTTCATCTGGTACAGAGTATGTACCTCTAACAACCTTATCGTGTGACTCTGTTACTCCCTGTGTGACACGATGTGTCAATACACCATGTGCAACAGAAGTTGTATCATGTACAAACTCATGTCCATGTGTGAATCCATCATCATCCTCTACAAATACCCTTATCTTTTCAGAATTGCAAGCATCATCCACATGTGTGTCTTTTAGCTCCAAATAAGGAAATCGTTCCTCAACAAAAGAGACATCACGAGATACAAAAATCTCATGTGTGTCCAGATCAAACAAAGACCATCCTTTCTTCGCGTAAGGATAACCAACAAAACACATTTTCGGCTACGACTAGCAAACTTGTCTCCATGTTGCTTTTGATTATGCGCATATGCAAGACACCCAAAGATCCGAATCTCACTATACGCATGAGGCTTGCCAAAGATAATCTCAAAAGGACTTTTTCTTTGTGTAACTCACACGGCGTCTGATTGATCAGATATGCAGCACTTAACACACAATGACCCCAAAATTCTATTGGCATATTTGCTTGAAACATCAACGCACGTGCTACATTCAATATATGTCTATGCTTCCTTGCAACTCTCCCATTTTGTTGTGGTGTTCCCACACAAGAAGTCTGATGAATCACTCCCACTTTACGGAAATAATCCTTCATTCGCATGAATTCACTCCCACTATCACTACGCACTATCTTCACATGCTTCTCAAATTGTCTTTGGATGAGAGAAAAAAAATCCATAATAGTCTTCTCAACCTGCTTTTTGTCGGTAAGAAGAAATACCCACTCAGCTCGAGAATAATCATCAACAATAGTGAGAAAGTAATAAGCTCCACACAAACTCTGTGTTCGATATGGCCCCCATAAATCACAATGTATCATCTCAAAACACTCCTTGCTTTTATTCGAACTCAACGGAAACTCACTACGACACTGTTTTGCTCGAAAGCATATGTCACAACCAATCACACCAATACGTCTATCATCAACCATCGATAACCTCCTAATCACTTTCTCAGAGGCATGATTCATCCTCTTATGCCACACCTCTAATGATTCCAACTTACCAACTTTCTTCACATTCGTAATCTTCTCAATACCTTGAAGAAAATACAATCATTCTCTCCTTTCACCCATTTCAATCGAGGCATGCAAACCACAATCATACACAAGACAACATGTCTTAGAGAACAATACACTACAACTCATCTCATCAACCATCTGTGACACAGATATGAGATTGCATTTCAATTCTTCGACGAAAAGAACCCGTTTCAAAGTCAACTTTTCTGTCAAAACCACACTCCCTTCTCGATCAGCAATCACAGTATTCCCATTAGGTAGACCAACCAAACATGGCAAAACTCGATGTGTGTCAAACAAAGTGTAACGTACCCGTCATATGATGTGATGCACCACTGTCAATTATCCACTCCTCTGTATAATTCTTACCACTCATATAATTTGCATATTCTGGTTTCGATCCAAGCATTCGCAAAAGCTTTTCCCATTGAAATTTTGTGAGCCCCGTCAAGGCTTCTGCATCAACATGTGATAGATCTCTGTGTGACACACTTTTCGCGTGTGGAACCACAAATTTTCCAGATCTGTTACGATCAAACCCTAGAGTGCTTTCCGCAACTACAACCTTATCAATATTCATCTTCTCAATACGAATAACTAACACAGCAAAACCTTGGTCAAACCCTTTCAACTTGGTCAAAATTATCAAGCCCCTTGTGACGAACAAGCACAAGCTCCACCAATGATTAATCAAATTAATCAAAACCAAATCAGACTTGGTTAAACAACTCAAGCCAACAGAAACGGATGAAAAACGAATTCGTAAACCCTACCTCGTCTCGTCACGAACACGAATCAATCGAAAATACAATCCAAGCCAACCTTGGCTCTGATACCATAAAAGATCTAGAGAAGAATTATTTTTATTATCTCTCAAAGGTTTACAATCTGTCTATCTCTCCTATATATATTAACCCTACATTAAACCTAGAATATACATGAATACATAAATAAGGAAATATTCCTATACATGATAATATCGTATCTCCTAATAGTCATTCTATTGGCAATGGACTGAACCTGGAGTGACGTAAAGATGGAGACTTTCAGTTTCGATTCAGCCTGATTTTATGGTGAAATTATAAGGAAGATTGTGGAAAGAAAAAATATACATACAATTTTGAATTGGGGATGATCCACGGCGAGGTAGAAATGCAGTTGTTGACTGCCAAAGAAAACAAAAATTAGGTTTTGGTAGAAGGTAGGAGATAAACCTCAAAAATCAGTGAAATGGAGAGTGAAACCTGGAACGAGAGGGACTGAAAAGGTGGAGATGGAGCTTCCATGGAATCCATAACCTCGGGATCCGAATTTCGAACGATAACTGAGCTATATTTGCTCTAAATTCTTAATTGATAAAGTTTAGAAAAAAAATCGCCGGACGAAACACGATCACCGCGCCGGACAAGGTTCCGCTCTGAAAACCAGGTCAAGGCTCAAACGGAGAAGAAGAAATAATAAAAGCTCAAATTGTAATGTTTTTTTCTTTTTTCTTTTATAAATTATTTTTTTTTGTTTTTTCTAATAAAGAGAAATATAGCAGGGTAAAACTGGGTTTTCGTAATATAAATTTTGTAAAATATACGAGATTTAATAGTTTGAGTATTGAATATGAAGTGTTTAATAGTTTGAGTATTAAAATGGGTCTCGTAAATAATCAGCGTATTTTTTGGAGAGCCAAAATAATTCGTGTATTTTTAAGGTTTTTTCCCTAATATAAACATAATTTTTTGATATTATTAACAAAATAAATTAGTTATATAAATTTATTTTATTTTTTTGATATTTTAGAGGTTAATGCTCTACCAAAAGTTCATATGAAAGCATAAAGGAATGAGCTGCAGTTTTTTTTAATACTTTCCTAAATGCTTTATCAACAAAAGTTGATTGGTTGATAAAAGACTTAATGTTTTTTTAAATGCTCTATCAATCAATGCATAAGCAGTGCAACAAGTTTTTTGTGTGTGAATTAAGAACATAATTAGACAACTAGATATCAAATTTCGGATTAAGGAAATAACTTAATATACGACCACACTAGCTAAACCAAAAAATAATTCGGTACTAGATTCTAATTCGTGCGCCCGTACGGGAATTATTTTTTTGTCTATGAAATTGTAATATAATTTGTGTTTATTTTTATGTTTAGATATGATTTGTTTTTGTATATTTAATTTTTGTAATATGAGACATATATTTATTTTGTGTTTAGATAAAATTTGTTTTTGTAGATTTAATTTCGTAATATTAGACACATATTTATTTTGTGTTTAGATATAATTTGTTTTTGTAGATTTAATTTTCGTAATATGAGACACATATTTATTTTTTGTTTAGATATAATTTGTTTCAGGTCTAGATTTTCATCCGCGCCCGCGCGGAATAATTTTTTTTAATATAAATTTAATGCAATATTTTCTGATCATGGTCAGACCAGCTGGTCCGGTTATAGCTCTAAAACCCAGGATCCAGACAACAATCCGGTTCGTTATAGCTCTAAAACTCGATACTATAAAATCCAATAAAACTCGTAAAAACTCAGCAAATAACCGTAAACTGGACATAATCGTTGATCCGAATGGATCATGGTTCCGTAATAATTCAATCAAAGGGTTTTCTTTTGTTTTTATTGAGTCATTCAGATTTTACAGTCTCGTACTTTATAATCTTTTTTCGTTTATGAATAATACTTTATCAACTAAAATAACAATTACTTTCTCAGTTAGGCATATCTTTTTTTAACATATTTTAGAAATTTGTTAGTTTTTATACTTAAATATATATATATATATATATGTGTGTGTGTGTGTGTTTGTGTGTGTGTGTGTGTCGTGTGTATATATATATATAATTTCATTTATTGTTGATTGCGGTCGGATCGCATTGAACCGGGTTAACCCATGAACCCGGTGGCTCAAAAGACTCTCCGGTTCGCTTCCCGGGTTGGATTTCAAAACATTTATTTAATGTATTAAATTTTATAACATGATTTTTGTATCATTTAAGTTAAAACCAGAAAATCTAGCAGAATTTAAACAATTTCGTTTAATATTTTCAACTTAAAATCTCTAAAATCTAGTATGATTTTCACCCGAATTTAAATTTTAATCCACATTGAGGGCGAGTGAAAATTTTTATTTGTTTTTATCTTGTATGTTTTTTATATTGTATGAAAATATATATTTATGGTATAACATGTATGATTCAAAATTAGTAATTTTAGCTATCCAAATTTCTGACCCATTTTGTAAACTTTATTATTATGTGAATTTAGATTACTACACAACCAATCTATATATTTATGAGTGTTAAAATGGGCTCACACTTTTTTAATCTGCCTCGAATCAGCCTACTACCTTGAATCTTTTGACAAACCAACCCGCAAAAGACGGCGATTATAAAAATATAACTCTAACCCGCCTATCATATTACCGTATAATATAAATATTTACTAATTTTAAATATTTGAAATTTTAGACTGATTGATTATGATAAAAAGATACAATAACATATTCGTTTATCATTTAGTGTTATTATGATAATATTATTTAAATTCAAATATTTAAATTAATTNATTTTAATTTTCGAAATTAAATTAAAATATAAAATAAAATACATTTTTAATTAATATTGCATTATATTGACATGTTTGGCAACATGAATAATAAATTAGTAATTTCAAATATTCAAAATTAGTAACTTAAATCTAAATTAATATCTGATTTATCATTTTTTAAAAATAATAACTGAATTTTCTAATTTTCGGTAAATAATCTAACATATATCTAAGAAAATCCAAAATAATCTAAATTAATATTTTAATTTTCGGAATTAAATTAAAATATAAAATAAAATAATTTTTTTAAATTAATATTGCACAAAAAATATATGTTTGGCAACATGAATAATATGAATAGTAGTTATGCAGGATAAGAATATGATTATATGAAGGTGTCACTGTTTGGACACAAAAGTGTACCACCTTTAGCGGGGTGTATTGAATCTAACATTTGGAGTAGGACTGGGCGTTCGGGTTCGGGTTGGGTATTTCGGGCTTCTGGTATTTCGGGTTTAGGCACATAGGACCCGTTCGGGTATTTTAAGCTATCGGGTCGGGTTCGGTTTGGTACTAATCGGTTCGATTCGGGTTCGGTTATAACCGAAGTAACTATGGGTTCGGGTAAGTTCGGGTATGATCGGGTATGATCGGGTATTTTTGGGTATTTTACCCGAACTATGAATAAAACCCGAAATAGTTCAAAGTGCCCATAATTCAACAAAGAAAGATAGAAATTCTAGCGAGCTGAAGCGCCACCAAAATGCATAATAAAACAAGAAACTTAAGCTAATTGCGAATCTATTTTCATCCGTCTTTTTCGAAACTTAAGCTAATAAAACAAGAAACTTAAGCTAATTGCGGAATCTAATTGCGAAAACTTAAGCTAAACATGAATATCACACAACTGCAATTTCGAATAAACTATAGCGACAGATCAGTCCAAGCAGTTTCTAAAACCAACAAGAGAAACTTCACGAAGACAGTTGTTTCTCCTAGCCGGAGTTTCTTGATGATTATCTCAAGTCTAGTCTTATCCTTTTTTCTAGCTTTTGTTTTTATTTGATTATAGGAAAATCAGAGACAACACAATCAGAGACATTGCAAGACAAATTAAGCTGCAGCGAGGCAATAAACACTTTCCACACAGACAAACCATAAACCGGACATGAACATCACCCAAAAAAATCAATTGTGGGCTAATTTGACCCCAAAAAAACAACGAAAATGTGAAGAACAAAGAACTATGAAGAAGATGAAGATGAACTGAGGAGAGGTGAAGAACATACCTGCGATCGATTCCTCGAACTCTCAGACGGAGAAGACGGTGAGGAGAAACGCCGAATTTTTTGTGCCAATTTGAGTAATTGAGATTACTAATATATGGGGATCTAGGGTTCAAGCTGAAGAATCGGGACCGACTTCGGATTTGATCGAGTTACAAAAAAAAAAAAAACATCGCGACTTTACAGAGGATAGACCCGACTTCGGATGACTTCGGGTAACACTTCGGGTTTCGGGTTTAATCCAAACCCGACCCGATATCCGATCTAGTTGAAGGTAAGACCCGTTCGGATATTTAAGAGGATCTGAAACAAAAAAAAAACGCCCAGCCTTAAATCGCTACTTCGGGTCGGGTTCGGGTTCAAGTTCGGGTTTTGGATAAAACGCCCAGCCTTAATTTGGAGTAATTTGTATTAAAAATCACAAATCATATGTTATTCAAACATGAATTTTAAAAGTATTTTAAAATTTCATGTTATTGAACTAGTGATTTCTAATGAACCTTCAAATCCACTATTATTGGAAATATTTTAAGTAGTGGGTTTTAGGGGACTTTTAGTGATTTGTAAATGTTATAATGGAGTTTCTTAGTTAAAATAAAATAAAAATTCAAATCTCATGGTTTTAGGTGAGATTTCATAGTTATTTAAAAACAATTCATAACAACTTTCCTAATTCATTCAAATCATCTAAAAACTCACTAAAATTCAATTCTTTCTAAATCCTCCTAAATATTACACCCCCCTAATAGTATTGATGCTTACAAAACAAAAAACTGGGTTTCACTTTGATTATTATTTTTTTGAACAATCCTACATTCATTATTTTAAAAATGATAGGATTTTATGATGATTGTTGACAATAATATTTTGATGAAACAAAGTAAAATGATTCATTGTAGTATCAAATATTCGTAAGGAAAACACATCAATTATATATAAAAAATGGACGATGTCAATCGAATATCAGAATGCAAGTAAGTTCTAAAGGGTATGAGGGAAAGAGAAGCAAGAAGCAAGCATCACATTGCGACATTGCATGGCATACGTGATACGACCTTCGAAAGTATCCTTGGGAATCATCCCTTCATGTTATTTATTAACTCATACATTTCGCATACGGCTGAGTTTATGATGGTCGGAAAAATATTTGATTTGCTTTGGAATATGTATAGATATGAAGTCTTTTTTTTAATGTGGAATTTGTTAGATGATATTCGTTTTATTAGAAGATTGAGTGAAGAAACTTGACTATAGTTGACGAATACCATCTTTGTTAGATGGTATTCGTTTTATAATGATACCATCTTTAGATGGTTGTTTTCCGGGTAAGTAAAATTATATTGTCAAATGAGGATTTTTATGAAAAAGAAAAATCATAGCCTTACAAAAGAAACAAGATGAACACGATACCTTAAACAAAGCGAAGACCATGAAATATTATAAGATACATGTACAAAAATTAAAAAGTAAATTTGAATCATTTTTATTAAGATCGTATATATATATATTATTATTAAAGATACATAAAAAGTTATATAATAGATCCGGGGAACTTTTTAATACAAATGCTTTTAACGATTCTAGTATCGAAAGCTTTGTTAGGATAGATAATCAAAAGACAATCAGGAAGTGTTTTTACTGCTTTGCAACAATCTTTTGATAGCCATCTGATATCATTATCCGACGCTAATCTCACCGCATCGAAACATCCAGGCACTTTATCTAACGCTGTTATGTTCACACATATGATCGAATTCGACTGAGCTTCTGATGGTTGGAAAATCAATGTTGAGATTAGGCTTAACAAGAAAAACATCACTTTGGTCTGTTTTGGTTTCGTTTTTGACATTCAAAAATAGTTGGTTTTTGTAGTTGCAGGTTCGGATTGTGTAGCGCTGGTATCTATGGTTTCATAAATAAATAAACAATAGTTTGTATTAGAATTAGATGTTGTGCAGGGAGTTTATATATATAGGGGTGAAGCTAGATGGGATGAAGGGGTGCACATGCACCCATAATTTTTTTTAAACTCCATGTATTTTTTACCTAAATTTTTATATGCATTCATAATTATTTAGAATTTGCACCCATTAAAAATTAGATAAAGCCTCAAAGACAAAATTTTAAAAAAGTAAATATATTTAACAATTAGTCCATTTAAGAAAACAAAAATAATCTAAACTATAAAGTCCATTTATGTTAATCAAATCTTTTTTGTTTAAAATTTCTAATTAATATGACATTATATTTTTAAATACTTTATTTAATATTTATTAATTTAATATTAGTGCATCCGGTAAAAAAATCTTCTGGATCCGCCCCTATATATATAGAAGATAGATGAAGAAATTTTGACTATAAGAAACAAATTTTTTTGGAAAGTGTATATATTTGTTTGACCCATATGCATATTTACAATCAATTTGTGTATCAATTATGTGATCCTATCAAGGAAAGTATACATTAGCTCTTTCCATTGTACGCCTTTCTTCTCTCATATATTAAAATATCATTCCATGTCAAAGTAAAAACAAGTCGCTCTTCCATAATGACTATTGAGGGTAAACAAATACCGATTAAGAGCAAGAAACTGAGTACAACATTACGTTTGGGTGTAAGCCAAAGACAATGAATGAAGTTGTTTGAATTTTTCTAGATAAATACTAATATTATTGTATTTTACTTCTTATTTTAACGATCCTTTGCATAGTTTACGTAATAATGTAATTATAATCAATTGGTTCATCTTTTGCATTAGTTTATAAAAAATGGATCTGGTTTTTTTTTTTTTTTTGGCATTAGTTTATAAAAATGAATCCGGTTGTTTATGTTGCTTTTTTTTTTTTTTTCAGGATCAAAATTTACAAATATATTCCCAACAAATAAGGAAGATTTTATATTAGAAGGAACACGATATATAGATGAACATGAGACCCCCCAAACAAAGCAAAGGACCACGTAATATTTACAGGGTGAGAGAGCAAGTGAAAGGAATAGGTATAATTTGAGTGTCGTAAGAAAATTAAAAACTAAGTATGATTCATTTTTTCTTTATTATAATGTACTGGATTATGTATTGCGTGATACACAGATAAAAAAATAAAAGATTTATATTCTAAAATTGATAATATACTTAATTATGACCCGTATAGTTAGATTCCAAATTAAATTTTCCATTTAGTTATCCATGAATTACGTTTAATAATTCATATTTAAGAAAATTCAAAATTGATTCATATTACCCATAAATCTGATAAATAATCCCTTTAAATGAATGAGAGGTTTCCATAATTACCAAACACACGATAACAAATTTTTCCTCTTCTAATTTTATATATTATGAATCGTATATATATTTTTTTTATATTTAACACTTTTTATTTGCTAAGTTTTATTTTTTCTCTTACCTTACCTTTTCAATGTTATTAGGTTCCATTATATAAAACACAATTCTTTTTCCTTTTTTGTTATTTTTATTTGGTAGTTTTTATTTTTTTCTCTTACTTTACTTTTTCAACGTTATTAGTTTCCATAATATAAAACACAATTCATTTTCTTTTTTTGTTATTTAAAAAAAAAAATAACTAACAATATGAAAGTTTATATTATTACTTTGACACATGTCGCGATCTAAATTAACAACGACACATGTTACGATCTCGTGAATAAAAATTATCTTACGTGTCACACTCACGTTGATAAATTCAACTTAAAAGTTTCCTTTTGTCACTTTACTTTATTATAAGTTTTCATTACTTATTTTTGTTTTTTCTTTCATGTTGAGAGATTCAATTTCAAATGTTCATTTTGGTCATTTTCCTTTATTATAAATTTTCTTTGCTTATTCTTATGTTTTCTTTTTTAAGATTGTCTTTTTTTAGTTTAACCTTTTTCAATATTTACTTTAATTTATTTTTACGTTTTTAAATTAATTGACACATGTCAAGATCTAACTTAACCGTGAAAAATGTCACGATCTCGTGAATGAAAATTATCCTACGTGTCAGCTTTATATAATAAGATTATTAAAAGAAGGTACACTGCTGCACTTTTCTCTCCCTTCTCTCTTCTTCTTCTTCCCCTTCTCCGATCTGATCAGTTTTCCGGCCGATGTCGGTGGGCTTCCATAGCCACGGCGTCGGTCTGGCTTTTGTTTTATAGTTTTTTACTTTTCTTGCTTCGTTTACGGTTCACCCTCCGGCTTAGCTTGTTTTCCGGCGTGGGGTTTTGTTTTGTCTTAGTTCCAATAGTGCATCGGTGTGGTGGTCTACGGCGTTTCTTTGCGATGGAGGGGCTCTCGGTTAGGTCGCCGGCAACGAAGCCTTTTGGCTCTGAAATAATCCAACGATGATTTGGTGGCTAGTTCTCGATTTACAGTGGTATGAGACAAGCGTCGAAGGCTTTCCGAGTTCCGGTGGTCCCAGATCTGGGTTTGGCTTTTCTTCTTTTGCAAGTAAAGTTACGATCGGAACAAAAAAATATATATCGATCTTGTCTTCCCCGTGGGTTGAAGTTACGCTGGGCTTCAGATCTTTGTTGTTAGGTCCTTGGTTTGTGTAGTGGTTGTTTTTAGTTTTTGGCTCCGTTTCCGGGGGTTTCTTATCCCGCAGGCTATGTTTTCGGGGTTTCATTTTTTGCCGGCTATTGTAATATTGTATGTTAAAATCGTTGCTGGTTTGTGGCGTTTGATGGCTGACGGACAAGTTCCGTAGACTTAGCATCAGCATCTCTTCTTGAAAGAGTACAACGTGATGCACGGAGGCGGCTTGAAATTTCTTGCTTGGAACATAGACGAGTCGGTCAATGATTACTTTGGATAGAATCTTAGCATCTTCGAGTCTTTATTGTTAGGTTTTGATGCTAGTTTTCCTGTAATTGAAGTTCCCATCAATAAAACCTCTAGACGATTAAAAAAAAAAAAAAGGTACACAAAAATTATAAACTTGGTCGAGCAGGGACCGTATAAGTACAAATGACTCTGAAGACACTAATAGGTAAAAGTCTGTCAGGATAGACATTCAAGAAGCAAGTATCAGGAAGTGTTGCGTATACTGCTCTGCAACACTCTACTGTTAGCGATCTATAATCTCTGTTCGACGCTAATCTCAACACATTGAAACATCCCGGCACTCTGTCTATCCTGTCTGTCGAACAATACTTGATCGGCGGAGCTGCTTCCGATGGTCGGGAAATCAATACCGAAATTAGGGCTAACATGAAAAACATCACTTTGGTTTGTTTTAGTTTCATCTTCTTTTTTTTTTAAGGTTTAAGAAAAAAATTTGGTTTTGTGGGTTTGGATTAGTGTATTAGATGTTGTGTAGGGAATTTTCTTATATACAGAAGATAGGTAAAGAAAGTTTGACTATAAAATTAATTTGGAAAGTTCATATACTTGAATATGAGCCATATGCATGCATATTACGAGATGCACAGTCAATTTCTTCTCTCATATATAGGAAAATCATTGAATATGAACAAATCAATTTAAAAGTGCATATCGTCTCCATCTTTGAATATGATTTCTTCTCAACTTCTCTTAATTTTGAAGGTTTCCCCAAAATTTAGTTCAGGTTATCAAGAATGTGATGAAAATACAAACATGGCTACTTTTTCTTATCTTATTTCATGAATTTAAATGGGATGAAACAGAAGAATTACATAACATAATCTGTAAACTGTAAGACATTATAAACTGCAACAAGACAGTATTATAGTTGTATCTCTACAAACTAAACAAGTAACGCAATCTGCTAAAGCACAGATTCAAAGAACTAGCAAACATACCATCTCTTTTCTACTCTCTTGACATATTCATCAGATACCTGAAAGGTGATTGTGCACGCTTAGCTTTGGCCTAATCTAGACCAACACTGTATTCCTCTCCACAACCGCATTTAGTGATGTAAGAAATTCCCTGCAGCAAGTAAAGGTGGTCATGATCACATAGTTAATAATCAAAATCAAGCCTATAAATCAAATGTCACCTTCAGTTTCTCAGCCTGACTCTTCAGCGAATGTAAATACTCTGCCTCACCAGACTCATCTGACAAGAGAGCTGTGTATTCCTCTTCTAGAACCTTAACATCCACTGACATTAACTCCGGCTGCATTGTTCACAAATTCAGAGAATATTATAGTATCAGGTGCAGGAAAAATCATACATAATTGAAAATGGAAATAGGCCGAGTGGGTTTATCTTGATGTGAGCATAAGATCTAATTGATCCAACCTTAAATTCATTAATCTTGTGCTTCACATGCTCAATTGATAGCTTGATCTGAAATGAAACTTTATAGTTCAGAATTGTGCTCAAAGAGATAGATCATGTACTCAAAATTACCGGAATAGGAAAAGTAACTAAGTTCATCTCGAAAAACATATATCACAAACACAAAGTACCAGAACCAAAACCACCATTAGTAAAAAGTTGATCTGAAGTAAATAACCTTCGAGTTTTCCTGTATAAGGTTGGATCTCATCTGTTTTGCTTGATCAAGCTTTGCTCTAGCAGAATCTGATAGTTCCATCAGGTTTTTCCTTGTTTCTTTTGGCTAACATATCAAGGACCGACAAGAACGGGATAAGAAATCCTAACCTCAGTTACTTGTGATGTAATAAGCATTAAGGATTCATAGGAGAAGGAACCTGTCCTTGTTGACCAGTTTCATTGCTCATATGGGAAACAAACCAGCCCTGGCCAAAATAGAACGACAGAAAGGTAAATGTGTTGGTAAACAGCGAATGATATCACACCAAGAGGATGCAAATAAAAAAACCTTTTGCTCCTCTAGTTTGGTTCTAGCTTCCTCTGCAGTCTTTATATAGTTAGAACTGCAGTTAGAAACAATGAATTTGACTGTCGTCAGGTGATTCCAAAACCACAATCCAGCTCAAGCAAGATTTTCTTTGAATTACCGCTTCGATACAAGTTTTGCAGATATACTGTCTCGTTCTTGTAGGATAAGCTCCAAACTCTACAACACCGGATAACAGTTTACCCAGTTTAAGCAGACACAAATGAACAACTGTGTGACAAAGTACAGTGGTAACTTCTAGAGCATAACTAGATATATATATATATATATATATATGATTTTATATTTCTGCTTCTACAACGCATATTCATGGCTTACATAAGAGGATAAATACCTGTGCAAGATTTGCTGAATCAGATTCCATTGACGAAATTTTTCTCTGCCTTTGAAGTATATGTGAGCATATCTCGCCTTTTGTCCTCGTCTTCTGATCTGTCTCTTCTTTAAGCCTCTTCGTCTCAGACAATGCTTCAAACAGTGATACAAAAATTGAAAAAAAATCATGCAAGATCTCATCAAAAAGAGTGAGTATGAAGCTGAGTACAAAATGCAGATCCAGAGACAAACTATCTTGAACATGAACGAAGGACTGCTACTCTGATACTCAATAGTTGATCACGAATCAAGCCAAACCAACATTTAAGAAAGGTATTATAATTTTGAAATAACGACTAAATTGTTTCATCAGAAAGAAAAAAAAAAGTGATGTGAATCATCACAAAACAAAAAAACCTAATCTGAGCAATGACATCAATTACACATGAAACAAAATGGGAAATGTCAAACAGAAGAAATTTAGTGCTCAAAATCTGTGGAAACAAAATTACTTTCAATTAGCATAAAATTTCCACGAAGATCAACGGATTTCCCTTAAAACCAAGAGAAGACACCTAAAACTTGTCCGTACATGTCAACTGACAATTTTGATTCCGAAAAAATTGAGAGAAACTAACCATGATCGAGATCTTTCTCCAAGGTATTGATTGTGGTAATCTGCATCTGTTCCTCGACGGAGACCTTTGCCGCGTGATCCTCAACATCTAACCTCAATCGAATCCATGGAAGAAAAAAAAATCAAACAGATAAGGCAAAATCCACAATCCCCGCATCTAAAAAACGGGAAAATCAAAAGCGAAGAGGAAGATTGATTATACCAGTCATTTGAGACCGGAGAGTCTTCATATACTGCAGGTACTCCTCCATCTCTTCTCTTTCACTCTCGGATTTCAATTCAAACCTATAACCAAATCCGATTCAAAACAGATGAAAAAATTTCAGAAGATTTTTGAATCAGATCTTCGTACGAATCTGAAGAGCAACAAAAAATGGTTTAGACGAGCGCTCACTTTCGGGGAAAATTCAAAAGGGGGCGAGATTTGAAACTAGCGAGGGAGTAAATTACAATCGGGTCGACCCGATTTAGTGATTTGGACTAAAAAGAAGCCCAATTTAAAACTCGACAAAGGCCCATTAAAACTATTTTGGCCCGTTTACCCGAACCCGATTCTGGTTCCTGAAGCGGTGGAGGAACGCTCAACACAAATTAACAAGAGAAGACTGATTTGAGTTCTTCAGGTTTCTTCAGTGAACATCGATTCATCAGTTTTTTTTGAAGAAATCTTGATGGCGATTTCGAAAGTTAGATTGAAAGCTTGGTTTAATGAGAAGATCAGCGAACCTCTTGTCCAGATCTTGCGCAGGTTCTCTACTGTGACTCTCTCTCTTCATTCCAAGTGAAATTCTTCTATCTTGTTGTGATCAATCGTTCTATGTATCCTAGATTTGGTTACTTGTTCATCTTTGTAGTTTGATGCATTTCCTATTTCTCGTTACTTGTGGAATTGAATCAAATAGATAACTTGTGCTAATGGTTATTATTGCTCCGTCTTTGGTTTCTTATCTGCAACAGTAGAAGACCTAAAGACTCGATTGTTTCGTCATATTTTGTGTTTTTGAAAGTGTTGATGTTGTAAGAAAGCAAACCAAGCTTTGATTTGTTTCCTTTTTTTCGATTTTCTTTTAGAGGTGCTGAGCCAAAGCAGCTGGCTTTCTCTGCGGCACTAGGCATTACCATGGGAGTTTTTCCAATCTGCGGTGCGTTCTCGTACCCACTTCCTGTTTCCTCAGAAACAAAGCTTTTTGTTTTGTTCGAAGAGTTGCTCATTGGAACATCTATAGTGTTTGTGATCTCAAAGTTTTGATCTTTGTGTTTTCAATAGGTGTTACGGTGTTGCTATGTGGAGTGGCTATTGCGTCGCTCGGATCTCTTTGTCACGCTCCAACTGTGATGTTGTTCAACTTCATTGCTACTCCAATAGAACTAAGGTAACCATTTTACTTTCCACTTCAAGTTTCCTTTAAAACTTACCGCTTTAATCGTTACAAAGGGACAACACAAAACAGTGTTTTATCGATTTTTTCCGGTATCAAATTGAGTCCTTATGTGTAATTTTGGTTTTTCGCTACATGTTTTGAAGTCTTGTGGTGCCTTTCTTACGGCTTGGAGAAAAACTAACCGGTGGACCCCATTTTCCTTTATCATCCGATGCCCTAAAGAAGGTTTTCACAGGCCAAGCTTCCCGTGAAGTTTTTTTCAGCATTGGTAATGCGGTAAGGTTCTTCTGGGTTAGCTTAGTGGTGCAGATTTTGGATTTTATCAATTCGATGCAGAGCTGCTCACAGCATTTCGGTTAGGGTTTTCGTATAACCTACCTAAACATGAACCTATTTTTGCAGCTACTAGGGTGGCTCATAGCGACTCCATTTGTGATAGTTGGACTGTACCTTCTGTTTCTACCATGTTTCAAAATCCTTGTCCGTAAATTCGGCTCTGCTTCTCCAACCGCAAAGACACCTACCAGTCTGCACTCAGAACTCAAGACAAAGGAAAGGGTCGCTTAAATCATCAACAAGAGCAAGAACCTCACATCTACTTCACCACTCTGTATCGAAACTTGACACCGTGCACTGAAACACCAAGGTTTCTTGGTTTCTTCTAAGAAGAGCGTTGGAGTTTCTGTGACCTTGTGCTCTGCTATGTTTGTGTGTTTCTGCAGCAATAGGCCTGTCTATATAAAATCAGTGTTAAGACTAGAACTGAAGTAGCGTCGGGGCAATAACGCATCGCGTTGTGTCAGTGTGTGTATGATGATAATATATAGGTAAATCTTATACTAATCTTTTATATATCAAACTAAGTCTAACTAGTTTGATGACTTGATCTAATGGTCCTGTGAAATTGCTTAAAACCAAAAAAACAAAAAAAAACAATCTGGTATGCGTCTCCATTTGGTTGCAACTTTCAAAACAGTATTATCAAGAACCTGAGGTTGACAACTTGATAGATGATTTTGGCACGACGCCAAAAACAAAACAAAAAAATGAAGAATTTGTGGACTATGATCGGTTGTAAACGTTTTCCTTCCTTTCTTGTTTACTTGGCTCACTAATATATTCTCTTTGTTTTCCGGCCAAAATCAAAGGGAAAATTAACTAACACTTCTTAATCAAATCATTAAATGCGCCTAATATCTATATCTAATTTCCGATACCAATCCTGAAATCTGACAAAATAAATAAGTGAAGAAGGAAACAGACACTTGCCATCTACTGAAAGCTAAATGCTTCACCTGACATACGTTATTAGTTTATTACCCATTATTGTTTCATCTCCGATCTCGAATCGATCTCTCTTGTTTCTTTCACTCTCTCGCACTCGCAATTAAAGGAGGCTGCTTTTTTGTGGGTTTTGGACATTGAGTTGTTGTCTGTGTCTGTGTCTGTGTGTGTGTGATGTCTTACAGCAATTCAAACCCAGAAAGTTACAGCTCATCCACCGCCACGAACTCACCGGAGCTTAAACTCTATCAAGCTTTAATCTTCTCTGTCCCAATCTGCTTCACATTCATCATCCTCTTCTTGTTCTACCTCTTCTACCTTCGTCGCGGCAGCGCCGATTTGTCTTCCCTCGGAATGCGAACCACTTTCCTCGCCGGAAACACTCTCTCCACGGTAACTCTTATTTCTCTGCTTCTCTTCGGCATAGATAGATGCATACTTCCTTTGATGAGTTTTCTGTTTCGTTAATGGGTTTAGTTCTGTAATGGTTGGTGGGTTTAAACATGAACAGGCTGAATTAGGGTTGAGCAAAGAGCTGAGAGAGATGCTCCCGATTGTCGTCTTTAGAGAGAGCTTCTCCGTAATGGATTCACAGTGAGTTTCCAGATTCTTTTCTCTCCTTTGCAATTTAATCCTTCTTTTCACGACCATCCAAGGCTTATTGCAGGAAAATTAAGAATAAGGTGTAGGGATTAGTAAGGTTACATGAATAATGAATTAGAACTAAGTTTTACATTGTTGATGAAAACAAAGATAGGTGGTTAATTTCTGATCTGCCTTGGTTGAGAAATGTGCTATCTTCGGTTTGGATCAAATTTGTTACTTGAATTGTAGGAGGTTGAACAGTTGCTTCCATGATCAGATAATTGTAGGAGGTTATGGTGGCTATAGTTTATGGACAATGTGTATTATGTAATTTGGAAGAGAGAGTGAGAGAAGGAGATTTTAAGATTTTGCATAATTGGACTTGATCCTTGTTACTGAGAATTAAGAATAAACTGCATTGGAACTTTTTGATTTTCAGATGTTCAGTGTGCCTTGGGGACTATCAAGCAGATGACAAGCTACAACAGATCCCGGCATGTGGACACACTTTTCACATGGACTGCATTGATCTTTGGCTCACATCACATACCACTTGCCCTCTTTGCCGTCTCACTCTTATCCCGAGCCAATCCCATCAAAGCCAAGAAGAAGATCCTGTTCCGAGTCTCTCGAGCACCGATGGAGGAGTGTCGAGTCAACCGGAATCTCATCAGCCAGAAATCCACGGAAATGATGGCCAAGAGCAACAATGTGATCCGAACGAATGTGATCGAGATGCAGAGAGCTTTAAGGAAACGCAAGAGGATGAAAGAAACAGCATCGGGACATCCGATGGTTGTTGTAATTGTAGATTTGGTTAAAGATTACAGCTTTTGTTCCGTCCTTCATGTAACTGTAAAGTTTGCCGCTTTCTTGCGTTTGTAACTTGTAAGCTGTAATATTATTGCATTTTGTAGGCGTGAAAAATGAGAGATTGATCCATAGAAGAAGAAACGAAAGCTTAGGAAGAAGGCAAATGTCTGTATGTTTGGGATGAAACAGAAACTTGTGGAAACTTACCAAATTTCCTTTCTCTGATAAACTTGTTCCATTATCTTTTGTGTTTGCTTGCGCGCAAAAACAAAGAGTTTGGTCTGCTACAAAATCGAATTTTCAAAAAGGGTCTGTGATCTTAGCCATAATAGTCTGAAAAAAAAAAAAAAAAAGATAAGATAAAGGCAATATATACGAGAAAGAGAAAGAGAAAGAGAAAGAAAAAGCAGAGTCAAAGGTGGGTGAGAGACTAAATCAATCACACGAATTTAGGAGAGGGAGATGTGTAATCAGATGAGCAATCTCAGATTACTTTCCCGTGTTTCTGCTTCATCTTTGAGGAAAAAAAACAAAGCTTGTTGTATTGTCCTCTCTCTGCTTTAATGCTTTCTCTTTCCCTCACTTTCAATCTCCTGTTTGGTCCTATCAAGATTCCATTCGTTGTTTCTTGGCAAAGATAAGGATCTTAAAACTCGGTGATTTTCCAATCTCGTTGTCCTAATCTGGAGGGTTTCCTTTTGCACATTCCCAAAACCCTAGACCAGAACCAGAGAGGATTTTTTTTTTTTTCATCTTTGACTTTCTTGCCCCAATCGAAAGTCCCGACATGGGTTTAATCCAAAACACAGTTCACTACTGTTGTGTCTCAAGAGACAATCAGATTCTGTACGCTTACAACAATGGCGGAGACCACCGCAGCAACGAAAGTCTCGCTGCCTTGTGTTTGGAAAAGACTCCGCCTTTTCACAAGTGGTACTTCGAAACCATAAGCAAGAGGACGTTCGGGTTCTTGATGGAAGATGGGTTTGTGTATTTCGCCATTGTTGATGAGGTTTTCAAGAGATCTAGCGTTCTTGAGTTTTTGGAGCATCTGAGGGATGAGTTGAAGAAAGCCGATAAGAAGAATTCGAGAGGAAGTTTCTCTGGGAGTATCAGTTTTAGCAATGTTCAAGATCAGCTTGTACGGAGACTCATAGCTTCATTAGAGCGTGTTGCTGAGACTAATCATCTCACTTGTCTTCCATTATCATCACCTTCCATTGAACAAAGCGACGCAGCTAATTCCACGAAAGCCCCGCTCCTGGGAAGATCCAACAAGCAAGAGAAGAAGAAAGGGAAAGATCATGTGAGCACATTGAGAGGCATTGAGTTAGAGGAACAACGGAGATCTACTGATAGAGGAAACGTTACGGAATGTTCTAATGCCTCATCTGCAGCAGCAGCAGCAGCAACAACATATGTTCCAAGAAGGGGACGATCTAGTGGTTCTCAGAGCATTGAAAGGAAGTGGCGGCGTCAAGTGCAGATTGTTCTTGCCATTGATGCAGCTATCTGTTTAACGTTACTTGGTGTTTGGTTGGCTATTTGTCAGGGCATTGAGTGTACACGTTCTTGATTAACGCTTCCAGATTGAAGTCTTCTACTTTCACTTTCATGTGACTTAATTGATCTATTATTCTTTCACATGCATTTTTCTCTTCTCCAATTCTGTTTTAGAGACTGCAGTTTGATATACTCTGCAGCATCGTTGATTGTATATTAGGTACGAGGCTCATGTTTCTACCTTGGTTTGTGTATAATATGATGATTGTGTTCATATGTTTAAATGAACCAAGTTATAGCACATTGTACATTGAAACCAGTTTGTTGCAGTGTGATGGAGCCGTCTTCTTTGTTCAGGCTCTACATTTGTTGATGTGAAATTGTGAATACAATTGTGTTTTTTGGTCATAATAAGTTTTTGAGTATAGTGTATTTTGTCAGAACTTTGATCTCTGTGTTGTGCTGTTCCCAATTTCTCTTCTGCAATTCAGACAACTTCACAGATCTAATTCGGCCGTAACTTGTGGAATAGTAATGCCTCTTTACATCAAGATAATGAATGTTAAGGGACAGATATTATGAGAAGACAATTGTCACAACTCATAAGAGAGGATTATATAAGATCAAAGTGAAATATTGCAATCACATTTTTCATTTTCCATCCACCGCGGATGGAGAATGAAGGTTTCGTTTTCTTACATAGAATCAGAATCACACGCTTACAAGATAACAATAAGTACATAAAAGAGTCTGGAGAGTTTTTTTGTGTCTTGAAGAAACAGAGGAAAGAGTAAAAGAGAGATAAGGAGGTGATGAATACCTCTCACCTGAATCCTAACCATGGTTGGTCAACTGGTTTAGTTGATGTTAAGAGAAGAACCTAGAGGGAACCAAAATATCTCCCAAGAGGCAAAACATGCAGATGCAATGACCCCACATTCCATCAGTGGGGTTGGTTGAAAATATGATGAGCAATCTAAATCTTGAATCTTAAAAATGATCTTAATCTAAGTTAGTTCAAGTGTGGCTATAACTCCAAAGCTTAGCCACAGAGAATGTACATGGGTTAGCAAACACTATTACTTCCTTTCTCCTCAAAGGAAGTCTATGAGGCTGTTTCTGTGCCTTTCTTTTCTGTTCTAGCTTTCTACGATAACACATTTCGTAACAACATGGTCCTAGATCTAATAATCCTAAGACTGCACATTAAAATGGATATTGCGCGAAGTAGTGGGCACACCTTTATACACACTACTTCAAACACTTCCAGGTGGTGGCAATTCACTTCTTGAGCCTTTCCCGGGAAATCCTTATTTCCTTTCTTGTTGATCAGCCAATCCTAAGCTTTTAAGTTTTTCTACAAAATTGCTTGCCTTTCTGGGGCACTGTGCAAGACACGGTAACTCTTACTTAAATTGATACTTCTACAACTCGAACAGGCTATCTTGAACGAAACCTTTCGTTCAGAAGCACGTGATGCAATGAGAAAAATGAAAAGATGAGTAATGCGTATGACTATGGTCCAAGTTAAACCCCTACGTGAGACTTAATTGGAACTTGCAAAGATGCCCAAACTCCAAATTATGGGCTCTTGCCTAATGGGTTAGAAGCACAAAGGGAAAAGGGACAACCATGGTTAGGCCACAGGTCTTGTGGAACTTCAGGGCATGCGGATGAAAGCAATAAACAAAGCTTGCCTTTAAGGATTTAAATGAATCGGCCTCTACACAGCATCATGGAATCAGGGTAAACCATGAGCCTTCATGGTCAAGCCTGTGGAACTGCAAAGCACACTGCTGAGAACATCAGTACCTCTGGCTTTCCAGGTTGTGATATGAACGATGACAACAAATAAATACACAAACCTGATGGTATGACCGGTGAAGGTGCAAGAGACACTGGTGAACTGTTGTGATGTGGGTAGTTTCCACCAGTAGATGACGCAAGAGCGGAATAGTGAAACATGTGATTGGGGTAGTGGAGAGGGGCGTAACCAGTGACGGGTGCATTACCTTCAGCAAACTGGAGATATGGGTAGAACGCTGCTGCTGCTGCTACACCAGTCATTGGTCCACTGCCATACATTGGATGCTGAGCAGTTGTTGCCCCTCCATAAACATTGTAGTAGCTCTGTTATAAAGAAAAACCCCAATAAGCTATATGAGATCAAAAGAAAGTAGGGAGAGACTCTCATAGTAAAGTTGACAATCAAATTGAGAAAAGCAGAGTACACATACCGTGGGGTAATTGTAATCCATCGAGTAAGAAGAGAACCTACGAAAGTTTAATGAGACCAAACAGAGGATTATCAGTCTATTTAGAGTGATGATTTTGGGAAAAGAAGTAAGAGATTAAACGTGGAGTACCCAAAAGGATTAGTGTAAGGAAGTGTGTAGTGTGAGAATGGAAGTGGGGAAGGAAGAGCAGCGGCCGCCCCAAAGTGTGTCTTGAAAGGGCTAGTGACCTTCACGCCTCTTCCTCCTGCGTGTCCTGCCAAAACACAACACCATAAGAATGTCCTCTCAAACATTTGCTTACAGCAAAACCAAAACACTACATATTTAACCAGAAAGACTACCATCAAAGCAAATTTATGGAAAAGCAATATGTCTTCAGAGTATAAAACAAACGCTCAGGTTTAAACTAAAACTAGCTAGTAATGCAGTAAAGAATCATATTGAGATTTGAGACTGTTCTAGTAAAGGGAGAAAAAGATGGCTTTTTTAGCAGTTAGCTTAATCAACTTAGGAATCAAGATGCAGCTACCCTCAAAACAATGAAGTAAGACAATTTATAAAGTATCTAACTTTCTACTTAATAAGTGAAACATGTGATACATGATATACAACTTTTCAGCTTTTCTCTTAAATTATAGTAAGATCCATGGAGTTACATATACTCAATAGTACTCTGGTCTAAAATTTCTTAAGATCAATTAGATGAAAGCATCAAAAGAAGAAACCTAGATACCGTGAATTGGAGAAGAAGGTTTGGATCTCTGAACACCAAAAGCCGCAAGATTACAATTAGCTCTTCTCCCATCGATGATAGGAGCTGGATCTACGCATGCTTTCTGTGCTGCTTCCGGATCACAAAAAGTCACCTGAAACCAAAAAAAAAAAAAAAAAACAGAACCCGTGAGCTTAAAAAGCTAAAAATCTCTCCCGAGTGAAAAGAAAACGAGAAAGAGACGCTTACAAAGCCGTAGCCTTTGGATCTGCCGCTAGATTTATCAGTGATAACGACAGCTTCAACAATGTCCCCAAACTGTTCGAAGTAATTCCTGAGAGAGATTTTATGGGTTTCCCATGCTAATCCTCCAACGAACACCTTGGTAAATGTCGTGTCTTCCATTGTTGTTTGCGATATCTGAAACACGCAATTCAAAAGAAAGAAAAAGTTGCGATTTTGGGAACAGAAGCAGAACGGTAGTTGAGAGAAGAGAGAGAAGAGAGAGAGAGAGAGAGAGAGAGAGAACAGAGAAGGAAGGAGGGAAGAGGATTCAAGGGAAAAAGAAAGAATTTGGGGACAAACTCATTCAATTATTTAATCTTAGCTTTTCACAAATATCGATGACATTTTATTGTACGGTCACTGTGGATGTACACTTTTTTCTTTTTTTTTTTGTTGGTCGCATACCCACTCTGTAATTTACATTTTGAATTTTGATTTACATTTTGAATTTTTTTATATTTGAGCTACTTATTTTGTAAATGTGGTAGATGTTAATGTAATATTTGTTTTTTCTTACTTTTTATTTATTTATGATTTTTGTGTCATTTTTGCAAATAAATGTCAAAATCATAAATGACACGCGAAAAATCTGTAATTTTTGTACTTTTCTAATTTTACTTGTTTCAAATTATCTAATTTTTGTTCTTTTGGTTTCATATCTTTTTATACGAGTTAATTTTATGCGATTTACGTTTTTATCAACAAGATCGGTCTTTTTTTTTTTTTTGTTAAATGTGGTTATCCTAATCTAAACCCATGTGATCCATACAAATCCAGATATTCTTGCCATTAAAAACGTATACGCTATATATCCCTTATATATTAATTGAGAAGGAATTAAAAAAAAACTTTGTTTCATGTGTGATTTACAAATGTGTCATGTTGATGTGTCATCAATATAGAGTTTTGCAAGACTTTTATAAAAAATGTTTAACTTACTAAAATAATAACGTTAGTGTCATTCACATTAAACAATTGCATAATCACCTATATATTAATTGAGAAAAATTATTTTAAAAAAACTTTGGCTTGACATGTGATTTACAATTTCTCAATCTTTTTTTTTTTGCAAAATCTCTTAGTTATATTTCATTTCATACAAATTTTTGCATATTCAAATTCAAATTATAATATGAAATCTAGCATTCATATTATTGTTATGATTATTGAGATATAAAGCGTATACTATAGCTCACACACACTATTAATGATTATTGAGATATAAATCGCATAATATAATTTGATGCTAATGGTTTCATCAAACTATATTTTAATTTGATATAGTTTGATGCTAATGGTCTCATCAAACACACGTACTAACAGATATTCACGTGACAAATTTGAAATTCGAATTCAAAATAGATTTAATTGTTTTGAGATTACCATTTATTTTGCATATTCATATTCAAATCATATTAAATTTCATATTCAAATATAATAATATAAAATTGCATATTCAAATTCATATCAAATTAAATTGCATATTCAAATCTAATCATAATAAATTGTTATTTACGAATCAAATTGCAATAAAAACGACATTTTCATGGAAAAAAATATTTTCGTGGCAAGAGTGATTTTCGTTATTAGTAATTTTCGTGAAAATAAATATTTTCGCTGCTGATAATTAAAAACTAAATACAAAATTACGTTATATGATTGAAGAGACATTTGATTTTGAATTCTCATTCATATATTCTTAATAAGTGATAAACCCTTAATTTGAGCACTATATAACATTATTTTGCATAACCATTTGATTCATCAATTACACAACATCATTAACACACAAACTCCATCAAATTTAAACAAGGTATATTATATCATCGTGGCTCAAATGGTTTACAAAAGACATATATATTAGATTCAGAATTTTAAATTTTTATGTTCCATATTATCATTTTAAACTCGGATATTACAAAATTTGCATATATATTTTACTCCGCGCAATGTGCGGGTTACTACCTAGTTTATAATTAAAATTGCAATGGAAAAACTCGAACCATACTCTAGACCCATAAGGCAAATTCTACAACCACTGAGTCACTGGTATGTTTCATAGTATGAACAAGTGAAAATATCATTTCGGCTCTCACATTTTTAATCGTTGAATTATGATGGGAAAAAAAAAATATTTATTCTTGCGCAAAGTGTTCGAAAATATTTGACCAGCCCTATCTATACAATCAAACTCCTACTGATTAACATATTTTCCATACCAAACCTCCAATTGATTATAATATAACACTCGAGTCTCCTTGTGAACTCGATATGAGATCTCACAACAGCAAGAAAAGAAAAGGTCTTCTAATCTTCAGCCAATAGTCCAAAACTGATTTCTATATCTAAAACATTTTAAAGACTAAATCAATCTTATAAAGTATGGTTTATATTATTGTTCGTTAGAACTTTAAAAACAAAAAAAATAAATATCCCCAAATACGAAGAAAAATGAGACGAGGCATATATGGGCAAGGTGCATAATTAAAATGGAAACACAAAGAAAAAAGAAAAAGAGAAAAAGGGCAAAGAGACAGAGCTGTCTCCCCACGCCTTTAGACCAAAAAAGCCTTAACACATTCCTCCCCCACGTGGCCCACCCCAAGTCATCATCATTCATCCACAGCCTAGAAATGCGATTTACAGCTCATCATGGGGCCTACACTCAGATCTCAATTATTATATTGGGCCTTTTAAGGCCCATTAAGTATTATTATACTACGGGTCCGTTCCGATCGTTGTGGCTATTAAAGAGCCCGGATTTTTTTTTTTTTTTTTTTGTTGCAGAAAGACGAATTTGGGAATTTGAAAAGTACTTCTTTTAGTATTGAGATCATTTCTCTGGAAGAGTCATTTGGTGGTAGATATGAACGTATTTATCTCTTGTTAATGGTAACCGATGTAGGCACAGCTACAACGAAAAGAATCTTGTTTAATTAGTGAATGCCCAAAAATCTAAGTATTTTTGCTCCGGTTAATACTCTCTGAGTTCTAGATGTAACTTATTACACAGAGACTTGAGTATAAAGAACACGAGATTGCAAATTCCACTTTGTCTTTATTAGAAATCACTTAAGAAATTTTTACAGACTTGATTAATTAGAATTACACGATTTGCACACTGCAACTGACCAATTCCTAATCTACCCAAACTTAAGAAATTTTTACAGACTTGATTAATTAGAATTACACGACTTGCACACTGCAACTGACCAATTCCTAATCTACCCAAACTTACCATAACAACAGTTGTGTAACACTTTTTGTTCACTCACCAAGAACCTTAAATCTCTCTCTTAGTTTCTTGATTCGTTCACTCTCAAAAAGGTTAACCTAATTCTAGTCTAGCCTCTTAGTATATAAACCACAGCTCGACACAAGACTGTGTATATATTATACTTTCCACTTTGTTGAGATCTTCAAATCTTCATGACACGATTCTGAAGATCCTTGATGCTTACAGAAGCTTCCTCCCAGCTCCACTCAGATGCTGCCACGTCAGCTTCGTCTTGAGCACTCCATGACTTCATTCTTCAATTGACTCATGCCACGTCCTCTTGTTGTAACTGCATCCTTTTCCGCGTCCTGAACTCTCATGTGTTGCACACTGCCTTCATGTTACAGCTCCAAAACTTTGGATCTTACAACAAGGATTAAAGTTAAAATTTCTAAAATTTATATAATAAAGTAAAAACTAAAACCTTTATCTAACAAGAATCAAATCATCTTGACTTGGTTCTGATTTCTATATTTTCTTAAGACGGTGATATTGTTCCTCCATTCATCAAGAATTTTAATCTTAACTTGGCGACTCATATCCTAGTCAAACATAAATAAAGAGAAAAAAAACAAATATCCAAAATAGAAATAACAAAAGAAAAAAAAAACTTGGAATAAGCACCTTGCATCAGAAATTTGATGCAATAGTGGTGTTAGTTCATCTGTTTTTTCTTATCAATCGGTGGTTAATTAGTTTTTGTACATCGTGTTGATCCTTTATCTTCCTACCTTTCTGGTTACTTCAGGCTTTTTTTATGCATAGTCAGCTCACAATATTTGTTTATTCGATATCAAAACTTTATGCAATAGTGGTGTTAGTTCATCGATATTTTATATCAATCGGTGGTTCAGTTTTTATACATCGTGTTGATCCTATATCTTTCTACCTCTCCGGTTAGTACTCCAGGTTGTTTTATGCTTAGTCAGCTCACAATATGTGGTCATTCGATCGAAGCTAAGATGTTACCGTCTCTAACTCTTTTATTATATGTTTCTAGCTACATGTATCAACGGTATTAAAAGAAAAAGTAACTTTTAAGAGAGAAGGAAGACAAACCGAGTGGTGATAAGAGAAAATAGAAAATGGTCGGTTTTGTTTAGTGTAGAGTATTTTCTGAAGCTGAAAACTGCGCTGACTTTTCCTTCATCATTGTTCTTTTTCCTTTCTTTTGCCCTACCACTCCACTCTCGCCTTATTGAATTATGTAGTGTGTGTGTGTGTGTGCGCGCTTCCAACTATATACAAAAATAAAGCACAGAAAAAATGATTTTGGTTTACTGGATATAACTCTATTGGGCGCTTGCATTCGTGTAGTGCATAAATATAAAGTCACGTGCTTGGTGGTCAACTATGTGATACTATTTGATAGACATTAGCATCGATCTTCTTCCACTATCCTTTAATTTCACTATCAATAATACGTTACACAATTTAACTATAGAAGTATAGATAACAAAAATAGAAACAAAATATGCATAATGAGTATGTGTACATATTTACGTCCCCTAGCTAGAAGGGTTTTGGAGTCGGTTCGTGACTATCTGAGTTTGTATCCCTTAGCCTCTTAGAGCATCCACATCGGTTAGATACTCTAGAAAGTTTCTAAGAAATATAATATTAATAGTTTTTGGGTAATTTAATTAACTAATTAATTTTTTTTTTAAAGTTGAACCAATTATTATATGACAAGTGTTCGTTGAGTCTCTCAAATTTTGTTGTTGACTGTCTTCCCCAAGAACCGATTCAAACTTCTCATGTAATTTTTATTTTATTTCATTATTTTAATTTTAAAAACTCTTTTAAGACACTCCTCATGCAGGTGGCCTTAGGGTACGTAGAATATAAAAAAAAAATTAGGTCACATTTATAGAAATATACAATTTTTCCTTTTTATAAAACCAAAAAAGAAATTTACTTTTCTAAATATGTTAAGAATCTAAGAGACTCTTATATATATCTGGTCCATATATTTTTATGGAACGGAACCATAATATGGTTTTGACAAACTATTTTATTCAAAGTTCAAAAAAAAAAAAAAAAATGACAAACTATTTTATTCTAGCCGTGGTTAGGTATCTACTATTACAAAAGCGAAAAGCTTATAAATGTTAGAGGGAGACAAAAATAAAAAGGGTCAATGCTGGCCATTACCATTACAACCTCACACCAAACACAGTCCCCTTCATTACGCATCTCTAAAGCTAGGGATGGGAAAAATTCATGTATTGTTCTATTCCTTTTACGAAGTTCGTGTTTGGTTTGATTGGTTATATTCCCTTAGTGTTATAGTAAGAGGTACATCACTTTAACAGTTACCGATCATAAAAGCAGTAAGTAACGGTAACAAAAAGTAGTAGTCTAATATTTTATTGTGCCGCTATCCCTTACCGTTATCTCTTACTTTTCTTTAACTACAATAAAAACTCGATAAATTAATAACATTGGGACGTTCATATTTTACTAATTTAAAGAGTTATTAATTTATAAAAAAATTAATTGGGTCAAAAACATAATTTGAGATCGCATAAGTTTATTAACTAATCGAGTTATTAATTTATCGAATATTAATTTATAGAATTTCTACTGTATATTCCAATATTATTTACCGCTTTTTCTTTTCATCGAAAAACTCTTACCGTTTTACATCACCAATCGAATCCAATATATGTGTTTCCAGTTAAGGTGTGAGTTTAGTTTTAGATTTTAATTAAGAAAACATGAAACGATAAAGATATAATAAAATTTTGAAGTTTAATGAATTATTTTAGACATTATAATAATATACATCAAAGGAATTTTATGACTTTCTATAAAAATTTAAATGCTAGTTCTCTTTTCCTATAGGTTTTCTTTTTGTTTCTACATATGAGTTTGGAAAAAATTTGATGGATTTTGATATTCTCGTTCATATTTAGATTTTGTATTCACGTCCTAGATTTCAGAAAAGAATGGAAGATATGCTTTTTCAAATGGCGTGAGTCCTCGTTCTCTAGTTAATTTCCGTTTTCTTGCCTTATCCATCTCCTATATAAGTTTTTCTTTTTTGTTTAGTATATAAAGTTTTTCATTAACTAGAAAAAAACAACTAGGTCCACCAATGTTTTTAAAAGGTTTTTCATTATATAAAGTTTCTTCCTTCGCCCGTTGATCCTAGTTGTTAGGACTGTGCACGATATATGAAGGCTATTACTTAATCAAGTGGGGGAAAAAAATGAATGTTTAGTGCTGAGTTGTTTCTAGAAATGAGCTTATTATTAGTCAACCCAAATACTCCGTGAAGGCAAACTAATAAGTCATTTAGAAAATTTTGGGAAGATTATATTTATCCAGTTTTTAGGTTAATTACAAGTTCTATCTATCGATGGGAAAACCCTTCTAGCTAGGGGACGTAAATATGTACACATACTCATTCTGCATATTTTGTTTCTATTTTTGTTATCTATACTTCTATAGTTAAATTGTGTAACGTATTATTGATAGCGAAATTAAAGGATAGTGGAAGAAGATCGATGCTAATGTCTATCAAATAGTATCACATAGTTGGCCCATATAAACATTTTGGAGAAAGGTAGCTTCGATGCAAGAGCCCGTTTGACAAAATCTTTTCAACTTTTTGGGTCGGTTAGATCAAGTTAACCCTAATTAACGGGTGCAAGACTCTTCAGTCTTCACCTAATCACCTCAAGTGTTTCACTTTTGTTATATAGAACTAATTATCCTTGAAGATTAATCTAGAGGAGATCAACAAAGTCGCGTTGGTCAAATTTTCTAGGAAAGGTCGGTGGTTAATTACCAAATAAAGAAAAAAATATATGGAGGTCGAGGGGAAACTTTAAGAAGAAGATTTGATGTATAAGAAACCGATTAAATTGAATAATTAAAAGAAAGGAATGGCGAGTGAATTAAAAAGAA
This sequence comes from Eutrema heterophyllum, assembly GCA_002933915.1. Taxonomy (NCBI): domain Eukaryota; kingdom Viridiplantae; phylum Streptophyta; class Magnoliopsida; order Brassicales; family Brassicaceae; genus Eutrema; species Eutrema heterophyllum. Next base: position 98,616 of record PKMM01028511.1, on the reverse strand, counting down.
ACAAAATTGGACTATTGGTTGTAAAAAGCTATATTTGGTCGTATCGTATATATAGTTAGTTTTATTTGGTCGAACTCGATCATACATAATTGAAATTGGTCGCATATGCATAAGGGTATTTTGGATGTTGACAATGGTTAGTAGGTCATGCCAACAAAAGTAGGCATAATATACAAAGGGATAATAGTGAAAGCAAAAAAAAATATATATTATATAAATGCTTCGACATCAAATATATAAGTTGATTTAGTGACATTTGGGGAGTGAGGGGGTACAGTTGTATCCAATATATTTGTTGTATCCATTATATGTTTATTCATATCAAAGGATTTTGGCACAAAATAAAAATAATAATACATATCACTCACACACGTATCTTCCCTTTTGTGATGCTTGCGTAAATTGGACTTCATTGATTTGACTATTATAAGTATTTTTGTAAAAGTAGCTTTCTCTTTCTAACCAATTTTACGATTCATATGAAAAGGTCTAGTGGGGACCGGTCAAGATGTAAAGATTCATGTTTGGTTTTGAGTACTAGACTAAGAAAAGAGTTGTTACCCGGTTGTATTTTAACTTCTGTATTGTCAGCCATTTAGCTTCTGTTTGGTTTTGGACGAGTTGCGGAAACTTGAACAACTAACTTGATCTTTTGGTCGATCATTTCTGTGCGTATACATAGGAAGTTAAAATACCGTATAAATACAATAAACCTCCGTATAATTATAATGAGACACATGGAATCACAAGAGTATTAAACTTTCATTATGTGGTCGATCGATAGAGCTAGTATCACCTCATGCAAACCAAATTCCAACTACTATATCATTAACTTTTGTTTATCTAGGTCAGCGCTATAATTTGTATCACAGACTTTACAAATCATGAAATCATATATTTCTTTAATATGAGTCTACAAGTTTTAGACTTTTTTGTTTTATATANATATATATAGTTTTGTCTATTTCGTCGTGTCTATTATAGCCACGAATATCGTTGCGACAATTTTGTGGAAACAGAGCCAAAAATAGTCATGATTGGTCGATAGTTAATAAATTTTGTGGCTATCCGTTGCAAATTGCAAATTGCAAAATATCCAAGAAATATGGACTATACCTACAACAATATTTGTGTATAAACAGTAGTTAAATAATATATAGTTAAAAACCTATTTTATACCTAAAAGGTAGGCTAGATCGGACCTAATACGGATACATATCATAAAATACATAATCTCTACTACTAAATTTGAATAGGGAAGTGTTTTCCATGTAGATTGTATCCTTCTCTAATTGACACGTTTAAAAAATATCTCTTGGAGGTAAGCTAAGCACCTCGATAAGAACCCTTCCCAAATCGAGCTCAACCTGGTCTAACCAAAAAGACTATTTGGAATGCCTCGGTTTAGGTCGACCATACCGATCTAAAAGTAACCCGGTTTACACCAATCCACATCGGCCCTGCGTTATCCATCTCGACGTGGCCCAATTCGGATTGGCCCGCGACGATCCACTATACCCTCCACTTTACATCGGCCCATAAAATCCGATGGAATAGTATCAACGCCGACCTCTGAAAAAGAAGGAAGATCTACGAAGAAAAAAGAAATTTTTTATTTTAACTCCGGTTAAAAAAGAAGTTATTCTTATCAGAACCCGAGAGAAAATAGGAAATTCTCGAAGATTAATCCGACGTGAATTTTTTACTAATAAAATGAGATTTCCCGATATCAGCTTGTGTTATTTATTTGACTTAGTTGAAATCTATATTCAACACTACCAATACCATGTTACTTCACCTTTTGGGTTCAAATATTCACGATCTGTTTTTTTCCTATATTTGTTTCATGTTATGGTTAAGCACATGTGATTCTTCTTTTATACATAACCAAAAAGAAAGAAAAAAAAACCACTTGGAATCAATAATCATCATTTTAAAAAAAAAGAAGATATAATCTACTTATTGTCATGGGAAAGGTATGGTCGGGATGGGGATTTTGAAATGCCCCCAACTATATCCTGATTAGACTTTCAAGACGGGTGAAAAGATTCCACAAGCCTTGATATGAGTAAACTATTATTTTAGTCTCACGTATGTCACGTTGTATGCCCCACAACACTAAAGTAGCATCTGCTTAAGTTATACTAGGGTTTCATTGGTATAACTGTTGTCGGTTGAACAATAGCACTAAGCACAAAAAATATTCTGATTAATATATATATTTTAAATGATTGGTAAAATTATGAATAATTATATATAAAATTATTTAATATATATATTCGTAAGCATTATATCTATATTTATATTTCTAATATATATTTTTAAATATTATTTTCATATTTATGTGTTTATTATATTATATTTTTATTTAAAATATTATCGTATAACTTCGTATAATGTATGCTATACGAAGTTATTACGCCCTTCGTCGAAGACGGCACCATCGTGTTCATCGG